>JAYKXP010000034.1:0-538214 GCA_037176845.1 Paramarasmius palmivorus | reverse complement strand
TCGGTCGATCACGTATCGATTTCTTCCTAAACTAGAAGGCATAAAGAAGCGAGGGGTCCCTGACGAGCCTCATCCTTTTGGGAAAGCGGCAAGCTGGGTCTCTGCCTTGGCGTCACAACATGTGCAATGTAGGGAACGATTTGAACAAGAGTGGATTCGTGAAACGACGTGTAAGTCCTCCGGTTGCGGTTCAAAACATCCTTTCTTAGACCTTGAACTGGAGGTCAATTTCAGTACCAACAGTGCCGAAAATTCATAGCTGATCTCGGAGCATTTAATAACTCAGCTATTGTGACACAACGCTGATCACGAAAACAAGCATTGTGATATCATTAGTGTGGCACATCACGCCAATTGTCCCAATTGACCGAAAAAACAAGAGGATTTTGCTATTACGGTTGTGGCACGCCGTCCTTGCCCGATGTCATCGGCTAACGTTCAGCACTGTATAAATAGACAACTGGGGGAACGTCTCTACCATCTCCATCCTACATTCAATCACTTGAACGTGAGTATTTACTCTTCTTTTACTGCTTGGTCTGACGCGCAGCTTCTGGAAATAGATGTCAAAAACAGATTCCCCCATATCTCGACTTCCCACCGAGATTCTGCGTGAAGTCTTTATTTTCTGTCCTTGTGACAAAACAATTCTGTCACCCAACGACACACCCTGGACTCTAACTCAAGTCAGTCGCAGTTGGCGTACAATCGCATCCGAAACCTTTGAGCTTTGGCGCACTGTTCACATTGACGGTGCCACCGCAACCATGTCCAGGATCAACTCTATGCTCCCACTTGCCATGAGCCGCGCAAATGGACTTCCCATCGACATCTCCTTCGACTTCCCATCGTACTTGCTCCACAATTCTTCTGCATGGGTTGACCTGCCACGGGTGATTGCGCATGCTTGCAAAACCCTGGTTCTCAACACCAAACCCGAGCAATGGCGTTCATTCGTAGCCAACCCGCTTTCCCATACTTTTGTGGCCGCCATGCGATTTGGACTTGGTACAGAAAACGCGAATATGTTCAAGAACCTGGAACGGCTTGAAGTTCGTTACTTGGACGTTCACGAATCGGCCTCGGCTGTCAACGAGTGCTTTGGGCATCTCCCAAATATCAGGGATGTATACATACCCAACTTGTATTCGTCGATTTTGCACTACATCCCTCGATTGCGGACACTGGAGATTGACAGTCGAAACAATATGACTTATGCTGACACGAGAGACATACTCGTGAAAGCAAAGTCGCTTACAGATCTTCGTCTCCCGAAGATTGTCGACTCGGGTTCCGCCGGACACATCGATCTACCAACAACACTCGAGCGATTGTCCTTGCATAACTGGCCAGGCTTATCCGGTACTCAATCACTTCGCGTTTTGGCTATTCATCATCTGGATTACGAGACTGCCGGTCTGATTGCCTCTGCGGCGATTGACCTAAACAGAATCTCTAGCCTCACCTTAGAGGATTTCCCACCGATGGATCGTACAATCCTACGTATTCTCCATAACACACCAAATATCGAGGAGCTCCACCTCTCAGGAAACGTCGGAGATCATTTCTTGCGGTCACTACTCCCCAGAACATTGGAAACGAGTGACGTGCTCGTTCCAAAGTTGCACACTTTCTCGATGTCTTCTTACGTGACATTCCATCGCTCTACGTTCAACGACGTCATTCGTGTTCGCTGCTTGGATTCCCTTCGTTGTCGCTGCTCAGTATTGAGATCCGTTGCCAATATCCACGCGTATCCAGGACCTGTTGTACCTGCTGGACACCCGATTCTGCAGGATCCTGTCTTCATTCTACGCGAGCTGCTCTACGTGTGCGAGAATCAGGTTAGATGCTTGCGGATGGATATCGATAGACATAATATGGTAATGAAGAGGGATAATGAGGTGAGTCGCCCGATTGACCAAAGTATGAAATGTGATACTTATTTGCGGTTTGTTTAGAACCTAACTCAGCTGGCTCATTTGATTTGTCTCATCGAGAACATAGTATCGGTAAACCCTGGGATCCACGAGAAGTGTATGAGACACTCAGTCACGTTCCCGCGCCCTCATATCACTGAAGAACTGTACTCCCCGCCGAACAAGGATGGATTTCTCCTGGGACTTAAAATCCGTTCGATCGTCATTAAGGGAAGGTTGTTTCGAGATTTGGAAGAATATTCGAAGGAGATTCTTATTACGGTGGTGAATTCCAGCCGTTAGCTGTAACATGAATTGAAGTTCTTCTTTTGTTATTTAATTTAGTGTATGAGCCATTCTGCAAACGGCCATATTTTGAAGCTCCTCCTATCCCGTCTAAATTGTATCGACCCGCTGGAGATATGCAATTAACGTACTTGTTCCAGGTTATTCATGTCCGTCTGTATTAGATATTAGATATTAGCAACCTGCTGTGGACCAAGGTGATCAGGGCAGGGGTCGTACTACACGTAGCGTTCCGTTCCGCCCTTCTAATTGCATAAGGTACATCGGGAATTAGAAACTTTCTTTGGCGCTGGGGAAGCGTCCACTCGTAACTGCTGACATGCACTAAACCCATGAAAGTCATGCCACGTGGAGTGACTCGTAATAGACCTTTCTCGAACGGTGATCTACTCTGTCCCTCCCTGTCTCATTCGCTTTCCTCCATTATCCAAGGTGAACTTGCCCCTTGACATCTGCCGTGGTATTCGCAAAGTACCAACGCTATCGGAAGACACCACCTGAAATCGCTTGAGTTTCGAGATGTGCAAACCGAGGTGAAAACAGAGAAGAGCTGGAGAAGAGTGCTCTTTGGACATGGTCTACCAGTACGTGTTGCTATTCCATTGTGTTAAGCTTGAAATCTGTATTGATGGTGTCCTCTTGTGACTGGTCAGGCCGGTCAGGATCCATGACGTTCGTAGCAAGATTTTCACCATTCCTCGACTTTCGCGTCCTGTTATCCGCCCTTTACAACACCAAGGCGTATTATCCATTCCGTTCGCCTTCTTTGCACTTCCCTCTTCGCTACCCCGTCGATGCCCTCGCACCATCATCGAGCCAACAAGCCATGCTCTCCGAGTCATCCAGATGCCCATATAGTAAGGGTCTGTCCCTCCGCGTTCCTGGCTCCATGTACTCCTACTTCATTCTCCACGCTGCTCATCACATACACCTATCAATGTATGCACCGAGCAACAAACAATATGTCCTCTTTGCTCTAAATCCGCTAGGATCATTCGAGTTACGCATTATATCTCGTTGCTCCTCGAAGATAGCACTCCACGCTGTCCAGGCACAGAAAAATGTGAATGAGATTAACGATAGACGCTGCAGATCGGAACGGAGTTTGAAAACTTTCCATGATGACGCGTTCGGTCACAGTGGCGTGAGCATGTGACAATTTATTTCTTGAATCGCTACCACAATGACCTCTATTCGCGCTGGCTTAAAACGAAGTCGTTCACCAAGTCTTTCGTCTTCTATACCTTCGTCTCCGTCTAAATCCTCTCATAGCGAAAAGAAACTCCGCCTGGCCGCCTCATATTCATCCGAATCCCCCTATCCGACGTTTCCTCATCCCACACCTGAAGATGCTCATGCAGTATATGAAGTCCTCGCCAAAGCCCATCCACAGCATGCACGCTCCCGATTACCCCCGAAAGCATCCAACAACTCGGCTCAAACATGCGGCAGCACGAACAACGTCATTGACTCGCTTATTGGTGTGATTCTCTCACAGAACACATCGGGAAAGAACTCGTCTAGTGCAAAGGCGAGCTTGGATACAGCGTTTGGGAAGCACAACTTTGCTGCTATCGCTGAAGCGTCTACGGCAAAGGTAGTAGAAGCTATACGACATGGTGGATTGGCGAACAAGAAGGCAGCGACGATCCAGAAGCTTCTCGGCTCCATCAAAGAGAAACATGGCAAATATTCATTACAGCATCTCGCAGATCAGAACAAGTCGGATGAGGAGATCATGAATGAGTTGATAGCGTATGATGGTGTGGGTCCTAAAACGGCTTCGTGTGTGCTGTTGTTTTGTTTGGGAAGGGATTCGTTTGCGGTGGATACGCATGTATTTCGGTTGAGCAAGTTTTTGGGATGGGTACCGGAGAAAGCGGATAGGGTGATGGCTCAAGCACATCTGGATAAAAGGGTTCCGGATGAGGTGAAGTACGGGCTTCATGTGTTGATGATTCAGCATGGACGGGTATGCAAGGGATGCAAGAAGGCGGGATCGAGAGAGCCTTGTATTCTGAAAGAGTACAGGAAAGGAACAAAGGCGGAGAACGTTGAAGATGGCGAGGACTTGAAGTCGGTAATGACATAATATATGGCTTCCTTCTACCAGGATTTACGTTTCGTGCTAAATATAAGCTCGCCGCATGTTTGGAAGTCGATTCAATTTTACAGACGGTCGGGATTGAGTCGCCAGCAACCTTCGTTACATGGAAAGTTTGTGAGTTGATGTCTTTGCATCACGAGCAATGTTGTTCATATTTCCTGTAGGCCATGCAGCATTCGAACCCGGATTACCATTATCGCCGCAAGGCCAGGAATGTACCAGTATCTGTCTCGCCTATAACGACATTCCTCGTCCTACAAAAGTTATGCGTAGCACATTTGTATATGGTGCAATGAATATCGCGTGTCTAGGCTTCATTGTAAACCCTAGGCTGAGAAAAAGAGACCCGTTGTTTTGTGCTTATATCCGAAAGCCGATAATCTCCGAGAATGCCGATCAAGTTCAACCTTGCATGTGACTACCAGTTTCTTGAACACAACCTCCACGTTTGCTCCACGTCAAGTTTCTGTAGGCGACAAAGGAAGGGTTTGTTGCGTATAAAGAACGGAATGTTCTAACTAATCAAACTTTATCTAGGACATGAATCGTCTGAACCGTCAAGCCGAGGCTAAACACATCGCGAAGATGCTCTCGACACCAATTCCAGCGAGTCTCGATCCATCGCCCACGGCTCACCTCAATATATTGGAGGCACTGAGCATTCTTATTTCCGCAGATTCCATCTCCAGAAACCCTATGCTGGTACAATTGCTCAAGGCAAACTGGAGCAAAGCCTGCCAATGGGTTTACCTCTTCATTCAAACATACGCGTTCTCGGAGATCCCTGAGACCCTGTGCACGCAGGTCATGTCACTCGGACGTAATATACTGGCAGCTTCCGAAATTCTCGCCCTAGAATTCGGTCAGGTTGGGGATCGCGAGAAAGCGTATGCATCCACTCCTGGTTTACTACCACTCCTGGTTAAGCTATCTGTTCACTTGAATGCGACCCAAAGCTCCCACTTTGTCCCGATTTTTATGACGTTGATGACCACCATGGTTGAAGAGAATATGATCGTTATATTCCTCTCAATCAGCGACTACAATATTCCACTCAACGCCATCCGTTACCTCGTTATGCTAAACCAACGACTCCTCGGTTCTAATATTCGTTCGGGTTTCGACACTATGCCCTTCTTCGTTGCCCTTCGATACATCCAGATCCTCGTCTCCGGGAATGATCAACACTTTCTTCATCCTCTACTTGAACACGGGCTTGTGAAATGGCTTGGACGAACCATGTTCGACCTCGCGTCGCTACCCAATAGAGCTAGTTTGGCCTCAATGGACCGTGAAGGACTGCTCCTGTGCTTGGAATTGTGTTGTCATATGTCCAAGGGATCCTGGTCCCACGGTCATATGTGGCTAGTCGACTCCCTCGACAACAAAATCGTTCTATCAATGTGGAATGCATTACATTTGGTGGATAAGGATCATGACTTGGTAAAGCTTTGTGCAGAGGCATTACTTGCAATGATGCCATTACTGGTTTTTCGCTCGGTGGTCATCCGCTGCATTCCGAAATTGGAAGGGCTGCGAAAACGTGGATTGGAGGCTCACATTATTGACCGAAATCATCCGTTCCGGGCAGCCTTCATTCAAGTCATTCGCTCCGCCTCCCTGTTTGCAGACTCGAGGCGTCATTTCGAGCGAGAGTCCGGCTGCGTTAATTTGAATGTACGTTTTATTGCTCGGATTCTCTTGATTCTACTTAGACATGTTTAGTGTCCGGACCCAACACGATCGAAAGACAGTCGCGTGAGGTACCA
The DNA here is from genome assembly GCA_037176845.1 of Paramarasmius palmivorus. Taxonomy (NCBI): domain Eukaryota; kingdom Fungi; phylum Basidiomycota; class Agaricomycetes; order Agaricales; family Marasmiaceae; genus Paramarasmius; species Paramarasmius palmivorus. The sequence goes on along the minus strand of JAYKXP010000034.1, from coordinate 532,113 downwards.
GAGGTGCTCGAGCTGCCAGTTGGGCGTGTATTGTAGTGCTCAATGTCAGAAGGCTGACTGGAAAGCCAAACATTCTCACGAATGTAAAGATCTCACAAGACAGCTTGGTAAACACTACTCTCTTCTTCGTCAGGAGTCTGGGCTAACATGTGCTTGGAAAAACAGCAATGCAGTATCGGCTATCTCCCTACGACAAAGCTCTTATCAAACACTCCCTTAAACCCTATTTCTCCAACTACCGTCGCAAGCTGTTACATGAAAAAGCCAGAGCAGAGATAGGTACCAATCCTCGTCAAAACGCTATCATTGCCTGCGTCGATTATCGTCTATACCCAGCCCAAGTGACTCCGCAGACGGCAAAGGAAGCTCTGAAAGCATTGTCTGTGATATTGGAGACGTGTAAACATGGGGAGGACAAAAGGAGGGAACTGCTGGAGGAATGGAAAAGGGTGGACATGAAAAAGGAGATCGTCGTTGTGGTGTTTCACCCTGGTACTGGTTGCCATGCGGTGCTGATCTACCGAATTGAGTTGTTGGATTGACACTCTTGGTGAAGGAATCTTCCCTTGAACTGTTTTCAACGCCTTTCCGTCAAAGTCTACTTATGTCGTTACCACATAGAAAGAGGTCAACAATACATCAATTCCCGCTGGCATGAGACTCAGTCGTCCACCCTGGTCTTCCCCGGACCAAGGTTCCACATCAAAATATCGTCATAACGAAAAGCCTGCCTCGTTATGTTCATCCGAATCCCGTATCGACCTTTCTTCATCCCACGGCTGAAGATGTTCAGGCAGTTACGACACCCTTGCTAAAGCTTATCCACAGCACCCACTCTCCAAAGTGACCAATAACATGACTACTCAACTTTGAGAATTAAGCACCATTGAAGCGCCGCTTTTACCTTCATTTCTTCGCACGGTTTACTCAGGTTACCGGTCAGAATCGGATCTCTGCAAGCTTCTTTATGACGATGGCATGGGGTTTTTTTCCTCGCAGCTCTGCTTCTTGACCGCAACTCTCATCGACTCAAGTGTCCATTATAAGATACCGGGACGGTATGTGTAGATTCTATGCATATGATGTGATGGAAATCAACACTCCTGCAGATTATGGCCCATTTCGATCGCCAATGCCGTTTCATCGCCAAGGATGTCGAGGAAAAGCTTTCGAAGCCAATTCCAGCACATCTCGAACCATTGCTGCCCATTTCTCCAATAGATATTTTCAACTCCTTGAGTATCCTTCTTTCTACCGACCGTCGAGCAGCCAATCCCTTCCTTCCCAGAGTTCTCAGGGTAAACTGGGATAAAGTGTGTCGATGGGCTTCGCTCTTTCTTCGCACATACGCCTTCCTGGATGTCCCCAAGGATCGCTTCCAGCAGCTTGTTTCGATCGCCAATGAAATACTCATGGCACCTTCAAACTCTACCCTGAAACTGGTTCAACCTCCCGATCGGCACCACATATATGATGCAGCGCCAGACTTACTTCCAATACTGGTAAGGTTCTGCGTGCACTTGAATGCCAGGCAAGATATCCAGTTCGCATTTCTTTTCATGCGCTTGGCAAAAATCATGCCAAAGGAGGACATTGTCGCTTCATTGGCCACAATCGAAGAATACGATGTCCCACTCAATGCCGTCCGATATCTCATCTCCCTTAACCAGATCCCCCTACAAGGATGGAAGATACCTTTCGAACCGCTCGCCTTTTCCGAGTCTCTACACCTCATTCATCTTCTCATTTCCTCCAAGAGACCAGAGTTCTGCCGTGTTTTGCTGAAGAATAACCTTCCGGCATGGGTTGCACGAACTATGTGCTTCCTAGCGTTAACTTCCGGCAGATCCTCTCGCCTAAATATCGACATACAAGGTCTTTTTTCATCCCTGTACTTCTGTTGTCAGATCGCCCGTGAATGCTGGGCATACGGACATACCGGGGTCGTTGAATCGCTTGACAACAGAATGATACATGCGATGTGGAAGACAATGTCTGGTGCCGACGATGAATTGCTCAACGAATATGCGAGAACAATAGTCGCATTGGAACCATTTCTAGTCTATCGGTCGGTAGTTCTGCGATGCCTTCGCAAGCTACAAGGAGTGCTCAAGCAAGGGATGGCCATCGAAATGCCCAATTCAGACCAGAAAGATCATCCTTTCCTCCAAGTAGCTCAGTCGGTTGCCACTGAGGCCGAAAAATTTGCCGAGTCAATACACGACTTTGAGCGAGAGGTTGGATGTATCAGCCGCTATGTGAGCATCTTGTTGTATTTTCTCGATACTCTGCTCATTAGGTTTCTCCAAGTGTCCGCACAGGATGACGCCAGATGCATACTACAACCGGATCAAGTACCGAAAATGCTCTCAGTGTCAGATCGGTGTATACTGCACTATTGAGTGTCAGAAAGCCGATTGGGACACCGGGCATTCCATCAAATGCAAGGAGCTCGCCAAGCGAATTGGTGCATGATGCCGTTTTTCATTCATCTCGATTCCATGTACTGATACTCCACGTATTCAGGAGAGCCATCTACGTACGATGAAGAGCTCATCAAATACCATACCATGCGTCGAATTTCTGGGATTATCAACCGAATCATGGCGGATAAGGCCAAACTGGAGATTGGTCCTGACCCTCGTCAAGATGTAGTAGTTGCCTGTGTTGTGTGTTGACTGTCGTGTCTACCCATTTACTATCAGGCCTGGGTTAGCGAAGGAAATTTCTGAGAATTTGGGAAAGATGAAATGCGCTCATGGGGAAGATAAAAAGCAGCAATTTTTGGCGGAGTGGGAAAAGGTAGATGTGCAACAGGAGATCCTTGTCGTAGCGGCTTACCATGGGCCTGGTTGTCATGCGATGCTCGTGTATCGAGCTAAAGTAGTAGACCAAAAAGAGGAGTAGCACATATATTGGCTGTAGACATTAGACTCGTTATCTAACTAGCATATTGATGTGAGATCCTGCTTCGAGGAACGCCACACTTTTCGCTTTACGTGATGGTTCGCCACGGTGGTAAGCATTCTTCTCACGTGCAGGGTCACTGCGTTTTTCCTTCTTAACTCCGCACCACCATGATCTCTAGACCAACTCTAGATCTAAACCGAAACCAAACTGTCTGGATCTATCCTTACGGTGAAACCGGCCGATCTGCTGAAGGAAAGCACCCTGAGGCATATCTTACTCGTATCTTTGAGTGTATCCGAATCGTGTCCGTCACTTTGCGTCGACTGCTTTCTGTCCAAGGTACGTTCATATCTCATCGACTGGGACAGTCACAGTGTCGAAATGCATCCATTCGCACTGTAGCTCCGAAACCTGGATAAGACTCGTGATCGCCGCATAGGACTCAGTGCATCGCCACGAACGAAGATTTGACGCAGACGCAGGCCTTAGAATGAATCACATCTATATAATATAGCCCACCCCCAGGTCTTGTTCTTTCAAACCCAACATGATCATCACGCTCTATCGATTCATCAGACGAAGATATCAAAACTCCAAAACCGTGACGGCCGATGGAACGCCAATCGTGAAGGAAGAGAAGGCCCCGCGAGAAACCACCTCCAGCGAGTGGTGGTTCAGAGTTAAGCTTGCATCTGCGCTGGCGATACCAATATTCCTCGAGACGCTAGATTATACTGGTACGTAGCTTTACGTTATGGGTAGACGATCTCAAGCTGACATCACCGGACTAGTTGTCGCTACTGCACAAACGGAAATAGCTGTGTGTCTAGCTCTATGTTTCACATGTTGTCCTTTCTGATTACTTGATAGTCGGCGTTCCACCGTTTAGATCTGCAAAGGTGAGCTTCCCAAATTGACGCTGGTCAAACATATAGATCTCATTGACGCTTGCGTACAGCTACATCGGAACACTATATCTCCTTACATCCACCGTCTTCCTACCTCTTTTCGCCTCAGTAGCCGACATCTATGGACGTCACTTTGCAATTCAGACATCGTTGATCTTTTTCATCATCGGAAGCGCGTTGAGCACCGGCGCACAAAACATGGAAATGATGTTATCCGGTCGTGCTATCGCTGGGATTGGTGCTGCTGGTTTACTTACCGTAAGTATCTTGAACACCCCATCAATCCGTTCATTCATCGTTCTGCAGGTCGTTCGAGTCATCATATCGGATTCGAGGTCTCTCGACGACAACAACTGGCAGGTCTCCATTCTATTCCTACTCTACGCCATCGGATACTCTGTTGGACCTCTAATAGGTGGATACCTCACCAAAGTTTCCTTCAGATGGGTCTTCGCAATCAAGTGCGTGTTTTTTCTCCGCCTATCAATCAATACTTAACGCACCACAGCCTCCCAGCCGCAGCTCTATCCATGATCCTCATTTTCCTTCTCCTCCGAAAAGACCTCAAAAAAGGGTTCGTCATCGAAGGAACCAAACTCCCTACCTCTCAACCTCGCACATCCAGCTACTTATCCAAAATCACCAAAATCGACTGGATAGGCACATTCCTCTTCGTTTCTGCCGGTATACTCATACTCCTCGCTCTCAACTGGGGCTCAACCCAAGACTGGGACACCATCAAAGTCATCGTATCTTTCACCGTCGGTGGCGTAGTACTCCTCATTTGCATCGCGTGGTTATATCTCCTCGAAAAGAAGCAAAACAACATCGCCTCATCTCCATCAGGAATATTCTCCTCATACCCAACGATCCCACTCGAGCTTTTCCGAAGTATGGATATCTGCACAGTGATGGCAGCTTCATTCGCAGGAGGCATGGTGATGATCGTCATGTTTTACTTTGTTGCGATTTTTATGACTGTTGCTGTTGGCTTGGATCCATCGAAAGCGGGTGTACAGTTGGTGTATTTCGCACCGGGAAGTGGGGCTGGAACGATGCTTGCGGTGAGGGTGACAAAACGATTGAGGCAGGTAAGTTATCTCGGCGCTTTGGTGATCTGCGTAGACTAAATTCGGATTATAGCCCAAGTACGCGATACAACTTGGCGGACTGATTCTACCGATTTCGTTGGGTCTTATTTCGATGGCGATACAGAAGAATAACCAGAATATAGTGAATGGGTAAGTGTATTACCTTACCGAAGCATTGCCTTGAGACTCACCCCCTCATCAGATTCCTAGCTATGGCTGGTTCGTCTCACTCCGATCTCAAGACCCTTCGTCTAACCAATCGTTTTCAGGTGTCGGCTGTGGTCTCACTCTTGGTTCCTTGAACGTCCACGCACGATTCTCCCAACCATCCGAACGCGTAGCTATCGTATCCGCTCTTATCCTTTTCGTACGTCGTTTCGTCTTCTTTCCTATTTCCTTTTCTCACTCACTTGAACACCCAGTTCCGCTCCCTAGGAGGAACAGTAGGTCTTGCACAATGCGGCGCAATTCTTAACGCTCGTGTGAAATCACACCTCTCTTCCTCCGATATCAATCTCGACTTCTCAGTTTCCGGATTAGGCGCCATCGCATCCCTTCCTGCATCCACGCAAACGATCGTAAGAGACGCATTCAGAGATGGTGTGAGGTGGTGTTTCATTTCACTAGTCCCTTGGGCTGGTGTGGCGTTCATACTTACTGTGTTTTTCCTATCGGATATCCCGGATTCTCGAGATAAAGCAGTGGAAGATAGCGTAAAAGGGTCCGGCGAAAAGTCGAGTTCGAGGGAAGAGTTGAATCATTGATTGGTATTGGACTCGGAGCGAAAGTATTTTACGTTTTATGTTTTCTTTAGGGTAACAGGCTGTATGTAAAAATACCAGCTTCTCATGCGTTCCTACGACGTCGATTCCTTTGATAAGCATCAAGTGCACCTTTCTCCAACTCAATCTCAGCCTAATGCTACGGTAAATCGCAGTACACGCAAAAAAACTCATCGTGTGACATACCAATATACCGCGTTTAACCTTTCCTATTTCCCAACGTAACAAGACAGGTTCACTCCACCGGATCCAGAGGAAAAAATAGATGTATGTCGTCCATGAAGTATTATCAATGGAGTATCGCAGGTACTTGAATTGAGATAGACGTCTTTCAAGCCTTTGAACCCATCGTCAGTCAAGATTCATATCGTGGGCGGTAAGACCAGCATACCGAGTTATCTGAGCCCCAAAGCGTACGCACTGATCGTTAACGTTCATGATAGTGCGCACTTCGGAGATGACAGTGTCCAATTGTTCGACAGAGATGTACGAAAAGAACCATTTCAAAGCAGGTACCATCGAAACAGCTAGGAAAAGGACCGTGAAGGCTGTTGTAGACGTGCAAGCCTCCATTCCAATGTAAGCGATGGCTTCTTCATAATGAGGTACAGTAGGAGGCATAAAGACAGTGTATAACATCTTCTAAACCGTGACTTTTATAGTACTGTCTTCGGTAAAGCCACCTCTAACCAATGTGCGCTCGCATCAACCTTACCGGTGTGTGTAATTGACTGTGCTATACAGAATTTATCGTTTTGAACTTGTGCACCCACGATGGTCACTGTTCTCAGCGCTTTTGAATGGGCGCTAAACTTGGAATGGGTTTGGAGTACCGCACAATGGCACCGGTATGCGCAGATCGAGAGAAAAGCTCTAGTCCCGGAAGCGTGTAATCAACCGCATCACTGATAAGGCTTTTCTTTAATTCCACAAAGCGATGACACGCCGCGAGATTACTAGCTATGTACTCCATCATCTACAGGCGGCGAGCCACTCCGCACCATAAAAATTTGAAGCGCCGCCAAACGTACACCACGCATCATCGCCTATCTAATTATCCAGCTAAATCTAGAAGATGAATCGTGCAAGCCTCTATTCGACGGCTTAGGAGGCATGAAGACAGCGAAGTTGTTCTAAACCGTGACTTTCATTCTCCCGCCCTGTATTCTTTCGTCGTATTTTCCGAATAAACCTATCTAGCGCATCGTTATAGTAAGAAAGATCGATCAACCGACTACACCCCTGGTCCTGTTCTTCGTTCCTCGCTTATCAGGGTCCCGGTTCAAAGAAGAATGGTGCGGTTGGAGGTATAAAGTAAACCCAATGAAGATCTTCTAAACCGTACTCCCACATCAACCGTTTTGACTTCTCATCAACGAAATGTCCTGAAAGCATTACGTTCTGCCTCACGTCCATAGGCGTCCTGTGAGTAACGGTTCTCAACGATTCTATTCGGCATCGATTAGAGTAATGTGGCGAGAATTCCTAGCTTCGTTTTCAGGTGTTCACTCGATGATTATAATTGCCATCCCGCACTCGTGTTCATCTCCCCCTACGCCCAACATCGCGACGACACCCAACTCCATTCCAGAAACAATCTCTTCGTTCCTCGCCTATCCTACACAGGGTATCTCACTATTATCTGGTATTTACCACTCTTTTCTCTCCTCTTCCCCGTGCCTTCCTCACCACTCCCATCGCCCAACACCAACCAACGCCGAAACCCAACACCACCGAAAACCACACAGACAACAAAAACCATACCAAAACCACAACGGCTAAACACCAACCAACCACCCCCCCTCACCCGTCCCAATCCTCAGCATCTCCGCCGCACTGGGTCGTTTTTCGGGGTTTAACCTGTTTATGCGTCTTCATCAGCACCCTTGCACTCCAACGCCGTCTCAACCGAAAACTCAAAACGAACGAAACACGAAAAAAGCGAAAAAAACAGAGCAAAAGAGAAGACACAGAAGAGAAAAGAAAGGGAGACACGCACTCCAACATCCCCCCCAAAAACCCCGCCAACTTATCCGCCTCTTCCTTCGGCATCATATACTTTTCACTCAACACCGCTCCCAAAGGCCAATACCTCAACTTGTTCATCCGCCTCAACTCGCCTATCCCCCCATCTCATCAGCCTACCACCCAAAGCCAAAAAAAGGAGGAAGGGGCGCACCGCGTCGTGTAAAAAACTCCCCACTCCACCTTCCCCCCTGTACAACCGCCCGAGGGAGCGGACCGCATAGTTCGATGATTTGAGCGAGGTGGTCGTCGTCTTTGGAGTACTTTGTACCAGAGGCGGGGTCGAAGAGGTAGTCGCCGCCTGTTAGGAGTTCGAAGAGCTGTCGAGGGGGCGTTAGCTTGTGTCGTGCTTTCTCGGGGCTTTCGTGTTTCGGGCGTGGGTGAAGGGGAAGAAGGGGATGTGAAGGTAATGGGGAGAAAGCGGGATTGGGGTAAAAGGGAGTAGGGAACGCACCAAACAACATAAACTCCAAATATCCGCACTGGTACCCCATTTCGCACCTAGGATAACCTCTGGACATCGGTATTGCCGCGTTTGGATATCGTCTGTGAAGTGGTGGGTTGTCCATGTTGCTGTTCGGGCGTCGCGTTAGCTCGCGGGGAAAGCGGGAAAGGGAAAGGGAGCGCACCGTTACCCAAATCAGCGATTTTAACTGTAATCCGGAGATCTTCCTCAACTACACCCTGTTGAATCTCTTTCTGTATCTCCTCCTTCTCCTCCACCTCCTTATCCTTCGGCGCTTGCTGCGTCAACAAACTCGGTCCACCACCTCCTCCAGAACCTCCACCTGCTTTCCCCTTTCCTTTACCTTTCTTACCAAACTCCACGCCCCCACCCCCGTCGCCGAGAGACACCGACCCAACACCCTTACTCAACCCCTCGTCGACAGTCGAAGAGGTAATCTTGGACATTCCGAATCCATATCGTTCGCTGAGACTTCCGCCGCCTCCACCGCCTGCGGCGCCGAACATGCTTGCGAGACTCGAGCTACTCGATGATGGTGAAGGGAGTGGTTGGGAACCGGTGATGGAAACTGAACGTGGTGTTTGGTTGCCTCCTCTCCCTATATACACCATCATCAACACAAGTAGGCGAACAAGGGAAAGGAACACACACCCTTGGAAGGCGGTACACCAACCAACCTAGTCGTAGTAGCCGACGCCGACACCTGCAGTTCCGCCCGTATGAGATCTTCCACGTTCGGTATAGATATGAGTATGTTTTCGGGTTTGAGGTCTGTATGGATGACACCGCAGATTCGGTGCATGTAATCTAGGCCTTCTAAGACTTGTTTGGCGATTTGTTTGACTAGTGGGAGGGGTACGCCTTGGGATTGATGTCGGCGGATGAGGCTGTCGTGAGGTTAGGATTGTTGGCGGAGAAGGTAGGGGGAATGGGGGACGTACGCTAAGAGGTTCTCCCCGAGTACCTCGAATACCATGCAAACGTGTGTACCGTTAGGCCCTTTATGTTGGAAATGATCGAGAAAATCGATAACGTGTGTCTTCCCTGGATGCGGATTGCTGGGATCGTCCGAGTTGGCTAATTTTTGCAAGAGCTTGATTTCATCGAGAGCTGTTTCTGTGTATCTAGGTGCAGATTTGACGATTTTGAGGGCTACGTGTCGGTCGGATCTAGGTATACGTCAGCTAACGTCTTGGGAGAGGCGACGCAACGCACTTTGTATCCTTAACCAACCAAACAGTACTAAAATGCCCCCATCCAAGCTTCCGTACGACCTCGTATCTGCCTTCATTGAAAACATCACCGATTTGAACGGGATGGTAGCCTCCGACGACGTAGTCTTCGAGATCTTCTTCGTCTTCTGTAACGAAGGATTCAGCGGAAGGAGAAGAGTATTGTGTTTGCGTGTCCCAGGTTGTCGTTGTTGATTGGTTGGATGAAGACGATTTGGATGGGTAGTGAGACATTGAGAAGAGATGCGATGCAATTGCGTAATGCAAGTGGGCAACGGGCATGTGTCTGTTTGGCGTCACCAAATAGTGATGCCGCCGGGATCGTTATCACACGTGGGTGAAAGATCTCCGGTGATCGCGGTCCACGTTGCCGTTGCCTTTTCTTGTGACGACCATGATCACAGCCAGCTGTGCTCTGCCCACGACAAACAGAACGCTCACTGCACCCTTCGCTCTGCTTATGCTACACCATGCGTTATGGTCCTGAAACATCCGCGTAGGCAGCTAATACTCTTCTGCCGCTCCATCTGGGCTTCCGCTGGCTCTCCACTCGATCGCTTCCATTCCGCCAAAGCCCCTTCCCCCACGATTCCACCAGTACATCGCGGAAATCGTGAATTTTGTCTCTAACTTTACAGTATATCATACTCTCGTCACCGGACCAGCGATGGCTACGCTCTCGGCTACTGCTATACCCTGACAGCAACTTCAACCTTCGAGAGTTCAAACTTTCAATGCCAACTCCGCTTCGATAACCGAAAGTAGGGCTATAGGTGCGTCGTGATCCCTTCGTGTAATCTCTCCATACTAACGTTGATCACGTTCAAGCCATCAAGTCATGATCTTTCGCTCTCCTTTCGAACGCTACATGATTCTCTGAAGCACGTAAACGACTGCACCCTTCGCCTGAAATATTGTTCAGACCACCAACCTACCTTCTCGCTCAATCACTTTGTTCTCTGCCCAACGACTAGATGTTTCCCCTATCGATTCCGACAAAAACGAAAACTCTCGCGCTGTCTTACTTCTCTTTCTCTATAAATCTTGCTCGTGTCCGTCCCGAAAACGTCCGCCTAGGCAGCTAATACTCCTCTGCCGCTTCTGGCGCTCACTTGATTGCTTCTACTCCACCGAGAAAGCTTCTCACACCTGCCAACAATAACCCTGGAGAACGTGGAACACATCCATCGTAGTCTGAGCTCACTCCTTATTTGAGTTGGTGTAAAGTCAAGGTTTAGGTACGTCTCAATCATTTCTTATAGTTCCCTGTCTTTTCTTTCGGCCATGATCCGGTGTTTCTCTCTCCAGACATCGAATCCTTTCTGCCTGTTCGAGGATCCCCTGACTTCTGATGACGAGTAAATGAATGCTGTTTTCCAGCTTCTTTACTGATTCTGCTTATGTTCTGCCTCTGAAACTTTCGCCTCAGCTTCACTCGATCACTCCTACTCCGCAAAAATACCTCCTTCAAGTACCCTGGATAATATTGTGCTGTGGTCCGACCTCGATCAGTGCAGGTTTCCGTATTACATCTACTCCGACAGAATATAGGTACATGCTACGGGTATCTACTAACTACCATAATACAGGATATACCAAATTGATCGGCACTGTCATCAATTTGTTCGAAACAGCTGATCCAACTTGAAACAGGGTAGAGGTAGCATGGCAACGCAGCGACTGCAATCCCAGAGCTCAGTACATATCGCTCGGAGAGTCGAACGGCAGAGCTATTCCAGTCAATGTGGGTTATGACTGGGGGATGAGAGTGAGGATGGATATTGGTTTGAGCCAGAGGGGCGTTTTCGTCTCTAGACACGCCAAATTTGGAGGTTGAGAGACTCGGACCACGGGTGCGTACAGTGCGTAGATATCACCCAATTCCTACACCAATATCAACCCCAGAGAGACAAACGAACTCTGGACTGTGACGTTGTCCACGTAGATTCGAAGGTATCGAGGACAGTGTCCTGAAAATCTTGCAAAGTGAACTCCCAATTTTGTTTGACGACAGCCAACACATCCCAGCCCATTTGGCCCGTCTAGAAGACTCGCCTGCCAGTAGGTACAGCATGCTACAGGAAGACCTCTGGCATCAGCTCAATGTGGTAAGACCGTCAAGAGAAACTGTGCTGGTCGTAAACCTTGCAACAATGACTGGGTGTGGATCAAACGTAAAACACCCATCGTAGTCCGAACTGCCAGCACAGCTCAAGTACTCATCAGAATCGGTGCTAAGAAAGGTTGAAAGTACGACCTAATCTAATTCTTAAAACTCTCTTCTACTAGTTTTACATCTTGTTTCTCCACCGATCCCATTTTTGCATCATACCCATGAGTTAGGCCCCTGGAACGTCCGCGGCTTATGCAGCTACCACTCCATTCAGGCTGCCACTCAGGGCAAATCCTCTTGTTTATACGACTACAGGCCAAACATGGTATGAAATTGTGCCTTCTCGCGTCTTGATCGGCTATAGTACGTTGAATCAGAAATTAGTTCATACTCCAACTGGATGCGTAATGAGTGAGCCCAGGTAGCAAGCTTGTAGGCAATCCCTGAGGATACGGCAGCAGATCGGCGGGACCAGAAAAGTCTCCTGTCACGTGATCGCATCGCCGACGAGAGAGGCGACGAGAGAAACACCAAAAATAGCAAGTTCTCGAAGCTTCAAGAACGGGAACCATGTGACTACCGAAATTAAATGATGCTCGAACTCCGACCTGTACTGACTATTTAGTATTCAATAGGCCATTCCAGTCAATTCCCTACTTGCAGCTCCATGGCCCAACTTGCTAACGTCCTTTCAGTGGTTGAGCTCGGTACTGGTACGCATACTCCATGGTTAATCGGCGGACTCGTCGGCATGGTGTTTTTGAAGTGGTTCCTCCGATACATCTCATTCGATCGCTTGGACGCTCTCCTCATGGATATGGAAGACCTCGTCGCCGACCATGACAAGAAAGGTCTCCTGCCGTCCTTCAATCAATTCAAGGAGGAGTGCAATACGTATTGTGGACTTCCGTTGACGTTACAGCTTGTTCACTGAACCACAGGATAGCCTTGAAAGGCGCATATCTCTACACAAGCGTGCGCGTTATACGATCGACGAAGCTTGTTGGAGAAATTATATCACGTTCTTTATGTGGAACTGGTGGAGGGGACCTTTAGGAATTCGTTGGGCTGCTGGAAAGCTCAGAAGGAGAGTTATGGTGCGTTATACATACACCTCTCTGTCTGCGAACTATGTTGATGTTAATTTGACACAGGCAGAAGCGGAAATCGAGCGGAGCGCGTTGGAACGCGCATTAGAGAACCACCGAGTCTCACGTCGGCGCATTCTTCCTGTTTAAGAACATCCTTTGCTCAACGTTCAGAACGACTATCTTCTTTTCATGCACTCGCTCGCGTCCTTTTCCACGTATCTTACCACGGAAACATATCTACGATCCTTTGCTATATCTATAAACTCATCAGTCTTGCACATCTCTCCGCTATCCATTGTTGGCTCTGCGCTTTGTATCATCTCATTGCTCTGGAATTGCTAATGCTATCCTATTTAGCGCTCGACGCGCATGCACCATGTTTACTCGAGTAGATCACGGCGTGAGAAACTTGGAATCCGTCACGGTAATCGTGATCCACGTGGGATCCCGGCCTTCTTTCGGAATCAAACCACCATGATGTCCGCCGCCAGCTGACGTTTTCATGCACTCTCAGCGCCTCTTCTGGCATCGGGTACCACAATGCATGCTCTTCTTTGATCTGTCAAACCCACTCATGGCCCTGAAATCTCTTTTCCACTCTATCTGACACTAGGTCACCTCCAACCCCTTGGGCCGGGAATCGCTGGTTTCATTTCGAGTATACATGTGTGAAGATACTCGCCATTTTTCATTGTACGGATCCTTTTTAATGTTGATGATGACTCGGTACAACATCTCAAGATCAATGTTGACTTTCGCTCACCGTCCATCTTGCATCCTGACACCCCCGACTCATCCTTCTTTTCATTCAAACACCTGCACCACAAAAACCTATTGGTAGTCGGTAGGCCCGGCATACATCATAATCTCATTTAGTCGTATTTGTCCATAACCAGTAACGAGAAAGTATCTCTGCGGTTAGTTGTGTACCTTTGGCCTTTAGGCAAACATCATCTGTTTATGTTTCCTAATCAAACAGCGAATTGTGTCCATCAGAATCGTCGGCTGGATACTCGTCTGTCTTCCATCATCAAACCCCTCAACGCTCCTCGAACATGGTTACTCTTGGAAACCAAAACTGGTTCACGGCCATCTCTTATCTCCTTCGCAATCAAACTCCTTCATGACGCTAGACTTCATGCGCTTGACGTGATCAGATTCGTTCACGCTCGCTATCTATACGACTGTCTTTCTGTGGAAACAATCCTCTGAATCTCTACTATTTCTGCAGCACCTAGGGCAAACTGAACACATATTTCTTAAGGACATGTCATTATCTAACCTTGTGACTTTCCCTTGTACACTACCTTCCCTCTCTCTCCTACTCTCAAAGATTTTCTTTAGGTTGGAGCTTGAAACCATCTAGATATGGTTTTCGTTGTCCTCTCTTTGCTTTCAACGGTGGCGACCTTGAGCGCTTGAGCTGATGACAAAGGAGCTGCCGTATTCTATAAGTATTCCACGTGGGAGGCCTCAACAGCTTTTAAGGTAGGCCGCAAGCGGATTCCAGGACATCACGTGACCAAGCGTGACAGAAAGTCGAAAAAATAGTATTTTAAATACTCCTCCTGTATATAGTATAAATGTACAAATATGGCTCCGTTACGGGCCTTGGAATAGTTATCGCTGGGCCGCAACGGAGCTAATATTTAGGCGCTGGTCACCCTTTCATGTCTCACCATTTCCATGGCTCCATGTCCCAATCTGCAAGTATCCTTTCGGTGGTCGAGCTCGGTGCATGCACAAAAGCTTCATGGTTCATCATTGCACTCGTCGGCATCGTGTTTCTGAAGTGGTTCCTCCAATACATCTCATTCGACCGTCTCGATGCTCTTAGTACCGACCTCACAGACATGATCGCTGATCAACACAAGAAATACCATCTTCTCTCCGTTGGTATTTTTGAGGAAGCCTGTGATAGGTATTCCTTACTTTTCATGGTATTATATATTTCACTAACTCAAAGACCAAAGAGTTCGAGATCGACGAGGCTTCCTGGAGGGCATATATCGTCTTTTTCATGTGGAATCGGTGGAAGGAGCCTCTATCAATACATGGGGTCGCAGGAAAGCTTAGAAGAAAGGTTCTGGTGCATTCCTCATGTAACCATGGCTGAAAACTATCATGATAGCTTTGACATAGGCGGAAGCTGAAGAAGCGAAGAATGAGTTAGGGCACGCAGTGGAGAACATTCGTGCTCTACGTAGGCGCAATGCAACCCCTCCGGAAGACCATTCGCTCAACGTTTAACACAACTAGTATTAGCGATCTCCGCGCAATTTACTCAACTTTTAGAACGTCCGCCATTGTCCGATGCACTCACATCTATATACCGAAATCTTAAAAACCCTCCCCTTTGTTATATACACGAGTTACTCAGTCTCGCATGTCATCTACTGTTGTCTCTGTGCTTTGTATTAGACTATTGCTCTGGAATTGCTACTGCTATCGTATTTCGCGCTCGAACCCTATTTAGATCACGACGTGGGAAACTTGGAGGGTGATCGTGAGATTCAGTGAGTTCCAAATGACACGCATGCTGAAATGACACGTATGCTTGCTGTAAAGCTCAGAAGCCGGTCGTTCGGCTTCTGGCTACATTCTCGAGACAACACAGCCATAGAAAGTGATGTGGTGTCCAGTCAAAATTGTTTGACGTTTAACTTGAAGTACAAATATGCTTGTCTATCCCCCCATCATTGTAGCTTCATGGTCCAACCTGATAACATCCTTTCCATGGTCGAGCTCGGCACAAGTACGACTACTTCTTGGTTACTCGGTGGGCTCGTCGGCATGGTACTTTTGAAGCAACTTGTTCGATACATCTCGCTCGAACGCTTGGACGCTCTCCGCACAGATATCGAGGATATCATCGCCGATCACGACGAAAGAGGTCTTCTACCGTCCATTTTTATATTCAATATGTATTGCGACAGGTACTGTGGTATGATTGTGATGTGATTGGTTCACTGAATCGTAGAACAGACTCAAACGACGTGTATCTCTTCACAAATACGCATGGTACACTATCGACAAGGCTTCGTGGAAGACTTATACCATGTTTTTTATATGGAATTGGTGGAAGGAGCCTCTTGCAATTTATTGGGCTGCGGGGAAACTTCGAAGGAGTGTTCTGGTGCGTTCTCAAATAACTTCCCATACTTAAACAATGGTGTTGAATTTGACATAGGCGGAAGGTGAAGAAGAGGGGGACGCGCTAGAGAATCATCGTGCTCTACGTCGACGCAACCTACCCCTTCATAAACACGCTTTACTCAACGTTTAAAGTGTTACCGTTTTTTACACTACCGCACCCTTTTCAACAGCCACGTACCGAAATTTACTTCCCCTTTGTATAGCCATGGGCTACTTGCTTCTACTGTTCTCTTTTCTTTTGCTGTCTCCATGTTTTCCCTTTACCATATCACTAAATCATTCAGTCTTGAATATCTCTTTGCTCTCTTCTATTGTCTCTGTGCTCCCTGATATCTAATTGCTCTCGAAACGCTGCTATCGTGGTTAGCGCTCAACGCGCTGTTTGGACCACGACCGTGACGTGGGAAATTTGGAACTGTGACTTGGTTCTCGGAACACTCCGCGGCTCTCAAATTTTGGCTGTTGTGAATTATACTATATTAATAATTATACCGTGACCGCGTTCGCCATGTGCGTGATTTTGTTTGTACTTGAGGTGTTGTTGTTTGGTGGGTAAATAGGGTTCACGACCCTAGCATGTACAAACAGAGACGCGTCGAGGCTCCACTTTCTCACGGCTTTGCTTCCTCCCGCTGAGCACCCACTATCCAATGGCCCAACCTACTTATATCATTGCGGCGATTGAGCTTGGTACAAGCACAAATGCTTCGTGGTTAATCATTGCATTCATCGCCATCGCGTTTCTAAAGTGGTTCCGCCGATACATCTCACTCGACTGTCTCAATGCTCTCAGTACCGATATCAAGGACCTTATTGCCGACCAACACAAGAAACACCATCTTCCCTCCGTCAATATTTTTGATGAAGCGTACAATAGGTAGTTATCACCGTTAATGGCACTTTATATCGTCTAATATGGCAGCAGACTCAGGGATCGCGTATCTCGTCATAAACGCGTCCGTTACACCATCGACGAGGCTACATGGAAGACATATATCGTCTTTTTTATGTGGGACTTGTGGAAAGAGCCTCTAGCAATTCATTGGGCTGCTGGAAAGCTGAGAAGGAGAGTTCTGGTGCGTTATACATACACCTCTGTCTGCGAACTATGTTGATGTTAATTTGACACAGGCGGAAGCTGAAGTCGAACGGAGCGCGTTGGAACACGCGTTGGAGAGTTACCGGGCCTCGCGTCGACGCAATGTTCCCCTTAAAGACCACGTTTTACCTAACGTTTAAGATGACTATCATTTTCCCATGCGCTCGCTCTCATTCTTTCCACCTCTCCATACCGAAATCACGAAAACATACATGCCATCCTTTGCTATATCTACAGACCCATCAGTTTCGCACATCCCTTTGCTATCCGTTGTTGCCTCTGTGTCATTGCTCTGGAATTGCTAATGCTATCGTATTTACCAACCACTCGACGCGCTTGCCTATTTCGGTCACGGCGTAGGAAAATGGAATCGGTCACGAGCACCCCAACCTTCTTTCAACCGACGATGACCACTGCTGACATGTAGCGTTTCACTCTTAGACTCTTATTCACTCTTAGACTCTTATCCACTCGTATATCTCTCCTTGCTCAGGTTCAGCTTTGGCATTCACTTCAATTGCTGACAGATCGGACATCAGTCAAAGATAAATACTTCAAACTAGTAGCGAAAGGTACGTTTCAGTTTGCAAAGGGGTAGCGCAAACTGGGATACATTACTCGAAATTTCAAGGCCGCGTTACGCTACTGGGAAGCTACGAGACTGGACTCTGAGCTCAAGCAGATGTGTCTTTCATTGCTCACGACTACATATCCTCGTACCGTCTAGAAATCTGCAAAGAATAACAAAAGAATAAGGAAGACAGCACATCCAGCAATCGAGGTCTTTCCATTGATTTAGTAGCCCATCTCGGCTGTTCGTCTCCGACCGACACATCGCCTTTCCCAACGCTACATCACTCCTATTTATCATCACCTAACCCCTTCGATGTTATTTTCTTTCTTTACGACCAGTACGACAGGACTACTATCTTCGGACGATGATCAACGAAGGCTCTCCTCTATTTCTTCAATCCCCACTTATGCGTTATACTCCTAAAACGTCCGCCTATGCAGCCAATACTATTCTACAGCTCCATCTAGCCTTCTTTGATTGCTTCCATCCCTCCTCCTTTATTTCTACGAATAAAACACGGACATGGTAGGAAGCTGTGCCTACTAGCATTTTGATATACTCCACAAAAATCGTGTCCACTTACCAAAGCACTTGGTGCACACTGGGAGTTTATGTGTGTCGGCATCGTTTCTTTTCTACATACTAACTAGCGCCACCATCTTTGTATTCAAATCAAAACATTGGCCCGGGGAATCAGCGTGGAGTAAGCTTAGCTTTAGCATACACGTCCGCTTCGTGCATCTCAAATTGATGCACTCTGAGCTCATCAATATCCCATCTCCTCCAAATCAGCTGCTCGCAGCTAAGGGGATGCACAGGGCACAGCTCATGACCCGGCGCTACTAGATCCCTTCCGTAATTGGGAAGAAGGACGTGGCGAGTGTGAATCAAGTACCATAACGGAAGTGTGTGTATATCTATCTATCTATCCTGAGGATACTACTATATATCTACTGGGGATTCTAATCCCGGGAACTACACAGCTCCTCCCGCGAACTATTATCATAACTTCAACATAGGTGGAAGCTGAAGTCGAGCGGAGCGCGTTAGAACATGCGTTAGAGAATTACAGGGTCTCACGTCGACGCAATCGAGTCATTCAAGAGCACCCTTTGCTGAATGTTTGAAACGACTACCATTTTTCCGCGCACAGCACCCGTGAAATCATGAAAACATATCTACGTTCTATATCCACGAGCTACTCAGTTTGATATCTACTGTTGCCTCTTTGCTTTGTATTATCTTATTGCTCCGGAATTGCTAATGCTATTGCGTTGAGAGCTCGACGTGCTTGGACCCTGTATCACAAACCGTTCCTGTGTAATCTCATCGATTCTACGCGGCTACTTCAGGCGTTGGAAAATTCACATAACGCATGTGAGTAACGTTACTGAAATTACTTACTGTTACTGACATGTCACTTGCATGTCACTTACATCGAATAAAAACTGAGCATAGATCATGTTTGCACCATCCTCAGAGTCTCCCCTGAGCGATGTCGTGCTCCAAGCGTGTTTCAGTTACAATTCACCCATTCCCAAGGTGCGCGTTCAACGTTTCCCATGGCCCGCAAGTCCGAATCACTGGCGAGGGAAGTTATATCACCCAGTACCAGAGAACGTATTTTCGACTCATTTGAGCGTATAACTGCACAATAGAGCATATAGCGATGTATACTAAGTATAAACGAGAAGTCTGAGCCGAGTTTGCTGCCAAAGGCAATAATTCACCTGATTCAAGCCTCCTAGGTAACCTATGCATTCTATAGCGTTAACGAAGCAGTTTGAGGTTAAGAAAGTTCTTTGAGGGACTTTGAATGACATTGAGTAGTTACTTACACGTTCCTTACAGTTACGTACACGTTACTTGCATCCCCTGACACGTTCCTCACAGTTACTGACATATACCGTACAGTTACTTACAGTACCCTCAAGTTTGCCTGAAGTAAAGTCATGTTACTTACATGCTCAATCATGTAAACTGAGTCTACGAGTGCCATCTAAAGCATATCTCGGCTAGTCTAAGCCATAGTAGACTTTTTCATGTAAGGTTCCTAACGGACGACACAGTACGGAGTATTACCCATCCAAATTACACTCCCCTCCTCTATATAGAGTCGACTTGGGCAGAGATCGAGTATAGTGAACAATATCAGCCCTTAATGAACAAGTTTCATGTCATTTGGTGCCTTCAGCCGTGAGTGATTACGAATGCCGCTTGCAGCTCTGTTAGCTAAATCTATTGCGCAATAAAAGAGTATGTATATCTGTGGAAGCAACTTAAAAATCGTCATTGCATCACGCAGAAAGTCAGCGCTAGTTTGGCGCTTAATTCATGTCAGTGGCGTCACTTCGCCTCTTCACTGCGAGCAGGGAGTAGGGGTACATTGGAAGGCTCTAGATATGTTTTGAAATGGTTGTATGCTTTTATGAACGTTCCCCAATCAATTTTCAGATTATTACCCCGTAACTCCCTTTCAGTAATGACATGTTACGTACATATTACTGACATCATGTCAGTAACGTTACTTGTATGCGTTCCTTGAATTTCATTTCGACCCTATTATCCTCTGTCCTTGCTGTCCCTCTTCTGCGTTCACCTACACCTCCTTGCTCTGCTCTCATCTTCGTTCTACAATGCTGACCTAATTTTGGCATTTAATTTGCCATACCATTGGTATTCCACTGCTTACAGAGTGGGCACGAGTCAAAGGTCAACCGTTCGAACTGCCAACAGTGTGTTCAGCACCTAAGGTACGATTCAGTTTGTAAAACAGCCGCTGATACTGGTTTTTAGCTAGTTATACTTGAACTACATGAATCGAAAGCTCAAGGCCGCACTGTGCTACTTTGAGACTGGACCCTGAACTCCAGCAGATGTGTCTTTCATTTTACCCCAGACTCACCCCAGACTCACTACTACCTTCATTATACCGTGAAAGGGACTTCATCTTCGACTTCTGATATTATTTCTACTACTTGATTGACGTGTACTGTGAGGTAGTAGACTCGAAGACCATATATCTCGTCACAAACATGTGCACTACCCGAGCAACGAGGCTTCATGGAAGACGTATAACACATCTCTCAATTGGACTTGGTGCAAGGACCATCTCGACCTCACATGTCAAACCGTGAGATTGTGGACCGTTTATCTGAATCATTGGACCTTTATTCTCGAAATTTCTCTATGATCCTTGTAAGCATTTTGTTACTTCTATGAGCAGATTCGATACTTCGTCATCAGTCGCCCCGCCCTCTGCACTCTGCTCTCACCAGTGGCTTCATGACCTCACCCACTGATACTCTCTCACCAGCTGAGATTGGCCTTAACACAAGCCACTCAGTCTCGCGCAACTCTTTGCTATCTTGTGTTGTCTCTGTGATTTGTATTATATTGTCATTGCTCTGGAATTGCTGATGCTACTGCATTTACCGCTCGACACACTTGAACCCTATCAAGATCACGGCGTGAGGAACTTGGTAATCTGTCACGGCATTTCAAATCACCATGATGCTAGTTCCATCATGGGCATGGTACACGCGCAGCAAGAACTGCTTGAACTTAGTTGAAGATCCCATGTTATCAAAAAGTCGACGACAGGCTGTGATAATGATCTGCCTCATGGCCGCTCTTGGATTCGGTTTCCTATACCTGTACCTCAGAGCTGTTGAATTGGATATCGGCATCCCATGGTCCGCAGTACATGCTGTCGCTCGGAAATCCCATATGTGTACAGTAACATTCTGATTGTGAAACGTTGGTTTGGTGGCTCGCGTTCAGAGCGCTTTGATTGAGCTCCATTGATTCGACGGAGAAGGTTATTGTATGCCTGGATGAGGTATTGACGTTAGTACTCCTACACACTCTCGGCCTCGTTGTTTGATGTTACCCTCCTATCTGCTACTCGACTGGTATGCACGTTGTAAACTCAAACATGAAGATCGTACATCTATCTCGTCATCAACATCTGTGCTGAGCAATTGAGGAGGTCTTCATAGAAGGCTTATATCTTTTCATTTAGACCTGGTTGAAGGGACCTATTGCTATGACAGACTTATCGGTCGTGTATCTTGTGCGGATAAATCCATAAATATTTCTTTCCTTCAAAGTCCGTTGCCCGAACCAAGGCGATGCAATATAGATGTGTTCCCGACAGTGCAATGCATCTGCGTGAATTTCGCACACGGCGGCTGCGTATGAATTTGAGTAACAGAAGAAAGAGCTACAAGAAGCTAGGTTGACGCGGGAGACATGGTCAAGAAGCAACAAACGTAGGTAAGCAAGAGATATACCTAATATCAGCACTAATACTGTCGAGAGTGCAGTTCCTGGCAATGACTCAGAACTTGACACTTTCCATAGTTGGTACCGGCGGCGAAGAATACTGTCAAGAGTGCAGTTCCTGGCAATGACTGAGCACTTCTTGACACCTTCCATAATTGGTACCGGCGGCGAAGAAGCAAGTGCAGTTCCTGACAAATTACAATGACTTCGCACTTCTTAACACCTTCCATAACTGGTACCGGCGGCAAAGAATATAAGGTACTTTCGTTCTGACGTTTGTCAGTATACTACTTTCCCTCATCTCATGGTGTCCCATGAATCCCCCAAAAACTCTTCTGTGGTAGCGGAGTTAGCCTGCTCTATCACTAACAACACAGTCGCCTCACTGGTTACTATTTCTATAGTTTTCTCCGTCGTCAAACAATTCATTGCATATATCGCACTGGACCGCTTGGATTCTCTCATCTTGGAAATCGAATCTATCATTAGTGATCGACAGGAGAAAGCACTTCTTCCATCGAGGCGCATCTTTCAAGCAGCTTGTACAAGGTGATGTGTTCTTGGATTCCGACGGCTCCCCCCATTGATATGGATGATTTAGGCTAAAAAGGCGTGTTTCCTTGCTGAAACATACCTGCTACTCAATTGACAAAGCCTCATGGAAGAATTACATCGCATTCTTCATGTGGACTTGGTGGAAGGAACCTCTTGTCGTTTGTTGGGATGCGGGAAAGCTTCGCCGAGAAGTATTGGTACGTCGTGCTGGCAAAGTGAAGGTCAGGGCTGACCGTTCATCTGTAGGCGGAGGCTGAAGTTGAGATGAACGCTCTCGAGAACACACTTCAGAACCACCGTGCATTGCGCATACAGGGTGTACATAATCGACTGCGTGGCAATTAGCCTTAAACCTATTATATGCTCGCCCCATGTACTATGCGTCTGAGATGTACTGCGTTACGATATGTTATCTGTTTGGTGTTTGGTAAGGCCAAATGGAGATCCCGCCGGGATCTTTATCACACGTGAGTCCAAGATCTTCGGTGATCGCGGTCCACGCCATGACGATTGAATGCTCTCCACCTGTATCGATTCCCTGCCTTTTGACAACGAGCAGACGAGGACTCTTGTCCAGTTTTAATTCTTCCTTCTCTCGTCTTGTGCTCCACCCGTGTGTTATGGTCCTGAAACGTCCGCCTAGGCAGCTGAACTCTTCTGCCGCTCCATCCAGGCTATGTCGATCATTTCCAGTGCCTCCGCCAAAACACCGTCTCCGTTTACAACATGGAACAAATCCATTGTAGTCCGAGCTCCCAGGATAACTCACTCCTTATTTGAGTTAGTGTAAAGTAAGGGTGCAGGTGCGTTTGTATCGTCCTCTGGCGTTTGCCTTATTGATGCCCAACACTTTCAGGCCTCGATCATCCCAGTCTGGCCGAACCCTTAAATGACTCCGTCCAATACCCTGATATTCTCAGCTAAACGACTGCATGCTTTCCACCTTTGTCAACCAAAAAGCGATCTCTGCTATTCATCGATATACCCAACATACTCATGCGCTATTCTCCTGAAACTTTTCATTCGACAGGTAATACCCTTTTGCCGCACCATGCCAACTATCCTCTGGTTCACTCAATCACTTCCATTCTCGAGTCCGCCCTTCGTTTTCATGTACCCCGTCTTCCAGCATAACAGTAACTCCGTGTACGTTCCACTGTTACTGGTGCAAAGTTAGGATATAGGTACGTCGCTATCATTTCTTCCGGCATCCCCGTACTAAGTAATCTCCATCACGTTCAAGACACTATCGACGGCTCCTTCACAAATACTCTCCGGCTTTCTTCGTCAAAAACATGTTAATGCATGCTATTCTTTACTCAAACTTGACTTGACTTGACTTTGATATTACTTGAACGTAAGTATGACTTGGACTTTACTTGACCTGGTCTTGAAGATACTTAGGCTTGTCTGGAGGTTGACTTGAGTTGAACTCGTTTATACTCAGGAGGCGCTGACACGACTCGATATGTAGATACATCCTCATTAAGGACAGTGATATCTTCGAGTTCTCCAGCCTTTCGCCTAGTCTCATTCCAAGATCCTCGTGCTCCTACCTCGCCTTCAGAACGTGACTGAGGGTTTCCTTTGTGAGCCTAGCCTTTCGCCGTACATTCATAGGGCAGAATTACTCAAATCGGCATAAGTACATTGACTTAGGCATCTTGACTCAAATTTAAGTTATGTACAATATCATCCCGTATATTCGTACGGCTCACTCTTACATTGGTTTAGGCGCTTACATATCGTTTCTGCAAATATTTCCGTGCTCATTTCCGCTGCCTTTAGGCTACAATCATCCGGTTATGTCTCTCTGAATCAAACAACGAATTCTGTCCATCAGAACTGTCGGCTGGATCGTCTGTCTTTCATTATCAAACCGCTGAATGCTCTCTTCGACTCGTATTCGCGGAACACTTGTCGAACCTGACTACTCTTAGGAACCATAACCGGGCCGCAGTCACCTCTTATCTCACTTCCTCGCAGTAAAGCACATTCTTGCCGCTAGATTTGGAACATTTTATGGAGAGTCTAAATCTTGCCCTTGACGTAGAGAGACTCGATAACGCCCAACATCCATACCACTCTGTCTTTGCTCGGAAACGAAGCACTTGAATGATCTCCACTCAGCAAACATGCCTCTCAATCTCTACTCAGTATTCCTGGGGCATCTAGGCCAAACTGTTTCTTAAGGACGTGTGCATATATATAAGCCTTGGTCGCTTTCACTTAAACGATATCTTCCCTCTCTGCTTCCCTCGAAGATTTGATTTATCCTGGAGCCTGCAATCATCTAGGTATGGGTTTTGTTGTCCTCTCTTTGCTTTGAATTCTCTGACCTTGAGCGCTTGAGCTGATGCCGAAAGAGCTGTCGTCATGGTTTTCCCACGGGGCTCAACAGCGTTTGAAATGTCGTTAATCCATGCCTCTACTCACCGCTATTCCATGACCCAATCTGCAAGTATCCTTTCGGTGATTGAGCTCGGTGCAAGCATAAATGCTTCACGGTTAATCACTGCACCTGTGGGCATCGTGTTCCTGAAGTAGTTCCTCTGATACACCTCATTGGACCGCTTGGATGCTCTCCTTATGGGTATCGAGGAGCTCGTCGTCGAATATGACGAGAAAGGTCTTATACTGTCCTTTCATAGATTCAAGGAAGATTCCGATAGGTATTATGGTTCTGTCAATTGCAATGCCGCTGATTGCCGAACTATTCAACTAAATCATACTACAATGCAGACTTAGCAACCGTATATCTCAAACACGCACGTTACACGATTGACGAGCTTCATGGAAGATTCTTTATGTGGACTTGGTGGGAAGAACCTCTAGCACTTCATTGGTCGGCGGGAAAGCTTCCAAGGAAAATTTTGGTGCGTCCTCATACAACTTCCCGCATCCAACCAACAGTGTTAATTTCAACGTAGGCGGAAGCTGAAGTTGAGCAGAGCGCGATGGAACACGCAGTGAAGAACTACTGGGCCTCGTGTCGATGCAATTTTCCCTTTCAAGACCACGTTTTACTCAATATTTAGAATGTCTACCATTTTTCCGTGCACATCCTTTTCCACGTCTCTGTACCAAAATCATGAAAACAGATCTGCCTTACCTTTGCTATATCCATGAATTACTCAGTCTCACATATCTCTTTGCTATCTACCATTGTCTCTGTGCTTTGTATTATTTTGTTCTGGATGCTATTGTATTTAGCGCTCAACGCGCTCCAACCGCGTTTAGATCACGGCATGAGAAATTGATATCTGTCGACCACGTGGCTAACAACCATGGCTGCTGCCAGCGGTTTACCGTCTCACGCATTCTTCTGCTGGAGCAAAGCTGTTCTTTTCCTATTTTATAAGGTTCTCCGGATAAAGGTAAGGTTCCTGTAACAAATGCCTTTACGGTCCATCGCTCGGCGCTTCCGGTCATTCAAGGACACTCCTCGATGCTCCCGAAAGCCGAACGAGCGTCATAGCATCAACCCTGCAGTGGATCTTGTGGAAACAATTCAAGGGACGGAATACAGCTCTCGGGTGCCATGAGCATCCAGTTGCTTGGCTGAAAGAACTCTTTATCATACATAACGTTGATTCCAAATTTCACCATGACCGCCGATAGCACAGTGCGCTTCTCTGGGCGCTATATATGGGCAAAACGCCACATCATATAGCCCTAGACCTCAAGATATCACAGTGCCATTTTCGGGGTTATGCCGCTTCTTAGATGTTAGTGTTTGTGGGTATTGTTTGTGTTTGTGAGTATATGCGTCCAGCGTATTTAGTTCACGGTCAGTTAACCTTGACGTTCGGCTACATCAGAGAACAGGTCCTTACCCAGAACATCACTAAGCACAGGTTTGGTTCTTGGGGTCTCAATCTCTGCCGAATTATTCAAACGATGCTACCACAGTGGCAGATATCACAGTGTTTCACTGACTAGTGACGATATTTCCCATTCTGCCCACGACCTCCGGTTAGGTACAAGCCGTTGGTGTGTCGACAGCTTTTCACAAGAACCCCACAATCCCCGGTGACCTCTAATTAAATACAACAAGTATTAAGAAGGGTGCTCTTGGAATACAATATCCCATGGCTTCTTCTGCTGCTACATCCCTTCAAACAGCTTCAGCTCTGTCAGAGACGTCAAGCCATGCGACGCTACTTAAACTCTTGGCCGCCATTCTCTGCATTTCCATTATGAGGTGGATTCATGCATATGTATCCTTTACTCGGCTGGACTCCCTGGTCGTTGATTTGGGTGATCTCATTGTCGATCAGCACGAGAGGGCTCGTCTGCGTTCGAAACTTCACTTTGTGGAAGCTGTCTCTCGGTATTCTTCCAGTTACATTGGGTTTACTTGACCTCAGTAATTTCCCAGACTCAAAAAGCGCATTCATGACTTCAAGTATATTCGCTATTCTATGGATAACGCATCGTGGATAGAATATGCTAGCTTCTTCCTTTGGAGACGATGGAAAGAACCTTTTGGGATACAGCGGGATGGAGGAAGAATTCGGCGGCAAATTTTGGTCAGTTCCACCAGAACTTAGGACTATAGATCTAATCATCATCTTCTACGTCTTTCTATAGGCTGAAGCTCAAGTAGAGGCACAAGCTCTTGAACGTTATTATGCAATACGACAACAGATACCAGCCGATCCAATTTCGACTCCGTAAAAACACAATACCCCACTAATGTTCGCAACGCTCATCTTTCCCGGCCCATATTTTGTCACATCTGCAGCCATATATTCTGTTTCATTAGAAATCCTTTCATTCACACTCTTGATATCATATCCACATTCTTCAAGTTCGGTCCAGTTATTCAACAGACTTTGCTTTCCTGAAAGGCGCGGGTAGCTAAGTGTTTCATAGTACAGCTGCATGGCAACCATGGCTCAGGCCAATGCATAGTCGTGCCTTCATGGTCTCTGAGGGTGTATATAAATGGAGTTCATCTATATACTCTTAGGTCACAGGTAAATCATTACTTGGCCTTTTCTCTGAAGCGTATGCACTTTTGATTGTGAGAACATGCCGCCGGTATTGTTATTACACGTGGCTTTAGATCACCGCAGTCCTGTTGCCTCTCAACGGCCGACCAATGCTCTGACAATTCTCTGTACCTCTCGATAACAAAGAAATGAATCCTCTTGTCAGGTCCGCATCGGCCATAACTACGCGTTACAGTACTGAAAACTCCGCTCTGGCGCCCAGTCTTCTGTCGCTCCATGTGGGCCTCTTCTAGCTCTCACTTGATCGCTTCCAATGTCCTGTTTATATCTATGTACCACATCTTCCAACCCTCATAAAAATACCTCTTGGAAAACATGGTACGTACACATATTTTACAGTCTCAGCTCTTGCTCCAACTTGCTTCCGTATACAAATGTGTATAGGTGTGTCCTTATCGTTTCTTCTAGTGTCCCCGTATGAGCTGTCATCACTTTTAGGCGGTCATTGTCCCTTTATGTCTCTGCTCATGATTGGAACTGTCCAATACTTGATAAGATCTTATTCACTAGTATCAGCGAAGACAATTCACGACTAATCACTATCGTAAATGTAATTCATCTGCATCCGTCATGCGTCCCGTCAAGGAAAAGTCGTATCGATTTATCGTTTCAGGTCTGTAGGGTCAGTTGGTGATATTCACTTCGTTGTTTCCTCGGCAAGGGCAAGTGCTATAGTATAGTTGGTATTTATTAGTTATAGCCATGCTTCGTAAAAAAAGAGAGTGAAGCCCTAGGTCAATCCATTCGACGAAACCCGGAATAATGTGTATGCTACAACCCACTTTCTCACTGCTAAGCCAGAGTCCTCACAGCCCTCACCATCAAGGCTTATGGATGTGTATCAAGCTGTATAGATACGTGACAATAACGCTTGATGTGATGAACAACGACTGTGTAACGATATGACCTAGCGCAATACCCACCCTGTTGCACTCATCTGATTAAGTTTGTGAAGCGGGAGTTAACTGGTCGATGGAACTGCAAGAATGAATGGGTCCATCCTCTCCAGGGCCTTCCATTTTCGGACATTGCACCGTGCTTCAAGGAATGTGAAAGCAGGAGCAAGCAACAACGACAGACCGGTACCGGGGTAGTTGCTATTGATTGGATAACGGCAGTGCCCCACAGGGATATTTTGGTAGACAGTCACTGCGCTCCTCAAGGTGATGGCGGTCTCGACTATGCATGAGGGGGCAGTCAGCTTATCCCAATTTAGTTCGCACACCTCAGTTGCTGCATTCAAACTTTCAAACACGCGCATCACACATGACTCCACGCATCCATCGTTGTGCAGTCCTCTATGCAGCTTCATCTCGGCCATCGCCGCGGCAAGCGGTTATAAAAGCTCGTGCATCTATGCTGGAACTACACAATGAACTTTACCCCCGGGCCAGAAACCAAATCCCTACTGTCGACTTTGGTTTTTTTTATTGTCACGCCGTGGTTTACTTACTCTCAGCGTTCTCAGTCACTTTCGGAGAAACTATTTAGCTTAATTCTCATCGTCCTCTTCGCTTACTCTCTTCGCCAATCACTAGAAGCTTCCTTTCAGCTGGTACTCAAAATGTCAAAGGAACAGTATGAAGAGATATGCCGCGATTGGTCAAAACAATGTCGAGGTTCGTCGATTCCCAATCGATTTCTGATCAAAGGCTCACAACACATCTATTAAAAGTACTGGGTTGCACGCTCCCAATTGACATTGTCCTCTATACCTCCGATGACAAAAAGTTTGGTTCACACAAAGGAAACCTCGCAGTGTTTAACGAAGGATTCCCGCCACTCGAAATCGTCTCCCCAGAGCCAGACGGAAAGCCTTCACACGTCAAACTTGACGACCGTTCCGAATCGCTTCATCTTCTTCTACAATTCTCGCACAACGCAGAACAGCCAGATCTGCGCTCGAAATCTACCCGAGCGATTATGGCATTTTCGACGGTGGCGGAGAAGTATGGGAATAGGTTGGCTATACAGGCTTGTCGAAAGGCCATGGAGTATGTAGTTTATGGTTCTATTATCCATGGAGTAGCTAATTAATATCCTCAGGGACCTTGGAAAGTGTTCTCCTAGCAATGCGCTTGCCACCGTCTGTTACAAAGCTCAGAATGGCAATCTTGCTGGAATCGACGAATTTGCGAGGCACTCAATGGTTTTATCGCTTAAAGACGCTGTGATACAATGTAGGGGGTATCCGAGTGTCTACGCTATCTAGGTGCGTTTGTTGCTCGTGCCAAAATTCATATCGCATCCGCTCATTCATTGTAGACACAGTATCGGGAGGTGTGGCAACGTGACCATAAGACCTATATCACCACTGTCAAAGACCAAGTCAACGCTGTGGACCGCCACTCACTGGTAAGGAGAATACAGGCGGAATTACTAGCAGAAGCGGTGCCAACAATGGCGTGCGTCCGGAGTGCACTAGATCGTGCTCTAATCGTGGATTGGGCGGTGTCATCAGCGACAAGGGCTCGCTTGACGGAAGCACAAGGCGCACTCGAGCGCATCATTGAAGGATTTCCTGTATGGAAGCAGTTCTCCGCATAATAGTGATAGTTTCGATGTATCCGTGTTGTACAGTGGTAAATACCGTCTCCTGGTGGCGGATCTAGAAAATGTAGCAGTAGCAGAAAGCCAGATGATACCAAACTAATCTTTTATTTGCGGTCGTCCATAGAATCGTGCGACCTCGGTGAATGTTCGCCAAGTGCGCTCGGATTTTCAATTTTACAGCTCTGCCGGCTTCTTCCGTGCCATTCTAGGAAATAATGCGCCACAGTCTTGTTTGTGGCGTTAAGGCGTGGATATACCAAAACTTTATCTATGCACCGAGTAATAACAATATTGTATATCCATTCTGCTGAACGGTGTTCAGCTCCAGCGTCTTGAGGATGTCAACCCCACACCTGGAGTGCAGACGTAAGCATCAGCTTCTCCCGGTGCAATGTATTCATTGGGTTCCGAAGCGAGCCACGCGACGCAGAGTATCATTCTGGGCTGTGTTTAGACGCCAACTTGAATTCAGGTCCATCATTGTATCCACTCAATTCCCCAGAAAACAGTTCACAGGTGACAGCGCCTCATGTTAACCCCACTCCCATGCCTTCTTCAGCCCCCACCATGTCCCTCGAAGCACTATCAGCCACACAGACGAACTATGCCAACGCCATCGCTATTGGCTTGGTGTTAACCACCGTCATTGCCGTTCCACTCAAATGGCTCTTGGAATATACCAATATCGACAATCTGGAGTCCCTGATCTCAGATCTACACGATCTCCTCACTGACCAGCGAGAAAAATTATGTCTACCATCCAAAAGCTCCTTTGAGGCTTCACTTTTTGGGTATTTGAGCTCCTCTGCATTCTTTTCTCGCCTACTCATTGAAATTTCCGCAGACTCAAACACCGGCTATCCGACTTCAAATATGTGTGTTATTCCATCGACAATGCGTCGTGGATATCGATCATTTCCTTCATTTTATGGAGACGATGGAAAGAGCCTGTTGCTATTAACTGGCAGGCAGGAAGGCTCCGAAGAGAAATATTGGTATGCCTCACTCGACTGGATAACAGATTTTTTCTGATAGTTGCGACAGGCCGAAGCTGAGGTCGAAAAAGCGGCTCTCGAACGCTATCTGGCATCGCGACAACATAGTCCGGTTCAGAGACCGTATCGCATCCATACGGACTGATGTCACGGTGGCACGACCAGTCCAACATTAATCTTCCTGACGCCACATTTGTATGGAAATGGAGATTTGGTATCTGATACAATAGTACCTCATGTTTTACGCTAGCCCATTTTGGATCTCATGACCGGTATTCTGAGCTGATCGGTGACCGACGACTCTCGGAACATCTTTCCGCACTCAAACGCCTTCCCCTTCAAGGTCGATGACTAAAAGACGGGCAAGACAACATCGACGGGCGGTAAGAAACGCGTAGGGGTATGTGGTAACCTAATCCTATTACTCCTCAAGGGTCACTGTCGTATGGCGATGTATTGCGTAGAATTCCGTTGAGCATGGAATCCATATACGGCAAATGCCAGGGAACAGTAGGCAGTCACACAAGGACATGTACATGTATACCCAGTATATTCTGCAGACCTGCGAGATGCTCGGGTGACGAAAGATCCAAGACGACGCCTGGATGACTCGGGGCCAGCTGGATTCCATAGAAATGAGACCGCTAAGCAGCATCAAGTGAAACCTTCAGTTCAAGTAAGTGAACTGGGCCATAATTATTCTTCATGTTGAACTCGGTATTGCATTTGTGGGACAAGTCCCATCTCACTATCCGGAGTATACATCGGCTTTGGAGTGCGTTCACATCCCTGAATATATCTGCTGGCATATTCAAAGGTCGTATAGCACAAAGATGGGCAAGAGAGTCAAGCGCTCGTGAAAGCGCCTACTGACACATCCACACCTCGACCCGAGTCTGCTGTTGACGACGCAAGAGTCGTGAATTCGTGAATTCGTTGCTTGGTCGATCCCACCCCCACGAGTATTATCTTTTGGAGCGCTTGGCATCGGAAGTGGAGAAAAGGCCCTTTCAATGGTTCACAAACAGAGCAGTCTCGTTGTAGTGTCCCATTGTAGACTGATATGTGTCAATGAGTTTGCAAGCATCGTCCCCCTTTAGCTTAGCGGTAGAGCGCTTCACTAGTATGGCAATGGGAAACTTCGGCTATGAAGAGGATCTCATGACTAATATTCTGAACTTATCGGTGTCCGACGATTCTTGAAACACATTTTTGTCCCTAGACGCCTTCCCATCCATTGGGGTGCGGTAAGTAAAATCTATTACTCCCCACAGGCCAGAGTCGTGTGGCAACGAATTGAGCATGGAATGCATGAACGCCAAATATTAGGGCACATGGCACAAGATGATATTCTGGAGGCACATACGGATCAATGTCCGAGTCCTTGCTATTATGCTCGTGCACCATTAAGTAGCCTTATCTTGAAAGTCCGGGACGATAGTCGTCAATAGATAGCAGGGATGGGAACAGCAAGAGATTAAGTGTAAATACTTATATCCAACAAATTCTGTAGAGCGACGATGTGCTCGGGTGAAGAGAATCAAGTCACCAGTAGGATGACACGAGGCCAGCCAGGTAAATTAGACAGTATTCTTTGCTTTGAACTTGGTATTGCGCTCGATTGATGAGCCTCATATCGTTCAGGGTACCATGGCTTACCTATATCTGTTAATCAAGTTCCACGTGAATTCAAAGACGGATAGCAAAAGGAGGGCCAGGAAACAAGCGCCCATCAAAGCGCCCCATAGCCACGGCCTTCGGAGCTCTTGAGGCGTCGACGCTAGATTGGCGTCTGGAAGCATCGATGCAAATTATACTTACTCGAAAGCGCGCGTCCCGCGAAGATAAGTACCTCGCTTGTCACGGAGTCTCGAGGGTGTTCAGCGACAAGAAATCGACTTGGAAGTTGAAGAGCCGAGGGTTGAAATTCTCAGGGACATGACAGAATCGCTCTGTGAAAGGTTGGCTGGAGTGCTGAACTTGGGGGACAAAATTCATGGAAAATTCCATTGAGAAAAGGGTTGCTTGTAGTTATTTGGTTAGAAGGGTGACAACCAAGATAACTTCTGATGTGACTGTTCTCTCTATGCCGCTTGCGGACAACCCCCTGGTTCGTGCTTTGATGGTACGGGACACTGTTCGGCCGGCTCCAGTAAGGCCAGCAAGTAAGTGCAGGTAAGTAATTTCCTCCCTTTTGGCTTTACTGATTTTTCTCATAAGCCGTTGTCCGTTGTTCAATATTCAGGTATTCAACACATATTCTCGACTCATACACGACGTGTATATGCATTAGGGACGTGCCAGATCCCATATTTCCGAAGATGATCACTGCCGCCCGGTGATTCTCGAAATTCTCGAGGGTTCTTTTGGATTCTCCCGTCAAAGAGGAGTGATGGGTGGTGCTGCGGAAGCTTAATTGAACAGCTCTTTTGTATTCGTTACAGCAAAAATTGACTAACCATCTTTTCTAACATCTTCCTGAGATGATTTGGATCCAATCGGGCGGGAGAATGCGGCCAAATTGTTACTCAAGCGATACACACGCACCAAATCAAGGTTTTTGACAGCTCTGTTCGCTGTTTTAGGGTCAAAACTTTATCACGGCCTACATTAAATCGTGGTACAAAATCGGGCGTAGGAGATCCCCTCTTCGGCCTTTATAATTCACTTTTCCCACCAAAATCTGTCACACTTCAATTTCTCGTTGATATCTCGATGCCTCCAACCGCTACCCCCATTTCAGTCGCCGAAGACATCACTTCCAGCACGTATGCCTTGTGGTTAGGTATCGGCCTTTTATTCATCATCTCTGTGAGATGGCTTCTCGGATACATCGATCTCGACGCCTTGGATGCCTTAGGTACAGAAATTAAGGAACTCGTCGCCACCCAAAATAAAAAGATCCCTCTGCCATCTTTTTCTCAGCTGGAGGAAGCGTGTGACAGGTCTTTTATTCTGGTCGACATCACCGCTATCTCACTAATGCATACGTGACATAAACTTAGGCTCAAGGCTCGTATCTCCACGTTAAAACAAGCATGCTACACAATCGATGAGGCATCGTGGAAGGAATACATAGGATTTCTCATATGGACGCGGTGGAAAGAGCCTCTAGGTATTCGTTGGAAGGCAGGAAAGCTTCGAAGGCGTATACTGGTACGTCGACGCGCTTACCCGCCGGATGAGTGAAACTGAAAATTAATTGTTCTGTCACAGGCTGAGGCTGAAATTGAGAATAACGCCTTGGAACGCGCGTTGGAAACCCACCATGCTTTACGTCGACAAAATCGACCGCTTCAGGCTGAAAACATCCCCGGCATTTAAGCTCCGTACCCAGCCCCTTACTTTCCATCTCTTTCCAGCATCATGATTAGCCCTATGTGAGTTCTACATAATCTGTATTTAAATTCACAAGACCCTCTACTTTCAATGCTGTAGCACGCTGTTTAGTACTTTGTATCGTTGTACATATTGGCTCAAATTCGTGTCTCATTCTTCGCATTTGGGTCACTGGCATGCCGTGAGAAATGAATCGGACCTCGCCGGGTTTAGAATCAGCTACGCTTGCGTCATAGGTAATGTTCACAGCCGAAGTCAAACATTGAAACAATAGCTCGCAAGCTCCCAATCTGATAACCAAACACAACCCCTTTTATAGTCCCCCTTAGCTCAGCGGTAGAGCGCTTCACTAGTATCTCGGTTCCAATAATTCTATGAAGAGGTCAGTCGTTCAAGTCGGCTAGGGGGAATTTTTGGCTACGATTACACTTGTCGGTCCGTCGACCCTTTCACCATATTCTTGGCGGACTTTACGGACTGGATGCGGAACGCACTCTAATCTCGATGCCTTTTTCAAGTATGATTGACGGGCGTAACGGTGTGTAAATTTGACTTTTTCATTCTTTTATTAGCTACGAGTTATCAGAATAGTACTCAAGAACTATTTCTGCACAAGTTTCCTGTCGAGCCTCCTTGGTGAATAGCGATAGAGGATGATAATTTCTCTCTTAGCCCTTCTGCATTGTGATCCCGAGGTACACCGATACCAGACCGCACCAAGTTACCAGGTACATAGCCTTGGGTTCCTCGACAACTACGCTGGACCAACGCTTATGTGAGGTATGCACGGCAAGGCAGTGGGTTACGAGGAGTATGGATTTTCCTTTTCATACATCTTCTCGAGTATATAAACCCCAACTCCTTCTCGCTTCTTCGAGTCTCCAAACCCTCAAACGCTTAGTGTCCGTTGCTCAACGACGGTCGCGCACCTAGTAGCCGAGCGCCATACATAAGGCGGCTCCTCCTCTTATTCTTCCACGTCAACCATCCTTCTGCTCGAATACATAACCTACACCCACACTCTGGAAACGGTACTCGTCTTCCACCGACCATTCAGGGAAACGTAAATTAAAACGTGTTCTCCGTGACGACACCGACCCATCCCGCTCGGCAATTTTTTCCCAAAATTCCCGCGCTCCGGCAGGCGGGGCGATTTGAACCACGCGCACGTGCCATCGTTCCTGGTTTCTTTTTTGTTTTCTTTCAACCACAACATCGCCCCCATTGTTTTTCCTTCCTTCCCTCTCCCTCCACGAAACGAAACGATTAACAAAAGAAGACAACATGGCCACAACATTCGAATACAGCGCATTCTTTTCCTCTGGCCTCCTTGCTCCTCCGTCTCATTACAACAACCACACTCGTCCTAGGATGGATTCAACAGCCTCCATCGCTTCAACCATCTCAAACATCTCAGTCGGCACAGTCACCTCTACTGCTACTTTGAGATCGGACGTTCTTGATGATACGAGTGACGTCGAAGACTCGTCCTCGTCCAATGTAAACCGCAACAAGGCCCAGACACCCAAGTTGCGCAAGAGACGGTCGAGCTTGAGCATCCAAGCTTCGCCTAGTACGATTCACCACGTACGGAGTCCATCGAACAAGGCGGAGATTGCATTGGGCAGGAGAGCGAGGAGTGGGAGTATAACGAACCAGCAGACGGCCACAGAGGGGAATAGCCTTGTAGGCAGGATAGGAAGGATGAGGAGCGGGAGTTTGGGCGGAGCGCTGAGGTAGGCTATTGCTCTTCTGACTCGTCCATGCTATACAGCGCTAACTCTACATGTTTGTCTACCCAGACCACAACGCCGGCGCCTGCCACCCCCGCCAGCGCCTGTACCGGCCCCGGCTCTTCCTTTACCGCCACTACCACCTACTCCAAAGTCTCCTGCTACACCTAGACGTGCTAGGTCAATGACTGTTGCGTTTGGGTTGGCTTTACCGCCAGTTCCGGCTACACCACCCTCTGCAGAGAAGATGAATATTGACGGGAGGAGTCGAGCGCCGTTGAGAGGTATTCAAACACCTTCACGGATGGATGAAGATTAGGAGTTCGGACCCCAAGAGCCTTCCACGTTACTATGGAGGTCCGAAAGCGGTTGCC
The DNA here is from genome assembly GCA_037176845.1 of Paramarasmius palmivorus. Taxonomy (NCBI): domain Eukaryota; kingdom Fungi; phylum Basidiomycota; class Agaricomycetes; order Agaricales; family Marasmiaceae; genus Paramarasmius; species Paramarasmius palmivorus. The sequence continues at coordinate 495,812 of JAYKXP010000034.1, read as the reverse complement.
GTCGACGGCGACTGCGATCACGACGACAACGAAATCATATCACGTTTCCTTCCCGCTTGCATTGTTGTTCCCTTCATCTGAATCATAACAACACATATTTATTCATCATTCATCATCTCATCAACACATCTCCGCATGCTTCAGTTATCTCTTGTTCCTTGTTTTCATATGGTTTTACTTGTATATCGTTCCATGGTTCATGGTTTTTATATTGCTTTCTCGTTTATCGTTATGGGCTGGCTCTCTTCTTGGTTTATAGGGGGCCAGATCCCCTCTCCCGCCTCAGATTATGTCGCAAGCCGAACCCTTATGATAGAGTAGATCCTCATAATACCCCTACACTCGTTTATGCCAATGTCAGTCGTTAAAATATGGAATGTAACTGCTGTTTTGAAAGACCTGGGACATATGAAAAAAAAGGGGAACCACATAATTTTCCCTAGCCGACTTGAACGACTGACCTCTTCATAGCCGAAGTTTCCTATCGCCATACTAGTGAAGCGCTCTACCACTGAGCTAAGGGGGATTACAACGTTGGGCCTTGCCATCTCCCCGAGTCGCCTTGCATTGAGATACTATGGGGTGCACGGTAATACAACTGATTGAGGTGCAGCCTCTCACATATCCCCCTGCGTAAATTTGACTACACAAAGTTATTCTACACTATTCAAAACCCTTATACTGAATTTTTTGGATTTTTCTGATTTTTTCCTCTGCTGTCGGGCAATGACCGAGGGGCAGCAAGGAAGTACAATTGCAATGTAACGGTGAAGTAACGAAATGTCACACATGGCAACACTCGGCTTCAGCGATTTTTTGAAGTCCGCCGGCACAAACGGCGCAACCCACATCAGAACCCAAGTGCACGCGTCATCATAATCCATGTCCTCATCCGATTTTCATCTCGACCTCGTTCAAGTCAAACATGTTGATGAATCCACTGTCGATTTGACCATCTCAAGCACAAATCCAGTCTTGGATCAACTGCTAGAAGAACCACCCCCTTTTATCACAGTATATGTTGACGGATCCCAGCTGGAAAAGCAGCCAATGGTGCGTGCCTATGGTTTATATTTTTGCTATTATTCACTGACGTCGCACTCCCAGGTTATTCGCGTTCAATGCCTGAAAGGACCTGCAAGGGATAAATGCCCTGAGAAAGTTACTCCCTCACCAGAACCACCGTACAAGCGAAACAGCATGCCGCCAGTGAAATATCATACCAACGGGCTTGGGCCGGAAGACTACAGTACAGATGAAGACAATGGGCAGTTCTGTGTACGTTCCAACCAGAAATTGATCTGTTCAAGTGTATTAAATGACAGTACAGGTCTACGCTACTCCGTCAAGGCCCCCTCGACCACCGAAAGACAGGGCACGGGTGTAGAGTACAAGATAGCATATTAATTCTTATGTCAATATCTATACAGCATATTAGGTGAATCTAGGGTGTTTCTACTGGAGCTTGCTTGCATATTTGGAGGAATAGATGTGTAGTACATGCCACCGAAAGGAAGTCCGGAATGGTGAGGTGTTTGGGGTAAGGTAAACAGAGTGGATGGCAGTGGTGGCGGCGGCTGGTATGAAACAGTAACGTCGTTGAGCCTTGGTCTTTGAGCAGGAGGTGACACATCCTCTGAGGGTCCAGGCGCGTCTCCGTTCTCGTCAATGTCGCGTACATTACGAGTTCGTTTTCTTGTGAACAGCCCAGAGAACCGCGGGTGCCGCTTTAAATCAGGATGAGTGTCGAAATGAGTTGTTATTGCTGCTAGGATATCCTTCTTCAATGCCTTTTCAGGGACAACCAGGGGAATAGCTGCTGCAATGTCTCCAAGTTCCGGCTTTCCCTTGCTATGGAGACTGCCCGAAAAGATGGATTGTGTTCTCGTCTGCTCAAAACGTCTCTCGATGTCCTCTTTGCTCTTTGCTGCCTTCCTCCTGGCTGCCTCCTCAGCTGCTTGCTGCTTTTCTTCTCGCCGAATCCTCTGTTCCCGTGCCTCCGCCTGTCCCTCTTCTGATGTAACGATTCGAGCCAATGTTCGAGTTTGCCGCTTGCCTTTCTTCTCCTTTCCATACAAGCGATGACGGAGAACAGTTGCCTGGCGCGACATCAGAATAGCATGAACATTAGCGGCATCACGTTGAGCTTCTGCCTCAGCTGCAGCTTGTCGAGCGATGGCAGTTTGCCGGCGATAGTATGCGATCGTGGCTGCAGCATGAGGAGGGAGATTTCGTTCATCGGTGAAGAATGTTGGAAGAGGAGTACTGGTAGAGGATGATGCGGTGGACATAGATTGGGTTCGGCACATGCTTCGAGTCTGGCACCTGGGTGTGTTTGATGGAGATGGTGTTCTGTACGATGGCTGTTGTGAGTTCCACCAACCCGGAGTTGGCAGAACTCGACGGGGAACTGGTGAGAGAATGACCTGGGAATGTTGCAAAGATGAGGAGGTGACGGAAGTTGATGGACTCGGCGATCCGGGGCTGCATTCAATGGCAGGGGTGACGGAAGCCTCGTGTTCCCCTCGTTGAGAATTCTCACTCCCGTCTTCGGAATCACTCTGGCTTCCATCAGAACTTGACTCGGAATCAGAGCTTGCCTCCCAATCTTCGTCTTCACTCCCCTCTTCATCACTGTCACCACTGTCATCCTCAGAGGTTTCTTCGCCTCCATTGGCCACCATGCTCGAGGGATCGAAGAAGGCATCATCGGAAGATGCGTCAGGTGCAGCAGGAAGTCGTGTGGGGAAGGATGAAGGAGCATATTGTATTGTAGATGAGGTCTTGCTAGGTGCGTAATCGGCTGCTGTGAAGATTTCAGGATTGAGGGGCCTGATTCCTGACTTTTTGAATGCCGACAGGACATTACTCTCCTTGAATGCCACTGCCCGCGCTATCATATATTCCTTCACAACATCGGCCATTTCCATACCTGACCCAGTCTCGTGAAGCATCTGATCACAACGGTTGAACCAGGCAGTCTGAAGTGGCCCAAAGCATCCGACATCGAGAGGCTGAAGTCGATGAGTAGTATGAGGAGGAAGGCAGAGTAAAATCACGTTGTTCTCGAGAGCTGCTTGAACCCATCCATCGTGAGTGTGAGATCCGTGGCCGTCGTAAATCAAGAGAATTGGTTTTCCTGACTTGTTTCGTGCAGCGCTTTGGGGAATGAATGTTTTTTGGAACCATTGGGCCCCAATCTCATCGTCTGTCCAGCCGTTGTCAGAGGTTGCGACACTGAAATCGATAAATGAGTCCGAATAGTCGTCTTCAGCTGCAAAATTACTCACAGGATGTCCTTGTCAACTTGAAGCCATTCGTCGCACATGGTCTTTCCACTGAACACAAAACCAGGTTTGATTTCGGCTGTTCCATCTGCACATACAGTTTCAATAACCGTCACCAGTTTCAGGTCGTCGCTCTGAATCCTATACATCAACTTGTCTTCCCGGCCAAACCAAAACTTCTTCTGTGAGCCTCTGCGCCCACCTCCCAGCTGGATCCCCTTCTCATCCATGTTGTAGACGTTTTCCCAAGGTATGCCATACTTCTTCAAGATCTCGTCCACTTTCATGAAGTAATCATTCACGGCAGTGTAGTTGAAGGCGCTCGAACGTGAGGGATCCAAGCCAGCACCTCGTGCACTCTTTATTACGTCTCGGTACTCCCGCTTGAAGTTCCGAACCCATGTGTCAGATACAGTATTTTCGTCCACAGTTTTTCCATCTTTCTCCATGATTTCGCGAACTTTGGGTCGCACTGAGCGCGCATCGACAGGTTGACCAGTCAGGCCGAGATACTGGATCCAATCAAGGAGGGCGTGTTTCTGATCCTTGTTGAGCAGCTGCTGATTGACATGGGCTTCCTTTCGAGGCTTCGTGATACCTAATGCGCGGCTACGGAATCGGTCGTATGGCAGATGAAAGGCCTTTGCTGCCGCTTTCATTGTCCGGTATTTTCCTGCCAACCATCCTTCTTTTGCTTTTTGAATCTTCTCTTCAGTGACTGGACTGGGTGCCTCTGCTGGAGACGGTGAAGCTGGCGAAGGAGAAGGTGTAGACATATTGAGGGGCTGCTTCTTCTTGCGCTTGAGAGGCATGTCTCATTTCGTATCTGGGTTTGCAATGTCTTAGACGAAATTTGCGTCAGGAGCGGCACGATTCGGCAATTCTCATTTCGGCAAGTCTTTTTGATCCCTGTGTCACGCCTCCTCCATCGTCCTCCTTGTTCAAGCTCTTGTAGTCGTTCCCGTGGTTTATATGCAGTGTATTTTGTAGTATGAGATGACTATATGACTAGCTTGAGGATTTGTACATTTTTCTGGCCTTGTGATACCCTAAAGGTAATGTTCCTGGAGTTGTCACGTCAAATTGATGGTGCATTCTACCACCATTTTGAGTCTCATTCACGTCGAACATAGAAAGATCCCAAATAAAATAGCAAGGCAGCATCAGATATATGTCTATAACCTTGGAAAAAATACTGAAGGGATAGCGTAGTCTACAGAGCCCAAAACTTTGCCATTTGTACTTCCTTGTGGATTGTATTACCCTGCACCCCATAGTAAGTATCGGTCCAAATACATTTATTCCTAAGCCCTAAGCCCTAAACCCTAAACGGATCGACTGACATGCGCGAATACACCGGAGGCATGGGCGTCATCAAGGCATGGTACTCTGGCAACACAGTAGATACAGAACCAGACGTTGACCTCGTCTCCGGGCGATATATAGGAACTTGAATCGGAGGCGGCACATGCGCAACAGGACTCTTCTCCACATCGCCTTCTCCGTGATCTGAGCCGACGAGCGTACTAGCAGCATCTCCTGCTTGGTGACCGAGTTGTTTCTCCTGTGCAACGTTGGGGTATAACCAGTATTTCTCGGCGAAAGGGTGAATTCGGCGCATGAATTGCCGGGTTTCTGGATTCAAGGGTTAGTTAGGTTGAATACTAAGGAGATGGATGAGAATGTACCTCGTTGGCGCTTCCTCCGACAGAGCCATACGATCAGAACAAATAAGAGAATGAGGAAGGCGATTATGAGACCGATGATCAATGCGATTTTTGGGCTGTTTTTCAGGTCAGACTTGCCAAACGAGTTACAACGAGTTACACGGCACTCACCCCTTCTTGAGAGATCCGCTTGGTGACAGTGGCGGAACTGGTATGCCGATGCTTGTAGGACTGAACGTAGCGTCAGTGAGACCAGTTTCAGTTCAAAGCTGAAGGCATACCTGATAACCGATGTACTTGCACTTGTAGCCGTGCTCGGTGAAGCAGTTAACGTGCCAGGAACTGACTCGAAGGTCGACGATGGCACCACGATACTAACAAAATGTTTGTACCGCGCAACAAGGATCAAAGACGGTATCATCAAACCTATTTGTGGGATTAGCATCTGCTCCATTGATGTTCCTGGATGAACATCAGCCTTGCATTCATCCGTATAAGGAACGACCTACTGGACTGTGACCTGGTCTACACTGGGTGTCGCCGCATTGTTGACGTTGTCGTTCGAGCTACTTGAAGGAAGTTGGTAACTAGAAAATGAGAAATAAAGAAGAAACATACACGCTATTGACAGGAATGACAATCGAAGGGGGTGCAACATTGTCAAGGGCTGAATCCGAGCTCACAGCGACTGGAAACACAACGCTATCGATAACATGAGTATCTTAAATTGAACTAGGGAACATAAGACTCACAGGCGTGTAGTTGAAGCTGGAGGCACAAAGCTAGTGGTTCTCGAGGCAGAAGATACTCTGCTAGTGCTGGCTGTGCTATCCTGCGGAGGGCCTGTGAAAGTTGTGCTGTTACATTGAATGTTATCAGTGTATAGAAGGATAAAGATCAATACATACGTCCCCGTCGGTGTGGTATTGCTGGTGATAGAGCTTCTACTGGTCCCGGTGATTGATGAGCTAATACGAACATGATGAATGACAGGATCTGTATCAATATGATAACCCTCACCTTGTCGAATCCGTAGTCGTGGTGCCCGACGGGCCAGAGGGGGTTGGTGTAGACGATAAGCTCGATGTAGAGGTGGTTGAAGTACTAAAACTACTAGTCGTTGGTGAGGTGCTGCTAGTCGTTGATGAGGTACTGCTAGTCGTTGATGACGAGGTTCTATCAGTTACGAGACCAGGTCAAATAGGCTAAAAATAGGGTTATGGTAAACGTACGAAGATGAGGACGTCTCTGAGCTCGTAGTTATCGAACTTGAGGTGGCAGAGGTGGAAGATGAAGATGAGGTTGTGGTCGTCGTTTCCGAGCTTGTAGTTGATATGATAGTGAAAGTGCTTATCGCTGTGAACGACGTAGGATCCGGCAAAATGGACGAAGGAGGGAATGAGCTTGACGGGGTTTCCGTATGGTCAGTGGCCTCTGCCCATTGAAGGAAAGTTAGTAATACTATCCTGAACGTGACGCATAAATAAAAGACACAAATGAAAGCAATGAAAACCTCACAGGACTAGTATTTGTACTTTCCAAACGAGCACCATTGCTGGGACTACTGCAATAAAAGAGTGTGTGGGTTAGAGAGCGACGTGTTGTGGAAGCGAAGAGGAAAGAGAAGATACAAAGTGATACCGGCCAATAAATGTGCTTAGCTTTTGAGTACTTGTGCCTGGGAATTATCAAAGCACGGTTGATTGGGATCATCGTTCGTCACGATGGCAATACAGTAGCCATAGATGGGTCCTGAAACTTGATGATTATCCACTATATATGGAAGTCCACCTACATGAGCACGGTTAAACCTATGAAAGAGGAAAGATATTAGAAGGCTCTGAAACGTAGAATCGAGATTTACTACATTCCACGCCGTAGCCTTGAATATGCGAATGCGGCGGAAGGGAAAATCAGGAAGTATGGTGAGATAACTTGGGGGTTATACTAGAGCACCACCTTCAGTAGACGAAGAGGACAATAATGGAATCCCATGTAGATGTGTGAGCGATCATATAACTTGTTGTGGGCTTATCATTGGCGAACGGTAAATTTTCTGGTGTATACGACGAGACGTCCTTCCTTGAAACACCTTGAGAATACGATACCACGAGTCCCAATGATAGAGAAAGATGTATCTTGACCTGTGAATTCTATGCGAACCATAAAAATCTTACTGACGGCGTAATGAAGGCTAGCAAAGGCCACTATCTTTTCGAATGTGCCGCTTGAGAAGGCCAAAGGGGCTACAAAGGTGTTTTATCACTTTTAGGCATAGCATTCGGTTCCAATTCGTTTCAAACTGTGTTTAGAACTTAGCTAGCGAAACAACCTACTAATAGTATGAAAGGCTACTTGCCTACTAAAATGCCTTGACAACGTTCTACTAGGCCTAGAGCGCATACATTGCGTATAGTCTTCTGAAACCTCTGAAAAGAGAAGATAAGTGTTCAAGCAAGCACGAAGCAAGCAGAGAGAAAGGTTCATACCGCTGACAGATTTCGACTGTTCGACAGGTTCCCACGAGGGCACGTGTTGGCGACGTGTCAGGCGACGTAAGCGCGTTCTTTGTATCACCTTGATCCCAAACCACCACATACGCGCCTCAGCGGACACCATAAGTGAGCTATGACGTATGAAATTCACCTAAGCCATCTGACTTAGCCCATTACAGCAATCGATCTCGCCCACAAGAGAGATTCATGGTTTGTACCTTGTTTACACAGACTGTAGTTTCGCTCACCTCTTTCAGAATCAAAACACCAATGACAACCAAGTGACTATCCTTGCAGTGCTTTCTCGCATCTACTGATATGAGTCCCAGTTTTTTCCTATGCATAGTGAATTTCCTCTTGAGAATAGTAGCAGAGGCCGCCGAACATCGCCAATTTTCTTTGAGGTGATGAACGTCAACTCTGGCGAGCTTTTTAGGACTTCCAATTCGATGATAGCGCTGTTGTCCCGGCCCGTTCCTAGAGACTATCATTTCGATCCATCTTATCCACCAGAGGAAGTGTGCCACATCCTCGACGTCGTCGGCAAGCTTCATATAGGTAGACGGTCGGGAACTGGTCTTCCATTTGGTCCGAGTATTGCGCGGCATATTATTCGTTCGACCTGGAATAATGCTTGCAAATGGATGACTGCTATAATCAGAAGACTCGTCGACCGTCATCATTCTCCAGAAACGCCAGAAGGCTTTCGCATGCGCAATAAATCACTGATCGTGCTTCGGATGGTTTTGAAATCTTCTTCCGAAGGTAGCGGCGATATCTGGAATGGGCCGAATAGTCAACATCGCTCCGTATTTGCCACCAACCCACAGCTTGTTTCCATTGCCGTAGACACCTGCTATACGCTAGCGGATATCCAACATCCCCTATTCGAACCATTATGGTCTCAAATCGAGGTCCTTTACGAGGATCAGAGGGACGATTTGCTCGTTCACGCGCGTCATGCACATCTTACCCGAGGATATGATCTACCTAGGATCGGTGTACGGCTATTGGTTTCCGAGGTCGTGAAAGCGACCATTGATACCTCGGCGCTTTTGGCAGCTGTCGAATTTTTCAACGCGGTATACGCCTCTAGCCCAGAGGCAGGCTCGACTCTCATGTCGAATAATGGACTTCATTGGCTCACGCATGCCTTCCGCATCGTACCTCATCGCTCTCACACTATCCTCCCCAATGATTATCGACTAGCCAAGCTTTGTATGAAGGAAATTGCTACGGGCTTGAAACAGGTGGTACAAGGTGGTTACTCATTTGCAACTGATGTCGTTCGTGGTAGGACACTCAGATCCATGGCCAGGACATTGAGCCTGAATGAGATCTTGTCTGCAGATGGCGACATTTTTACGCTTTCTCTGTCTTATTCACGGCTTATCGAGGATCTGAGCCCGTTCCTGATCTTTAGGACCTTTGCCATTGCTGTTATGAAAGAATGCGATTTCTTACGCAGAGCAGGGCTTCTTAATAGTTCATTGGATAGACTCCTGGAAGATGCTCAGTCAATGGAACGAGACTGGACGGCATTCCGCGCATCTGGCAAGGATTGGGTGTGCTGTAGCTCAGATGTAAGTGGGCCATTATTGTTATTATTGTCCTAAGATTGATGTCCCTGCCTTCAGTGTAACACGCCTCCCGAAAAGCGTCCAATCATCACACTCAAGCAATGTTCCAAGTGCCGAGTTGCCATGTACTGCAGTGTCGAATGTCAACGCCATGACTGGTGTATTAATCATCGGAATCAGTGCTCAAGATATCCAACTCCAGTGTCAGGTACGTTTTCAGCGGCACTCGCGTGATCTCCATTGTTCATAAAGTATATAATAGGCTGCTCCTATCACATTTCCGTACGAGACGAAGCGTTCATGAAGTTTCGCGCTCACCGGGACATGATACAGATGCACGAAGATATTCAATCTCAACCTCAATCAATGGTCATTCATGTCGATTATTCCCACACTCGACCAAAAGTCATTTCGTTGTCGTTCGAAGAAACCATTGGACAGTTTCGCGAATCAACTGTTGACATCCAGCTCCGCTCCGAAAAAGATTGTATGGATGAATCGGAGGAAGTTCTGGTTCTATTACACTACCCAGGATCAGGAAGACAGCCTCTGGTGTACCGGGAAAGGCTGTTTGGCTAGAATAGCCAGAAAAGTGTACCTTCATACGCGATAATTTACCATGTATTGATGCCGTTCGAAGCTTAATACACTAAGAGTCACAAATGATTAAAGGTGTGATATGTAGATACATACTGCCTGTGGTCAAAACTGCTACTATACATCCGAATATACTTCGTAATACAAAAGGTTGTACCAGTGGGTAGATCACTATGCGTCCAAGTCAAATTGTTCCCCATGAACACTCGTAACCAATGCGCCCCTCTCTTTTGCCTTGACAAACACATCCTGAATCTCTTCGTATGATTCCTGCACGTATTTCCACTCTGCAGTGCCTCTACGAATCGGAGGATTCTTCGTCTGCTTGCGAGTGTTAACACTAGTCCTCAACTTGACCGCAATCAGCACATGCACGGTCGTGACCTTCAGCTCATCCAGCAGTTTATCGCATTCAGACCGAAGCGCCATTCTCTCTTCCCCGAGCACCTCTCTGGCGACGATACGAGCCAGATCAGCTGTCCGTAAGCCGATCCATGACAGGCCGACGGCCCGGGTGTCCAATAGTGGCGGTTCGGAGAGGCAGACGATACGGTGAAAGATTTCCTCAATTGCCAACCACCACATTTCACCTTCTAGTGTGATTGCCTTCACGTTGGAATTCCTTTCCATGTTTACTGCATTCGCCATCTCTACGCGGATCGGATCTATGAATGCGGAGCGGTACCTCAACGCTTCGATCTCGAAAGTCCCAGGCTCGAGACACAGGTGCCACCGCTGGGCCTCTGCCCCGGCGTGTTGGAATAGTTCCCCAACAAGAAAAAGGTTAAAAGAAAGGATACCTGAAATCCGCCAATCGTTGATATGAGGGTGGTGGGTTTGGATATAGTGAACGAATGCCAGACACAAACATTCCGCATTGATGGAGAGGGAAGTCAGATTCGAGGGCGCGTCTGGTGTGTCTCTAAATGGCAGAAGCGATGTCGTAAAATAAGGATCGGCATCGTCACCTGCATCCCAAGACATGGATGCGAGGCCAGTTAAAGCGCTGTTGGAAATGATAGTGTGGAATTGGGGGAGATCGTAGAAGCTTACGCGAACGAGCCGAAGGTTTTTAATGGAAGGAAAGACGCGGAAGAAGGCCTCGGGAGTAGGGCACCAACTTCGCTGAGTGATATCCTGTAACTCTAATGTTGTGACACCACCAAGGAGCCCGCGCAACGTGCTTCCTTTTCCTGAGAACATCGACATTTGAGCGAAGAATGCAGAGCGCAATGTCAGAGTGTGAATGCTGAGGGTATTGGTAGTGGCGAGATTGTGCTTGAAGACTTCGATGAACGCAGGGATGTAGAAGGAGCGAATGACTAGGTGGGAAAAAATGTGACGCCTAGAGGCAATTAGGAAAGCCTTGGATGTGAGGGAGATTGTTTTGAGCTCTTTGATGTCTTGGGAGTGCTCATCGACGATCCTATCGACGAGCTCCTGTGGTAACAGACGGTGGGAAGCTTCAGTCATGGTGGGTGCGTGTCGAGTAGCTCAAACAAAAAACCACGGTTTTAAAGATGATGGAGGTATTACATAAGTAGTGGCAGGAACTCGAAATCATGGCCTATTGCGTGGCAGTGTCGTCAAGATACAATGGGTGCTAGGACCCGTTGACCATAAATGGACACAGCAGTTCAGAACCATGATTGTCCCCAAAACAAATTCAATGAAGATCTGGAGCGGTGGAAGAACGCACAAGGCAGGGGGAGTTGATGATTGCATTACATATATGGCAGGAAACTAGTCTTCTTTGCTGCCTCATCCTCGGGTTGTGAACGTTGAGAGAAACCTCATTGTTGCGCCAAGGAGCCCTCCACTCGCGCAGCAAAGAAAACCAACGGAGTGCACGATATCCCAACTCGTTTTAGCAGAGGAAAGGACTTGTTCTAGGTCCGTGTTCTTCGGCTGCAAATAAGGTTGCTGGATGACCGCTGGAGAGAAAATTTGATTCGAATGTGGTCCTCAAAAATGACCTACACCGACGATTTTGTGGACTCTAATCAGGAAAGGCTAAAGTTGCGCCAGGAATACTGTTCGACTCCTCGATCGTCCCGAATCGATAGTACGAGAGCACAGGTTTCCTATGTATCGTCGAGAGGAAACGGTAGAGACCGTAGTGGTGGTCGAATCAAGAGAAGGGGTGATACGTTTAACATAAGAAACCGGTTCGGCTACATAAAGCCGAAAATTGACGGATCGCTCCAGACTCTCGCTTTATGTATATATTATCATCAAGAATATGCGCACGACCGTGAACGAAACAAGAAAACAAGAAATCTAACTTCGCAATCATACAACAACCTGTCTATAGATCCACCTATCCTCGCACACAAATGTAGGGGGTACCAGCAATTGTACCAAGACTTCCTCCTGTGGCTTCCACTGCTTTCGTTGAGCTACAAGGGCATGTTGAACCGGACATCCCATCGTAGAGCCACAATGGCAGATTCCAGTTATGGAGGCCACCTTTTTCACTGAGAACACCGCCGGGAACTTGCAAAAATCCATTTGAGCATAGACTGTGGCTCGAGACTTGACCGCTTTTATACCATCTCGGATAAGTTCATCTCGACGCGGAAGGATCTCGCGACGTGTCAGAAACTTCATGAACATTTCGTCGTGGCATGATACATTATAGGACATCCCTATAGAAGTCATCTCCTTAGATGAAACGCATTGTTATTCAGAGAAAACGAGGGTTCACCTTGGCTAGGTTTCCCAAGCTCCTTACACATGCCTCGATGAGCATGGACCCAATCATATTTTTGACATTCATGCGAGCAATAAGTGGCTGTACGGCATCTGGAGCAGCGCTTATATTTCCTAATACGCTTTTTTGGGCACTATCCATGTAGAGAAGATCAGTCGATGTCTACTGCAGAACTCCGGATCATACCTACCCTTGGGTTTATGCAAGACAAAACGTTGTGATCGTCGAATTGATACATGACGCATTTCGTGTTCCAAGCGCTGTCGTGGAAGGCGAGCAAGGCGGACCGTATCGTGGTATCCTGACGATGATTCCCGGGGAATTCAGAGTTCCTGAATGACGTCTGTTTCAAGACTCTGTTGAGCACAGAACGAAACACCAAGTACGGCTTCATGGATGATAAGAGCACGGTGCAGTTCTCTCGCAAGGAATCCACCTCCTCACCACTTAAGGCTTTTACGGCCTCCAAGGTATAGGCAACATTCGGAAGATGCGAAAGCAACCCTGCATCGAGGGCTTCTACAACCCAATGGAAACCTTCCAGGAAACGCACTTCAAGGTGCCTGGCGCATTGCGATAGCACAGCGCAAACAAGGGCCATATTCTCCCCATCCAAATTGTGCTGAAACGATATCGAGAACCGCTCCAACAATTGAGTAAGCAACGTCACCACATGGTCAGACAGCATAGTGCAACGGAATGCCCTGAAAGAAGGGACATGACACAAGCGGATGAGATCCAGGGATGTCAACACGGCATGCCCGTCAATACCGTGTACTGACTTCTTCAACTCCTCGCGTAGAAAATGCATGCAAGCACGTGGAACACCTTGTTTTGCTAGAATAGCCTCGAATTGCTTGGAACCAGGCTGTATAGAGTTATTGAGACGACCTTGGTACTTCGTTACCAGAACCCATATAAGTTCGAATACCGGATCCCCCATCTCGACAAGACGGAAGACGAGCTCTGCCATGAGAGGAATGAACTGGGCTGTGGAAGATATGCCAGTACTCTGAATGAGAATCGAATGGTTGCGTGGAATAATGTCCAATATGGTAAAAAGCAACAATGCTGCTTCAACCAAACGTCCTCGAAATTGGAGGCCATCTGGTGTCCTTGGTGTTTCCGCCGTATCGAGGATGTACCCGTGAAGGAGCTGAGAGAGTCGTACACATAGAGTGGGCCACATTTTCTTGGTAGCTTCGACGATGTGAGGTTCGGGGACGCAGAAGTTTTGAGTGATGACGTAGACAGCGTCGAGAAAGTTACGAGATATTGGACCGGGAATGTCTAAATCGAGTACGGTAGGCAGCGAAATCGACAAGTCCAGGAATGAATCCACCCGGACCAGAGAGGATGTCATGTTCTTGAACATCTCACCAAGACGCGCCTTCCTGTCTTCTCTACCTCGTAAGAAACTTAAGGGCTTGCGAGTATCGAGTATATAAGTACTTGAATCACAGTATAGTGCAGGAGTGTACCTTGTCCGATGCTTCATAACTCGAGGGCATCTTCTCCATGAACCGACCAGACCCCACTACAAACGAATCACAACTGAAATGGACCCTAGAAAGAAGCTCAGCATCATTCACCACATCAGTGTCCCAATGCTAACCTCTGAGTCAAATGGTCAGGATTGTGGTGGTGGCCTGTCTCGCAAGACTACACAGCGAGAAGACTGGCTGGGAAGAGTGGTCGTAGAAGGGAAGCAACCGCATAAAAATGACATTGACAGAGGCTACTGTAATCGAACATGTGGCTTTTACCCCATTTGGGGACACGGTCTAGGCCTTCAGCGCTTCAGGCTCGAGGCCGACTTCAAGCAAGTCGACTCTGTAAATCACCATAGAATGGCAGACTGGCCCTGGATAAATTACCATCACCACAATTTCCCTGCACAAGTCAGCCTTCCTCCAATTAGTTATAAGCTCGGTTCGTTTATCGGTGCGTCCGCACGCCCTCTCACGAGTAAAGTCCGCGACACAGTCCTTGATAGGTCGCACGAAGGCCTGGTAGGGGATCATTCGAGTATTGATATATGCGACGAGAGCATTCTCTCTTGGGTTTGGTCCTATCTCTGCGGTAGACTTCGCCGTCAAAATTTCATCCCGAAGCTTTGCGATACAACCTCGAATTTCCCAACGAATAAAAGCTTCGTCAAGAACACTAATCAAGTCTGGATCGCCTATCCGAGAGTCAGTACGATGAAAAACCTCCGTTTTTGAAGCTTACTGGGATTTCTAATGAAAAACCGACATTCATCTCGATGTGCCGCCTTCCAATCAGCCTTTTGGCATTGGCGCGAACAGTAAACGACCGTTCTACAGTGAGCGCAGCGCCGAAGTTTTAATGGAGGTCGAATCTGCTGTTGACACTATGAAATTTCGATTCAATACAAGTCCAGATGGTAATGAAACGCTTACTTGTCGAGATAGGCATCGTCCCTGTGCATCAAAATTGTGAAGCGACCTCTGAGCGATAAAAGCGCGAGCGACAACCGTGTTCAGGGCGTCTCGGAACGGATGGCCTTCGGGATATAGAGATAGGATACCTTTTTCCCTCAGCGCATCTATCTTTTTTGCTAGCCGGTAAATGATCGAGCGAAAAAGAGTAAAGGGTTCCAACGCAAGGATGAGTTCGCTATATGCCTTTGTCAAAGGCGTATCGTCCGTGCGTTGAGGAAGAGAGTATTAGTCCACGGAAGGACTGTACAGGTGACACGGTCGGAACGGCCAACGTAGCACGCGTAGAATAGGAAAATGACGATTCGAGTCGTCGTCGTAGTTCGAGAATGAAAAGGTCCCGGGAACGTGTTGAACACGAGGCGG
Organism: Paramarasmius palmivorus; assembly: GCA_037176845.1. Taxonomy (NCBI): domain Eukaryota; kingdom Fungi; phylum Basidiomycota; class Agaricomycetes; order Agaricales; family Marasmiaceae; genus Paramarasmius; species Paramarasmius palmivorus. Next base: position 480,645 of record JAYKXP010000034.1, on the reverse strand, counting down.
TAACCAATGCGTCAACCGGCGATGTCGCACCGATATGACCGAAAACGGAAGCAAACTAGAATTTGAATAAAAATACTTAGCGCGTTGTGTCTTGAGTGTTCTCGATGGCTCTTGATGCTCGGAAAATGCTCAGCTCGGGCTCGAAGATGGAGGAAGAAAAGAAAGAAGGAAGATGTCACATTTCTCTGACAGCTTGTCAGGTAAGCGTCACGGTGGTCCGTGCGCGAATACAAACAGCCGTACAACAAACTTGATAACGATAAGATAAATAAAGTGTCCATTTTTGAAGTGAGTCGCTTCTCCTCAGTCTGCTGGCGTACACTAGACTGGTACACGCAGGCACTGCTGAAGGGTTGACCAGACCCTCTCGTATCGGTGACCCCAAACCGTTACGAGGCGTGCATTAACTGCGTGGTGGTACCGGCGAACTTCGGATACGCTCGACGGTTCGTCGTATCGTAAAAGGGTGAGCGTAAAAGGGGAATGTGATGAAGAGTTTGCGAGAGGAAGGGAAAATGTGAGATGAAGCTGTTACGAAGGTAGAAGAATAAAGTAAGTCGTAATTTATATATAAAGTTGAAGAAAAGAATAAAAGGCTCAAACCGGAAGTGCACGACTGCACCTCTACCCATGTCCCACTTCTACCAGGAGTCCTATCGACTCCGCGACAGCGTCCCTCTAATATGTGATCCACGCGTATCGTTTTCCACATGGAAAGGATGATCTTGCTGTCCAATGCGTCGATAACCCAGGTGTGTCCCTCCTGAAACGTCTCCCCAAGGATTCCACAACAGATCAAGAGACAGGAACGCATAGTCTCGAGATAGTCTCGAAGGAACTTGCCCCTCATTGATGCCATTCTGAACATGGTCATCCCAATCCACGAAACCAGGCCCCTTGCTAGTAATGGCCGGAAGAAGCAATCATCCTCACAAGGAGCGACCATTATATCGATCAGCTTCAGGGTCGTGTGCAAATTGTGGATGTCGAAGGCATGCTTCTCATTGGCATTGATGAGGAAACGGATTGCGGTCGTGGCCATGTCGCAATCCGAATTTTTTGGGTATATGTCCATCAAATGGTGATAGATTTCGTCCTGGGACATGAGATTGGATACAATTGGAAATCCTTTATGGAAGTTGTGGTTGTCCGAAGCACCGAGATGAATGGAAAGACGAAGCATGAGGGGAAGAAGATCCGGAGTCTCATCGTAGGCTGCACGACGATTATCGCGGAAACCAAGAGCAGAGCCCTCAGAAGCTCTAAGTACATCGAAGCCAAGGTTTATGACCTTCTTGAAGGCTTGATATGACCCGTCTTTGAATCCTCGGATAAAGACGTTCGAACCAGAAGTTCGATCCATTGGCAGACTTTGATCCAATTAGATTGTAGTAACGCAACCAATTCGGGATCATGTCGAAGATCATTGAAGGAAAGAACTGCTCGTAGACAGTCGAGCAGGTGAGAATGATCTGGAAGCAGGATGTTTAGGTGACATGGAAGAGGCGCAGACAAGGTTTCACGAATCTCCTCTACAGGGATTTTGCGAAAGGGCGGATGGTCCATGCTAGTGAAATCGGTGGTTATTTGGAGAAGCAAATATGAAGAACTTGCAGGGCGAGAACTTACTATGGTTCGCGAACTCAAAAAGTCTCGAGGCACAGACAGCGTCAGTGATCACTGATGGGCGTACGAAAGAGAGCCTGAGAATGGCAGTCTGCGCCAGACCTCGGATCAAAAATTTCACATTCGAAAAATTCCGCTTTTAGGCCTAACTATATAACCGTCAATTCTCCTTATACCTGCCGTCTTGTTATTGGTGACATCGTTTTAAGAACTTTTGGGATTGAACTTCTTGATCCAGATGTTGAGTCTCGATTCTTGGGAGAGTGAAGCGCTGGCGGCTTGGGAAAATTACGCGACCGGACGTAACTCGGACCACTTTGCCGCAAGGCTACCGGGGTTCGATTATCTTCCTTCTTCAACCCATACATCCACCTCACAGAAGGCTAGGAAGAATGAATCGAACGTGCTACCCTGAGGGTACGTTTCCCCACCTTCTTTCTTTGCTGTCATCCTGCTTCAAGTGGCATAGCCATATACCACGCAATACCGGCATCCTATTACTACGCGTCAACCAAAATCGCCAGGTAACCCAGTCAATGGAGGAAGGAGGAGTACACAACAATGGCTGAGGAAAGCATATCATAGGGCTTCGGATTTCAGGTGCGTCCCTTGTATTGTCTCGGAATACCTTGTCATAAAAGGCCCTTCATAGCCCTTCACAGGCCTTCGAAATTCAAGGAAGAGCGATGCAATATCACCCGTGCAAGCTGAATTTCCAGAAGGTAGTCATTTAGACGATCCTCCTTTGAACACTATAGACATCAACTAAGACAGGATTGGTTCAAAGATGCATACCTTTCTCTTTTCACCAGGCGCTACGCCTATCAGCACCTGCACTCTCCTCGCTTTATCAGGCCCGACACAAGATCATTTATCTTTTGCCGCAAACTTGGAACCTCAGCACCGACTCCTCGGTAATCATCCCTGCAGAAAGCGTTACTGGCAGCCAACGAACCAGGGCAATAGCTGGGGATACTTCTACCGATAGACCTTCCTCGTTCTCGCCATATCAGTACTGCGTTATGTGGGACGGGTCCCCTTTGTAATTGGAGACTGCACGCATGACCTGTCCGTCAAACAACTTTGGACCGCGAACAATCTCGACGTCGTTTCAGCTGCTGCGATGTTCCACGCATGCTGATCGGTTCCCAAGGTGAGATCTTTGTTCTTCTTTTTCCTGCACATATCTGAGTCCTTCCTAACCAGGGATCTTGTCAGTCCTTTAATGTATACCTGTCAACCAATTGCTAAGAGGATTCGTAAGCAGCACATAGATTTATAACCTCGTTTTTCGATTGGAAGAGGTACATTTACTAGGTTATCGAAAGAGTCTCTCGCTGACTGTTTTTGGTCATCTAGCTTGCGTTCTTTGATGCGAAGCTCGAAAGACACTGCCCATTTCACCAATGCACCGCTCATTCAGCAAGTCTTTGGTGATGCTGGTGAAACTTTTTTTGGGATTGGCTTCATGGGTTCTAGGAGCTGACAGTGGACAGGTCGAATGCAATAAGTGCGTATCATTATGAATTTGAGCATCATGCTGTTCCCTAACCCACTTTTACAGCATTCACACACCATATTGGTTGCTTTCAACGTACCTATGCTCATTAGTGGTTCGTCGAGGAAGGTGTCGTGGAACACGCGGTTTATCTCCCAACAACGATGTCAAAAGCAGCTCTGGCATCTTCACATTCATGTCCTCAGATGGCTGCTCCTGTGTGCTACAACTGCGCTCCCTATACCTGGGCGAGCGTTCGTAGACCCCAGGCACAAGTAGTCCTATACGATGGAAAGGTCTAACGAGACACCTACTCGGACACACCGGGATGTGTTTCTGTGTACTATATCCAATCCCAGGTATCACGATTTGGCTGGAAATTCGTCTCTTCGTTGACAAGACAAGCCGACCTCTCCTCAAATCAGCACAGCCACAGAACTCGGGGTTCTCGGGCAAGAGTAGTCGCACTAGGTTGGCTTTCTGAGCTTGCTATTTCATTTCCCATCCACAACAGTATGCTTTCAACAGTCCGATTATGATGTGGGTGTCTCTGGGCTAGGCCGGAAGCATGGCCATCCTATCAAAGGTTGTCGCAAACGGGGGCGGTCCACTCTGGCCTGTTGGATACAAGATGGGTACGAGATTCGTCACGAAAGCTTATTCGGTTCACTGATTATCAACAGTCTAGCGAAGCGAATCTGTTGCCTGGGCGTGTACCATCTAAGTCTGGTCTGGTTATTGAGCATCTACTTGTGCACCACGGCTTGGAATGACTACCAGGGATACGCACGTAGCCGCTGATACACTTTGTTGGATACAGCACTATAGAACTATAACATCATACCAGCATTATATTCATGAATCGAGGGGCCTGACTGACACCGAAAACAAGAGCGCTACATGATGGATACTGAGCGTATCTACAGTGATTGGCCATTTTCGAACAGGGATTGACGGTAGACCATCGCCGAATGGCATGTAAAGCCTGGATGCCAGACAACGACCAAAATCTCCTTCGATACGTCCAATTGTCCCAGCTGAACCTCGAACTCCTCTCTGGCATGTCGACAATTAAGAGATTCGAGGCTCTTGCTTGCCTTCTCGATATAAATCTTGAACGGCCATACGTTATACATGACTCTGACGGTCACGGCGTTTGAACGTGCCGCAACTCCTACTTCACACGTAGCCTTCTCTTGCAAAAGACGTGCGCGAAGTCGGAATATGTTTTGTTGTACCATGTGCTTGATGTAAGCTTTGTCGATGCTGGATAAACGAAAGCCGTCGCCTTTAAGAGAGTGAGATGAGCCCAGCTCCGACGCCGAGCAAGTGGACATCAGGAACTCACCCGGATGTTCCGGCTTGAGAAGGGGACAAGCCTCGCGATGATTTGCTTTCCAATCTTGCTTTTGGCACTTCGAGGAACAATAAGCGACGACATGGCATTGCGAACATTTCTTCATCTTGGGCGAATCTGTGCTCGATACGATGGTTTCAGGACACTATGAACAGGCTCGTTAACACATGATTGTTCAATGCTCAGCCTTGGTACTTTACCTTCGCATTACCGCAGTATGTTCCGCCTAATCCCGTCCTAAACCTACGGATATCCTCGTGTGACAACTGCGCTTCTCTTAATAGCGAGGAAAATGCCTTATTGAATGGGTCATCTGGAAGAAGGCGCTGGGCACCAAGACATGCGAGTACCCTTTGTGCATGTCTTGGGACGCGCAAAGCGACCGGGTGGATGAGCGTAAATGGGCGTATAGCGTTGATCAACTCCATGTATGGTACGGCAAGTCGGAAAGGACTGTCGGCGAGTTCGCCGACTCTATAGAGTTGTGTGTCCAGGAATCTCGTTTTGGCAATCGAAGGAAGGATATGGGAATCCAAAGCTTCTATGACCCACGTATAGCCGGAGAGGATATGACATGTAATCATTTCCGCACAGAGTATCATATTAGCACAGGCCACCTTCAGTTCCTCGAGTTCTATGGCCGTAATACGCTTTGCCAGAGACGATAATGTCCTCGCTAGCCACTTGACAATGTGATATTGCCGAAACGTTCGAAGATCCACATCGACAGGCTCTGGTGAACGAGTTCAGTAACCTGAGCGTCGCATGCACAGCCAATAAGTCTGGATGTCGGGTTTCATGAGCGGCAATCAAAGCATGAACGCAGATTGCTGGTAGATCGTGCTCATGAGGAAGTTCGGAGAGGATGGCCAACATATCGTCGTCCGTAATGACACGCTTCAGCGCTGTGAAGAGGGTCCTGAACCATGGATCTCCGCTCTCGAGTAGATGAATGGCGACGTGGAGCATCGTGGCAAAGAAATGGGAGAAGTGGACTGATTTCGAGTGGTTGTGGAGAGCTTCGAAAGAAGGATCCACGGCAATCTCCACAAGGCGTTGTGAAAGGTACGCCATGTGTTTTTGAAGCGTCATCTCGTGAAGGGTTCTGGGAGTTCTCCCCAAAATAAAGTTTTGGACAAGAAACGTCAACCAGCGGCAGACGCAGGGCAGAAGTTCGCGGAGAGTACGACGTAATGGTGGACGTTGGGAGAGGTTGGCGGGTGACAATAATACAACCAATGCATCCACCGTACGCTGGATTTCGTTCGAGGAGAATGATATGTCAACGGCAGCCGGTATCTCTTTGAGAAGGGGTTTCTTGATATCTGCGACTTGAAAAATTTTGGGGCCAAAAATTGAGTCCCACTCGCTTTCGGAGATGCTGTCATCGAAGAGCTAATATGGAAGACCATCAGTTCATCGCTACCAGTGAAGTTGTATATAGGTCCTCACCCAGGCGAAAGGGTCTGCCTGAGATGGCGTTGACATGGTGGTTGATTATGGAGGAAGACGTTTGGGGACCATTTGCCGGATTATCTTGATATTTTCAGTAGCTTGCTGCCAGGTCGCTGAAGCGAATAGTGTCTGGTTCTGACCGGATAGAGTTGTGGAACGATGTGGGTAGCGTCCCAAATCCATCGTCATCTATGTGAACAGAGCTGATCGGAGGCGGGTATCGAGCGTTGTGGAAGAGTGCAGGATTGGAAGCTTGGGAAAATCGTAAAACACGTGGTTTGATCCGGAACATTTCGCCGGGAGCTTACCGAGGTCCTCCCATCCTTTTCTTCTCGACCGATCCAAACACTCACGTTGACCAGAGGATGAGGAAAGTCACATCTAACGTGTTGCTCTGAAGGCATGCTTTTCTTTACATTTTCCTCGTGAAAGTCTAACTGAATCAGCACAATAGTCCAGTGCCACGATATTTCTTGCCAACTGCAATCTACATGAAGCCGGTAGTGAGAGTATGGAGGAGTACGCGCTAGCTGTGTGAAGTAAATGAAAGGGCACAGGTACGTCCTTTTCGTCTCCAGAAACCCTACATATCAACCACTTTTTGGACACGCAGGTCTTGCGGCTCGATGTAGAGGACAGGGGACACGAAAAACACCTGATTCGATTGTCGGAAGAGCGCGACAAACAGTACCATATCTACCAGAAGCGTGCCATACCATCCCTTTCGCTTTTCAAGGTATCCACTGGCCTACAAGGCCTACGTATGTCTTCATGCAGCACAGTTCGGATCTCAATGACTGATATCGAACTAACAGGGAATAATCATCTTTCCACCAGCCCAGGCCCCAGACTGAATTTCTTCCCCGGTCCTACACACTTATCTTGTCGTATACCACCGCAAGCCCCGCTCGTAAGTACCAGATACCTGAAATTGCGACCACATTCGGCGTCTTATTCATCGGTTGCTGTAGAGTGGCATTGGCAGCTACGAAAACTTTTTCTGCCAGGTTTTGGCCTCGTCCTAGACATTCTGCCATATACCTTACTGGGTTGTTCTAGACTGAGAATCGATGTCGTCCAGCGTACTGGGCTTTATTTATGGAGAGTATAACCAACACCCCTTTCCAGGGTGCGTCCTTTCTTTCTTATCTCCTACGTCTCTGAAGATCTTGTCTGAACTCTTAGGTGCGCCTCAACTTGCGCAAGCAGTCTGTTGACTATTCACGTTAGCAAGAGCCGGAGAGGTATTGCATCTAGCAACTTTTCGGAAAATCCTCTCGCTGACCGGTTATGGGCGTTTAGTAGCGTTTCACCACCGATGCAAAGCTTGAAAGTCGCAGCTCGTGCTATCTTGCAAGCCCTGGGATCTGGCTTGCATTGCAATAACCAAAAGTCGAAAGGTTTTGAGATCGTTACAGCGTTCACTTCTGACTTTCGAACACCTGGCAGTTCGCGTTCGGCATCGTGTCCGACAGCCTAAGGAAACGCTCTCCAGAGGCAATGGCTCGCATATGCAGATTGTAGCTTTCCTTTAGAGCCTCGCTGACAGTATGTATCTCTCGGGCCTTGATCCTCCCTTTGAAGGAGAATCTGATAGTACTACAGGCGTTGGACCGCGAAGACCATTTCTAGCCCCTTGTTATGTGGAACGGCAATCCTCTACACCTACAGCCGTTCTCGAACTCTTTCGACATCCCAAAGAAGCGCCGTCAATGTTCCTTGCTCCTCAAGTTTACATTGCGGGGCTCAATCAGTAGGCGATAGCGATCCTTGCCATGTCGGGAAGACGTTCGGGTAGATACGGCTCACCTTCAAGAAACCAGGTCAAAAGCAGCTCTTGTACTATGGTATTCATCTTCCCAAATGGCTGCTTCCCTCTACGCTAACTGAGTTCCCTAAATCTAGGCGAGCGATTGTATACCCCAAATCCTATAAGGCCTAGACGATTAAATGATATAGCGTAAGCTGTTCTCGGACCCATCGGGATTGCTTTCTGGGCATGCCTCCTAGTAGCATCCACTGGCATTTGCACAGATACGCTGCCTTTCACAGCCGAAGGAATCCGTTCGCTCCTTCACTCGACACAGCCACATCAATCGGGGTCCTCGGGCATGGGTACTCGCAGCTGTCTGGGTACGAGACATTGCTTCCTGCCCTCCTCAATACATTATAGACGCTCATAGGATGATCACAGTGTAGATCTGTACTGTTGAAGTATGCTTATGCGTCAGTGCTGGTCTGGCGCTGTCGTGGTGCCGCATGTTAGGTAGGAGACCTATGACAATGAAAGATATCCGGGTGCTGACTATTCATTATCCAGGGAAGTGAACCATGTCGCCACCAGCTGTATATTTGCTCGTGATACAATTATAGCTTTTCAACATGTCTACGTAATCAGATATCTGAAGCATTGACTAGGGATTCTCGATAGACCATCACAGAATGACATGTCCAACCCGGATGCCAGACAACAATCAAAATCTCCTTCGACATGTCCAGCTGGTCCCATTGAAGTCGGAAGTCGTCCTTTGCATGCCTACAGTTTAGAGACTCGAGGCTCCTGCTTGCTTTGTCGAAGAATATCTTGCATGGCCACAGGTTATATATGAATGTAAGTGTTACAGCATTTGAGCGCGCTGATACTCCCACTTCACAGTCGGCCTTTTCTTGCAAGAGCTCTGTGCGAACTTCAGCAATATATCGGCGCACGGTATCCTTGATATAAGCAGCGTCGGGCTCGGAAAGCCGGAAGCCGTCGCCTGTCGGTAGACCGTGTTATTCGCTCATCGGCAAACTGGAGATCAAGAACTGACCTGGATGTTCAGGCTGGAGATGGGAACAAACTTCGCGGTGGTTTATTTTCCAATCATCCTTTTGGCACGTCAGGGAGCAATAAACGACGACTCGACATTGCGAACACTTCTTCATCTTTGGCGAACGGCCCGTGTCGGCGATGACTGTAGAACACTAAACAGGTTCGTCAGCATATGTCAATTGGTTTAGACGCAGTCCAATTCACCTTTACATTGCTGCAGTATACTCTACCCAATGCCATCTGAAACCTATTGATATCCTGCCGTGACATGTGCGCTTCTCTCAAAAGCGAGTACAATGCCTCGTTAAATGGGTCGTCCGAAGGGAGATTAAGCACCTGGAGGTACCTGGCTACTTTTTGTGCGTATCTGGAGACACGCAGAGCGATGGAGTAGATGAGCGAAAAAGGGCGGATAGTGTTGATTAACTTCGTGTAGGGCTTGCCCAGTCGAAAGGGACTGTCAGCAGGTTCACCGACTGTGTCGAGTAGTAAGTCCAAAACCTTCGTTTTTGCAATGGCTGGAAGGATATGTTCATTCAAAGCCTCGATGACCCATGTATGGCCTGTGAAAATGTGACATTTCATCATTTCCACGCACAGTACCAAATTTGCGCAAGCCACCTTCAATTCCCCGGGTAAGAGTGTCCCCACACGCTTTGCGAGGGACGAAATGGTCTTCGCCAGCCACCTGACGATGTGGTACTGCCGAATGATACGAAGATGGACTTCCGAACTAGAGAATGACTTCAAAAGCCTGAGCACCGCATAAAGGGACCACAAGTCTGGCTTTGGGGTCCCATTGGCTTTGATCAAAGCGTGAACAGAGCTTGCCGTTAAGTCATGCTTGTGAGGAAGCTCGGTGGACATCGTCAGGATATCGACATCAGCGACAGCGCGCTTCAGGGCTGGAAAGAGCCGCTGAAACCAAGGATCGCCGTTCTCGAGTAGGTGTATGACGATGTGGAGTATCGCGGTGAAAAAATGAAAGGAGTGTGTCTTCGAATCATTGCAGAGGGATTCGAACATGGGATCGGCACAAAGCTCCAAGAGCCGTTGGGAGAGATTCGCTATATTTACTTGGATTGCCCTTCCACGCGAAGTGGTCGCATGCACATCGACAAGTACAACCCTTTCAACAAGAAACGACATCCATCGGAGGACACGAGGCCAAAGGTTTCGGAGAGTCCGGCGTAATGGTGGACGCTGGGAGAGGTTGGCTGGTGAGAGTAACTCCACCAACGAATCCACGACGAGCTGGACTTCTTTTGAAGGGAATGATATATCGACAGCGAAAGGGGTCGATCTGAGAAGGGATTTTTTGATATCTGGGATCTGGATACATTGGTTCGTGGGCCCAAAAAGTAGGTGCCATTCGTTTTCTTGAATCCTATTGTTGAGAAGCTGGTTAAAAACCATCAGGGTAACGAAAAAGGTATTGCGAGACATACGTACCGCTTCGAATGGATCCTCCCTGGATGACGGAGACATGGTAGTCGGTGGTCGAAAGGCGTCGTTTGCTGCGTCTAATTTTTTACTAGTCAAAAACGTTAAAATGCTTCTTTCGGGTCAGTAAAGCGAATTGTGTCCGGTTTTGATGTTGATAACGGAAATCAATTGAAAGCGTCAACTTGACTTGACAGAAGCCCGTCGTCATTGGCATTGACATGACGCGGCAATTTTCGAAGACTATGTACAAGGGCAACGAAGGAAAGAAGAAAGGACCATCAATTACAGTCTTGACATTCTGGAAGGTTCAACGAAGTTACACCATTTCAAGGCTTTGCAAATAAGTCATTCTATACTCTCGCCTCTCTCCAGGGAAAATGACATCAACTAACACTTCCTTCTCCGACATGACACGATGAGCCGATGCCTGATCTAGAGATTTGGTAGAAATCTTGGGAGGCGACACCCGAAGGTCAAATTCAATGCTCGTGTGACCTGCAAGTTCTTGAAGATCTTGGCGAAGAGCACTGTGAACGAAATATCGTGCAAATGATTCGTCAAAGTCAGACGGAAGCGCAGATAACCCTGGAAAGCGACCGTCAGATTCGGATCCCCAAGGGAGAAAATGCTTACCATTCTTGGGGACCTCCTTCGTTTTACACATCTGCCTATGGCCCGTCTTCCAATCGATCTTCCGGCACGGTTCACTGCAATACACTGCCCTCAAGCACCCCGTACATCTCTTGAACGCGATCGGCCTGCTTCTTTCTGTATCAGTTTTGGCTGGGCACTGGAATGATAGTTAGATGGCTAAAGATATCCGAAGGAGAGCTGACACTTACCAAACTGTTCGAACAGCACTTAGATTCCTTAAGTTCTATGAATTGCTGCATACCATCTTTTATAGCAGCAGCAAAGTTTTCAAGATTTGCAAGCACCGGCTTTAAAGCGTGCGGAAGCTCGAGAGATCTTGAAGAGATCTTGCGTTGCAACTTCAGAAGCCCATGCCTCACTCGATGCAAGACCGATCGGTGAATCAAGAATGGCGAAATAGCTCCGACTACGCCGCAGTAGAAACGGACTATATTCACCTTCGACGATAGGTGATCGATACGCATGTCGGAAACCTTCGTCGCCAAAAGAAGAATGCCGTTATCAAGCGCCTCTACCACCCAGGTAAAGCCGTATAGAAATGCGAAGTTGATCACTATGCAACTGTGTTGAACGACGGTGGCTACTGTGTCGCATACAACCGGTACCGTCACCTGTATGGACATGACATGGGCAAAAGCCACGCACACCCATTTCACCAAGCTACGCGCTAGCATACGAGTTAAACCATCTGGAATGTGCGTCATGATGATAGAAATCAACGACAGGTGACACATCAGATCGAATGGGTCGACTGGGCCGGCCATAGATACCCTGCAGCATAGTCCTTGTACGCACAACGTTGCGACGTCGTATTTGTCTCTGAAACGTTCCATGGCAGATTTGAAATGCGAGAAAACGAGCTCGTTCGAGATGAGTGGCAAGAACCGAATCCATATGATGGGAAACCAATAGTGGCTGGTTCCTAGCAAAACCAATATGGCTTCGAGTATGTGGTCAAGAAGGAGAAGGTCAGCATGCCCGATGACCGGCGCTTGCGAAGGCATCCGCTGGCATTCCAGGCCGTAGGCTCGGAAGGTCTCGATTACGTGAGACGTTATGAAGAAGATCTGGTCTTGAATACCCAACCCTTTTGGTGTAAGATGAGTCGGATATAGATCTTCAAGGACATTACGGAGGAAGAGGATAGTCCAATCACGAATCGAGGGCCATAAAGGATGAAGTTTCGTGTCCAAGGAAGTCGAAGTCACAAAGTAAGTGATAGCATCGAGGGACTGAAGGCTCTTTTCTTGGGGTTCAAGAATGTTGAAGGAGCTGGGAAGGGGCTGAAACAGTGAGAGACCGGCCTCTCTTGGCGAAGATAGCCGTTGTTTCGCAGCGGCGGTGATTTTTTGCATCTCAAGCCCACGATTGACTGTTCTACCCGGAGCAGTCCACAGGTACTAAACAAAAGATCGGTCATATATCAGTTATCGGGATGTAAGGAAACAATGGGCTCACAAACGCTTCCTCCGGCGAGGGAGACATTGGTGCAAGGTATGGACTAACGGAAGATGGGTGGAAAGAGTAAGCTTGCTACCGGCTTGATGCTCGAGCTTGACGTGACACCATCGTCACAAAGACCAGTCAGGCTACGAATCTCGCGACGGATTAGCAACGTTATCAATGAAGGAAGGAAGAAACAAAAGCTGTGCGCCTGCCATTTCCAGAAACCGGAGTTCACAATACGTGCACGTGTCCATACTCGCGGTACCGGGTAGATGGATGGCGCAACCTTGATCCCACTTGAAGTGGGGATCATATCTCTTCTTGAATAACTCCGCCATCGACCCGCTGTTCCTTGGTTCATCTACTTATTCATCTCATGAATCATGATGAGGATCAACTTGGTCTGCAAGGTGTTCCGACTGTTTCCAAAGACGACATGACATCCTGATTCTGCTTCGCCGAGAATGTCTTGTTCTATTCTCCTAGCATGTGCTCGCACTTCGGATCCAGCTATATCTATGCTTAGGAGATAGCATCGTTCACACAGTCCATCTCCCTGCAGGTAACCTCCCGCCAGGTCTCGTTTTCCCAAAAGGCGTAGATCTTTCAGCTTTTCAAGACGGCCCATTCTCTGGTAAGCTTATGCGTTACTTACTCTCGGGGTCTGTATGTCTGTATGTCTGATTCTTCTTCCATTAGGTTTCATTGTTTCCTCAGTGTACATTACGTCTCATTCCCAATGTTCGGCAACTGAAGTCCTCTTCCGACAGGTTTCTCTGGTTCAGGCTTGGCAATACCTGAACAGCAACACGGACAAATGGACTCTTCGAGCACTAGTCACTGTTCTTGTGTAAGCAATTTGCACCTTCCCCGAACCTCATCGCTGACCAATGTAATGGGTAGAATCCTGAATATTGCAGCCACGGTCTTGAACAGTCTTGACATCCACTATGTGCAAGTAAGCACTATCGATACATCGCTTGCTGCCTTGCCTATACCTCCGCTTCAGATATCTAATTTTGGCGACATTACGGCCCTACAAAGCAATATGCCGTGAATATCAAGATTTATCATGATTGGTTTGCGCTCACACAATCCAAGATTCCTCTACCAGATGTCGGCGGTGGTCATCACCGTGGTAATAACGTTGATGTATGTTTGTTTCTTCGAGCCGGTGATAGCTTGTTGACCGCATCATTTCCATAGGGTACAAGTTTTCTTTGCGACCCGAGTCTTGATGTGTAAGTCCAACGACCTCATAAATTGCTACCTGTTCATTAATCTGATCGAAATTTATAGTCAATCGCATTCATCAAGTGGTCCCATATATCATCGTCCGTAATCATCCTTGAGGGATTGCATTTGAAAGTTGCTTACACTAGTATTCGCATAGATTGCATGCGCAATCGCTGCTTTTGGTCGGTTCCCGTGTTTGATATCACACCAAGACTTGTTCTGATGCATTTTGCTGCAGTCCCTGGTATAAGTATGTCTCCCTGTCATCCTGAAATTTAAATCTTACCTTTACCATAGTGGTTGGAGTCGATGGTCTGATTCACGCGAATTTACACTTGCTCACGACTACGAAGATCAAGGTCAGTGTGTTGAAATGGCATTGAGTAACCCCTCGAAGAAGCGTTGACGCAAGTGTATCGCAGATCCAATTAGGCCTCTATTGTGGCTTTGCAGCATTAGGGGACTTGTTTGTCACCTTCGCTTTGCTATGGTCATTTAGGAGTTCGCGAACGGGTATCAAGAGGTGCGTATTTTACAGGCCCATGACTCCGCTGACCTTCTGAATGATCCTCGCAGTACCGACACTCTATTACAAAGGCTCCATCAGTACACAGTGACTCGTGGTATCCTAATGACACTCCTTCAAGTTATCTTACTCGTAATGTACATCGCCCAGTCAGGGTCACTGAACTGGTAAGTTTCCGCACGTCTCAGCTTCTATAATCTGTTATCGAATGAGAATCGTACAGGACCGCATTGTACTACTGCGAAAGCAAACTATATGTGATAACCATGCGTGAGTTTTTCCCTGGACTTTCTATAACGTTATTGTGGCTTACTGTCTCTGTAGTTGCCCTGTAAGTGATCGTGGTCTTTTTGAACCAGCAATCTCACGAGTCGAACAGGCTCAATAGCAGGACAACGTTCCGCAATGGTAGTGCAGTCGTCACGGTTAGCTCAGGTCCCGTTCAAAGCGTACAAACTAGCACACATCCCAGCGAGCACACTATGAATCCCAACGAGATTTGCGCCGACAATATCAGATGACAGCCTATGACAACCGATGAACTATAGGCATCGAATGTCATTGGATGTCATTGGATAGCATCGTTAACTTGCCGCCCTTTCTGACGGTATACGATGACATCCAATAACATCCGATGAGAATCCGGGGCTCTCCTTAGGAGGCTCTTTCATCCTGTATTCATCCGTTTTTCATTAATAGGCATCCAATATCATCTATTCCACTACATAATTTACAGTACAAGGTTGCTACAGACTATATCAACATCCCGAGTCCATCCCTTCAAGTCAAGATACGAAGACAGACTGTAAACTGTATGTTAGACGACACTCACACCACATAGTATAGCCACTTACGTGCATCCAGCTTAAAAACCCAGGCACATATCCATCGTCTGCCCATCACCCGACGACGCGTGTCTGCCTATTAGGAGGCAAAGTCAAAGGGTTGTGTCGAGATAGGTAAATGTAAACGACGAACCTAGTCTCTAGCCGCGTCGGGGAGCCTATGTATCGCTTTCCGTTACTTCCTAATCATTTCGTGTCTGGCAAAATCTATTAAGCAAAGTGAATTATTGGAAGACGCGTTAAGTGCAGGCCACGTACCTCGAGACCTCTTCAATGACCTTTCTCATAATCATTAAGGCATTCTATCTGGCGCAAAACGTGAACTGGATTGAAATTCCGCGAAGGACGACGGTGACGTGGCGTGAGATGGTGGGGGTCGGGAGGAAAGAAGTTGGGGAACGACGGCAAGGTATAAGTGAGGGATTTGCAGGGACAGTGGAAACACGTGCAAATAGTGCACGGACCCTTTTTGCCGACAACGCTCGCGGCGGCACACCTTCTAGACGATTACAGTGGATATTTGAACCTTGGTTGACCTCAAGAATGTTCAGCAAAGGTGAGTTGATTCTTGAAGATGAGATGAAGACTTTCAATCCACGAGTTGCGTGAGTTATAGGTTGTCATCAGCTACATTGCAGGCTTATCGGAAGGCATCGGATGTCATCCAGTGTCATCCAATGCCATTGATTTTCCTCCCCACAAATCTCGTTGGGTATGAATCCTCACGTTGAAATGGGGTCCGTGTTCAAGAATTTACCTCAAAATCTGGTAAGCTCCAAATTTACTTTTCCAAAAGCCGCTGACAACTGTTGTAGAACGCTAAAGATATCGAGCTTAAGGAACAAATTGCACGCCCTGATAACCACTGGGACGATAAGCCCCAGGGAGTGCTTGTCATCCGAGAAGACATGGATCTGGCTTAAATCTCTGGATCTCGCCAGTCAATCATATTGCTACGGTTGTAATAGACCCATAATCCTCGATGAATTCTGGGTCAACATCAATTACTTTTGTTTCCCATACTATGCACTCCACTATTACTAAGTTATGTATAAACAGTATCGCGATATCGAGTAAATACGTTCTCAGAAGGCCGCATGGAGACACATACTGAGATTATGTAGTACGAAGGGTGTACAAATAGATCAGCGTATAGTTCCTATTATCTGTTCCAGGAAGGCGAATGTTGATCAAGATTTCCTTCCCTTGCACAACTTCGCGACGAAGATGAGCAGGCAACACTGAATCCTGAGATACCCGAGATACCGTGAGAGCTGATTCGCGAAAATCGAACTGAAGCTTCGGGTTATCCATGTATTGTGCAAGATCTTTTTCTACCATGAGACGAACGTGATATCTCATAAACGCTTCGTCAAATTCAGAAGGAAGCGCAGAGAAACCTGGAAGGCGTATGTTACAATAAATTTGGATTCCAGAAACCAGATACTACGCACCATTAGATGGAACTTCCTCCGTTTTACACGTGAGCTTGTGACGTGCCTTCCAATCCATCTCTCGGCACGAGTCGGTGCAATACACAACCCTCAAGCATCCCATACATCGTTTCAGGGAGACTAGCTTACTGTGCCTGGGATCGGCTTTAGCCGGACACTGAAAGATCGATCAGAAGATGTGTTATTCAAGGGCATGTAGAAATTTACCAGCGGATTGGAACACAATCTGGATCCCTCGAGTTCTCGGAATCGCAGGATATGCCCCTGCATAGAAGCAGCGATTTTGGCAAGAGTACAAATCGATGGTTGCAAGTCGCGAGGAAAGTTGAGACCATTTAATGACATCCTGTGGTTAAGCGTTCGAAGCCCATGCCTAACACGGTGCAGCACCGATTTGTAGATCAGGAATGGCACCATCCTGTCTATCACGACGCGGTATAAAGAGATCACTTGCTCCCTCGACGGAGCATTGTTTGCGTCAACCTTCGAAACCTTAGCTGCTAGGAGAAGAACCCCGTGATCAAGGGCCTCTACTAACCAGGTAAATCCTTCCGAAAACGCAAGGTCAAGGATGAGACAACCATTCCGGAAAACAGTGGCAACTGAGCAGCCTAAGGGACGTGGTGTCTCCTTGAAGGACAGTGCTCGCCTTAGGGCGGCACATACCCATTTGACCAAGCCACCCGCCAACGCACGCCTCAACCCATCCTGAGCTTGCGCCATGGTATACGCTATTAACGATAGATGGCATAACAGGTCGAAGGTATCGACTACACCACCAATCGACAGCCTGCAGCACAACCCTTGTACGGTCAGGGCTACGATATCGTAGCCTTTGTCATTGAGATGCGCAAAGGTTGGCTTGATAGTGAGAGGCCACAGCTTCTTTCGGCCAAAGTTCCAGGAAACGAATGAATATGATAGGAAACCAGTAGTGGCTTGTTCCTACGAGAGCGAACAAGGCCTCGATTAGAAGCATAAGGATTGGCATATTGGTTTGTCCGATGATTGATGGTTCCGAAGGCGTTCTCCGGCGTTCCAGAACACAGGTTTCGAAGACCTTGACGACGTGTGAAATCGCAAAGAAGATCTGATCCTGGATTTCCATTCCTTCGGCAGTGACACCATGTGGATAAAGGTCACATAGAGTATTCTGTAGGAATAGCACGGTCCAATCGCGAATATGAGGCCACAAAAGATAAAGTTCTCTGTGTGGTGTAGCCGATGTGGCAAAGTAGGTGATGGCGTCTAGTGCTCGGAGACAGTCTTCTTCGGGTTTACGGATGTCGAAAGAGTCGGGAACGGGGCGTATCAATGAATCCATGGCGTCTGCCGGAGAAGGAACGCGTTGTAGGGCGGCGTCGCGAATTATCTGCATTTCAAGTCCACGGCTGAAGATTCGTCCGGGGGCTTTAGTTGAGTACTTGACAGAAGGTCAGTCATGAACA
The DNA here is from genome assembly GCA_037176845.1 of Paramarasmius palmivorus. Classification (NCBI taxonomy): domain Eukaryota; kingdom Fungi; phylum Basidiomycota; class Agaricomycetes; order Agaricales; family Marasmiaceae; genus Paramarasmius; species Paramarasmius palmivorus. The sequence goes on along the minus strand of JAYKXP010000034.1, from coordinate 462,839 downwards.
GATGAACAGAAGTCAAGACATTGGACTCACAAAGGCCTCATCTTTGAGGTTCATTGCTGTACGATCTCGAGGGGATGATGGGAAAGACAAAGAACTGCTATTAGTCAGAGTTGTCACCGGTCACCTGCATGGCATAGCGAGCTTCGTGGCGCCACGAGGTGCATGTTTCTTTACACGACGAGACACGAAGTTACTTACCGAACACGTCGCTGTACTCTAGTTCTTATAAGACGACCACGATATCCTCCTTTGATGCACAAAACACCCTGCGTTTCATCATCTACTTGACCCAGCCCTAAGCGTAAATGTAGTCGAATATCCCAGACCACTGTTCGATTCCAAAGCGCTCACCACCCGCAGGTAGGAGCTAATGCATCGGGAACCGGAGAAGGAATGGGTGTAAGAGGGAATAATCTCGGAAAGGAAGGTTGAGGGATAACGGTGTGCGTAAATGGATGATATGCGTAATGTAGGTGCAGTAGAAAGATCGAGGATAAAAGATATGATAGGAAAAAATGAGGTATAAGGTTAGACGAGTTGTAAAAGTACACAATGGGTATAGACAAGACGAAAGGCACGAAAGAAATGACAAGAGATCCAAGACAGAGTCCCAATCCTTCGAGGCGGAGAGCTACACAATAAAACTTGAGTTGGTTGGTCCGTTTACTCCTGCGACCAATCGGAGCGCGCTCAGGCAACTTGAACACCAGATGAACCCAAGTCCAGTGGCGTCACAGATGCAGCGCTGCTATCCGACTGTAATACAGGAATCGACTCCAGTCCTTGCAAGAGTGCGTTGTAGTCAAGGTCTTGACCATCATCGTACTTGCCCAACCACGTCGCTGTAAAGCCTCCCGAAGTGGACACAATAGTCTCATTAGTCACTAACCCAGACGTTCCCTCAGTACTCATGTCAATACCCAACCCCACACCGAATCCTTCGAGACTCGCCATATCCATACCCATTCCCAACATATCGACCTCTGTCCCCTGCTTCATCTCCTGTGAACCGGCCGGCGCCGTCGTCTTCGCCCCTTGAGTTTGTCCGGAAGAGTGGAGCAAATCAAGAGCTGATACACTCTTTGACCTCGCCTCCGTTGAGGGAGAGGTGGAGCGAGAGTCGCAGAGGATCTCACGGAAGAAAGCTTCCATTGTTGGATCGTCAACGGAGATGAAGTCTTGAGCGGGGAAGTAGGCTGCGCCATCAGAGCGGTAGGTTGAGTCGAGTTCAAGTTCACCCGCTGCAGGGCCATACGAGGGGGTATGGTCGCCATCCGTGCTAGATGGCGAGTGGACTGGGACTGAGACTCGGACCGAAGAGGCGTAGAGGAAGTTGATGTGGTGAAGGTGAACTGTGGGATGTCGGAAGTGTGAGATGGTGTAGGTGAAAAGGAAGTAGTGTGCGTCGGTGTGGCGGAAGATGAGGACTCCACAGGATGAGAGGCTGTGGTCGGCGCAGAGGTGTCGACGGGATTCAAAGTGGCGGAATGAGAAGAAGGATTGGATGATATAGAAGTTGACGGTGCTTCTGCTGTAAAAGTAGAAGGTGCTCCATGGACAGAGAAAGCTTTGACAACGGCTTCCAGACCACGCTCGAGCGTCGCGATGCGAGCTTTGAGCTCCTGGTTTTCTCTGTCCTTGGCGTTATCCTGTTGAGGTTCAGAAGGAGTAGATCCTGCACGAAGACGCCTGTTCTCTTCTTCGAGCTCGGCTACTCTTTGTTCGAGATAAGCGAACTGTGCTTTCTTCCGATCTCGTGAGTTCTGTGCAGCGATACGGTTGCGATGAGCCCTAGCCTCCTTGCGATTCCCTGAGGAGATCTCAGAGCGGGGACGTTTGCGAGAAGGACCAGGTTCTGGTGATGAGTATGATGGTGATGGTGAACGTTCCGATTTATGAGATGACATTTCGTGGATCGTGAAGAGAGAAAACGGAAAGGGCGCTGCTGATTAAGTAGCAGGAGATACTGCTAGGGGAGCAGGACGAGCTACGTGGTCGTTCGTAAAGAACCTATCAACTGACGTGGCAGGTCCAATATCCGTGACGTCATGTGATAAGCATCCGAAAAAGGAAGCTCTGGAACTCCGCGGCGGGAGTGGGTAACGGACCGGCCAGGCCGCGAGTAGCTTTCAACTCTGAGTGTACAAAACAATGAGATGATGAATCATAGAGTAGCGCCTCATGCAATCATGATAACAACGAAGTTCAAACGTTTCCGTGACGAGTCAGGAAGAGCTCAGTAAAGTGACCCTGCGAGGTGTTTTCTAGAGCACTAAAGTGGGCGTCTATAGCAATATAAACGCTTGAGATTTTAACTTGTCCGCGAAATTTATATGCCATTCTATAGATCTTCTTATTAATATCGTCAGGATACTTCAAGCTCAGACTCTACAAGCGTTGGTGGCAATGGTGGAGGAAGCCGAGGTGGCGGGGGTAGTACAGGTCGTTTTCCGGGTAATCTAGCCCGATCTATCAAAGCAAACCCATAATTCAACTTGAGAGAAGTGTAAGGAAATAGGTACTGACCTGAGTACGAGCTATCCGATCTCCTGCTACGTCTCTTTGATCGTCTGCGGCTAGAACGACTGGTCAACGACCCCCAACTACCCAAATCGTGCACCGAAATCCGTGAGTTCCCAATAGAGGATGTTGTGTCAGTGCTTTCTGAATTGATCTCTTTGTGTAGGCCATTGCCTTCGGATGCCAAGTTGAATAGCGCAATGATCGTCTTAGCAACTCGGGCTAATGATTTACTGGTCCCTGCCACGAGATCGCTTATCTGGAAGATGTCTTCATCGGATATGCCATGCGTGATGCAAGCAACACGGAAGGACTCGAGGTTCTTTACGCTGTCTACGCCATTTTCGTAAGGGTCAGGGTAGAGTAGATCCTTGTCTTGGAGGTGGTTCATCAGTCTAGAGTGAACGAGACACTTGTTAATTTGTGATAAGATCGGCATAGCACCAGACGCACCGGCATAGAACATAGCCATCTCGAAGAACGTCGCCGAAAATCCTCTTTTCCTTCTCTTCCGGGAAGAACGAAAGTCGCGGGTTAGCTTCTGTTGGTGTATCAGAATTATCCGATCCGTCCTCAGTAGACCAGAATTCTTGAAGCTCAAAAAACAGTTCTAGGCGGGTCTTGATCTCATTCTCCCCATGAAAATTCCCCCAGGCGTCCCGGTAGAAGCTACAAAGCATCGAGATAGCTGTTTTAATCATTTCTCGATTGCTGGGGTTTGACGACGTGCTGAGGGTATATGCCATGATATTAAAGTGTGGGTTGTAGCTCGCCGGTCGCGTGCCAAAATCAACAATTGTCAGGGTGGACTTGTGTGGGATCGTTGTTGGATGCTCCTCCCCAAAGGTATAGTCCTCAATATCGGCTCTATCATCGGAAGTTGATCCTTCTGATGACCGATCACTGTCTACAGGTCCAATGGTTTGATAAATTATTACTGTCCACGAGGTCGACGGACCAATACACGCACCAGAATGTTCAAACACCATATCAACTTGCGCCACAATGACTTGCTGATCGCCTCCAGATTCCATTTTGGACTTGACGTGATACACAGATTCATCATTCAAAGATTCCAGGCAAGTAACACCTGGAAGAACATCAGCCATTGACTCACCCGAAACACATGGTCGTACCATCTTTAACGACAAATCTGTAGTTCTCCACGAGTCTGCGTATGAGCTCTTTCTCAGATGGAACGTCTGATAACAAGGCTACCCAGTCCTTATCGTGAGATATAGCAATAGATGAATCTCCTATGCGCTCGGTAATGGCCAACATGAACGGGTTAATTATGTCGTTGGCTGGATGGAAGGTCTACAAAACTCAATAAACCCATCTGGAAACCTGAGACGTTTGAATTTGACAGACCGCAGGATTTGCACCGTGGAATCGAATAGTGATATCCTCTGAACCCGCAGACCCAATGGGATACTGATGCATCCCATCATACCCATGTCCATTTTGACTACGAGGGGTATCTGATAGAAACTGCGATCTCCCGCCGCTGCTGTTGTCATTGTTAGAGCCCGTTTGCCCAAAGATGGAGTAATCGTTTTTCCTCTTTGCTTTGATGTAGACCTCGTCTATGTCCCGTACCTTTGGATGATCATGCCGGGTCGGCTTGCGACTGATCACATAACCTTGCATGAAAACGCACGAGTTGCACGGTGTTTGACCATTTGGAATGCTATGAAGAGCACCAGGATAGCATCGAGCTTCGCATGAATTACTTCCAGTAAATTCCCAAGTGTAGCGTTTCGAAGCTCCATTTCCATCATGTGTCACCTTCAATGGTAACGATAGTGGCTCTGCATTACGTGCAGGGTTCAGGAACGTGGATACGCCCCAAGACGAACATCGTTCGTAGCCAGTGACAAGGTAGAGAATTGTACCAGGCGCGAGGCATCTATCCCTGTCTTGCTCAGCATATGGGAACCAACTCTCGGAGTGCCTTTGTGCATATCGTTGGAAGAGTCCAATGTTTGCAACTTCTTCGCGCCAACTTCCATCAGGAAGCATTAAAATAGCACCTTGTGCGTCCGTAGATGTGAACTTGTATGCTGTGTTAGTGCTATGAAATATCATTAATCATTGTTGCCAGACTGATTCTTGAAGCAACGGTGTTATTACCCACTATGAGCTCCGTCATGGTCGACCACCAGTTTAATGCTCCCTGGCACGACGACAGGCGTTCCCGGATGTCGATAAATTTCTTCGGAACTGTGAGATAACTCAATCTGATCATCTGGAAGAGGAACAAAGCCTTTAGGTACCCCAAAACGATTGATGGGATGATTGGCAGGATGACAGATGTTGAAAAGGTAGTCGAATGGTGTGTTGCTGCGCACGATTCCCACATCGCCTATCCTTACACCACTGTTCCGATACTCCGGGGGCAGTTTGGGCTTTGGCTGAGGATACCATAGAGGATAACCTTCTCTTTTCGAAAGGAGCAGTAATGCATACCGGGTGCTGCTGTGGATAGTGGGGTCTGTTGGGGATGGAACAGGAAGAGGATCGTATGTCCATGGGTTCGCAAGGGATTGATGACCATCTGGCGTGACAATTCGAACGGCTACAACGATGTATCAAACAAAACGAAGCAATTATACAAGAATGAACGTACTGAGCGGAGAAGAGGGACTATGATGCGAATGGTAATGAGATATTTGGTCTCTTCCGACGTTCGTTATGTCTCCAGCATTGATATTGAAGCCTTGACCCCCGTGAACAAAGGATGCCATCGCGAAATAGGTGTCGCACTCGGAGGTTCTAGAGAAAGAATGGGAAGCAATGGCTATCAAATCTTGTCGCAATGAATCAAATGATGGCATTCGTGATTCTGCCATCACCTTCAAAGACTGAAGTACAACTTTGATGACATCGAAGTTTTCTCTCTTGAATTGTCTGAGGCAAGTAAGAGTGGGGGGAAGATCTATGAAAAGATCCAGTTAAAAAGACAATGTCTATGTAGCGACCGTCACGGTAGAAAAGAAAGGACCTAAGCGCTTACAAATATCTGCGTTGCTCCCCAACGGCAGATCAGAATGATGAATCAGACTCGTAGCTTAGCAGCCTTAGCTACACCAAGTACAACTCTCTTTTATGACCAAAGGATATTTGTATGGGAGCGCTGGTGGACTTCCGATAATTAACCGGAATTTCCATCACGGTCTATTGTGAGTAAATACAGTACAATTTTCGTAATTCATAATATCGTGGGTCAGAAGTCGGTGACGCTCCGACCTTGGGAAGATGCCGTAGTATCAACCCAAGTACTTAGATTAACGTCAGTGGTCTCCCCGGTCTCCAGATCTCCTGGCTCTTCATGATCCTCCACACTAATCCCCTTTCCGGAGCGAACGATAATTAGCGTAGGTGCAATTCCCTGTTACTCACAAGGTAGATCATCAACAACGGCATATATGTAGAGAAATGACCTTACCGCTGCCTGGATCATTAGAGGCGTGAGATCCCAGCCAACTAGAGCCTCGCTGGTGTTGAATGCGACGTTAGGAATCAGTACAATCAAGTAGACGAGACCGGATTCAAGACTTGTTATGCGAGATCAGAGAGAATAAGCTACCGAGCAATCACTTCCAAGACTTACACAATGGCAGCAATGGTATTGAACCGTTTCCTGGACCTAGCGCTAGTTGTGCTACTAGCACGACGTGATATCCAGTATATCCTTCCGGCTAGTGAATGAAATCAATGATTTGTTGAAGCGCGCGCGCCAGAATAACTCGCCGACTAAAGCAATTAAGAAGATCGTAATCACGATGTTGATGAGCATATAAATCCCCATCATAATGTGACTGAGTTGAAACCACTCTGGCCCTGCATCCTGCGTTTTGGGGCCTTTTGCAGTAATGATTATCGTACACGCAGTCCCGTATACTGCGCATAGGGTATATTTAGCTCTAGTTCGAAATGAACGGCCCAGGAGATTGTGACTCACAGTTGGACAGGGTACATGCAACGATAGGTCCGACGACTATGGACTTTCGATGTCCCCATATGATGTAGCAGCGAAATATCTCATGAAGGTCTGAGTGAGAAATCCTAGGGGACGATGGACCGAATACTCCTCACCAGTATCATGTCAGCGATGATGCTGAGCATAAAGGATATCATCCAACCGAAATCAAATATGGAAAGGCAGCTCGAAGCTATGGAACTTACTTTCCTATGAGATACAGGACCGCCGCCGTTCCGCTGCCGTTGAAATTCAGCGGTTAATTGGCGCTCAAGTAATTGAAACGAACATAAACTCACTCAAGAGCATTCTGAACCAATTTCCCTTCTGGCGAAATTAAATCCATCATGTATTGCTTGTTGTCACTGATGATTGAGAAATAATACCTTGGAGAACGAGTTAATAGATACATTCATGTAGGGACCAGGAAACGAGTGAATCAACGTACGCTGCATCGCGTAGTGTTCGAGCCGTTTCAAACACTACACTTGCGCTTGCCAGCCCAAACAGGATGGACAGGGAAATGACGTGAAAGCGAGATGCTTTCGTTGAGACTTGTCTCTTTAGTACCGAGAGACAGGACAGGTATAGCATAAGATAGACACCTGAGAAGCGCTACGTCAGTATTTCCCTCAAAAAACCCAGGTACGCCTACCATAAAGGAAAAATTGGAGCTGGAGGCGTCTGTGAGTAAGATTGCAGCCTCTGACGCTCGACACCTACTGCAACCACAATAGCGGGCCCAAATAATATACTTGAGACATTGAGATGACTTTCTAACGGGAATGCAAGGTTGAGAGAGTCTGTTTGATAAGGTGACATCGTTTAGAGAGAGATAGTCGAGATCAACGTAGAGTTCCAATGGAAATGGTCAAAACTTGATGTTCATGGCCTGAGAGGGGTTGAAATCGTAGGGTGAGCGTACAGTCCGAAGTGAAGTAAAGAACGCTGGTAGTTATATCCTTGGGCAATCACGGGTTCTCACGTACTAGGTACTGCCGAATATAATCGGCACTTGCGCGCATTTCCATCATTTAATGAACTCGACGGTTTCATTGACAGATGCTGATCTGCGGAGTCGTTAGCCATAGAGGAGGTATCGGAAGAGAAAAGATTTGTATTGATATTGCCTTTCTCGCAGATTCCACGCACGCCTTCAGCATGGAGCGTGAGAGGCTGTTACCAAAGAGTTGAACGAACAATGCTCGGAGGCTGGGATTTGTGTAGCTAATGGCACACCTAATTCGTGTTCGGAGGGAAAACGTGCGTGATGTGATATCGGCAACCCAGCGCCATTCGAAAGTCGAGGGGCTGAATGCAGAAAGCAGATCAGGCACCGCACCGAAAGAATCAGACATGGAAGTCTTTACTAATCCATGATTAAACATTAAGAGTTGCGAAGGCGTACAGTAACGGCACCACGTCATGTTGGAATCCAGCTGGGCTTGACGATGTGACCGTAATGCGACCTTTGAAGTGTGAAGCCTGCTTCAAGAAACAAGGACGCAAGGGGAAAGCCAATCTGAAGACCCAAAAAGTTTTTCGTTAGGGATCCATTCCCAGATAGTGCATGTATTCCTGAAATGTATCGCTTTGAGTGCTCGCAGTCTGCGGTATTTGAGCGGTGACTCATAAGTTGAGGTCGAAAGGAGAGTGAAGCACTGAAGTACTCAAGACGGGAAGAAGCAAGGAAAGGCTGTCAAGAACCCTGATGGACGTGGAGGTCAATGACGAGATGATGTTTCAATTTGTCATCGTTTGGCACGCGCGTCAGCCGTCTTTTGTTTTTCTCCCTCGTCCCTCATCAACATCCTTCAGACCTCTAGCAAGATATGTAGTCGGAATCCTCTCAATAATAAAATAAGGTTGCTGGTGTCAGGGTCCGTCTCCTTTTTATCAAACAAGTGCTTTCAGCTGACGCTGGGATAAACAAGAAAACCCTCATCGTAATCGTTGTTGCTCTCCGCATTCAGTTTTGGGCGCTGATGAGCATTGAAACGACGTCGCTGGTGTAGAAACAGCGGGCCTCGGCCTCGTCCTATGTAGATCTCGTCGTCCCGCTTCACAATTCTCCGACACCCAAGACAGTAATGCATCAATCACGGCCAGCTTCATTCCTAGCATCCCGACCAGAAGGTATCGACGTGCCCCAAAGGGTCTACATTGCGCTAGTATGAGATCCAAGATGCAAGATGGATAGTCGTTTATTGGTTGGATCATCAGCTATTCTTGAAACCTTGGAAGGTCCCTTCATGGGCTCAGGTGGGGCAAAATCTTCGTGCGTGGTCTGTCACTTTCCGCTTCCGAACATTGATCTCCTCAAAGCTGGTATACCAACGATACACGAAGCTCTCAAGTCATGCCACCTACATTCATGCAATATATCAACCCAAGCATTTCGAACGGTGTTCCTGAGGGTCCTTTTTGCGGCAAAGCGTTCTGTTTACGATCAACGTGCGACTGCCAGGGGTTGCTTGACGTCTGTGGGAGTTAATGGAACATTAATGGGAAGAATAATGCCAAGAATCATGGAACAAACGCCTGAGCGCCTTCGCGGAGATCCGACCAGAATGCGGGGCTCATACTTATGTACGTTCACCATTTGTCTAGTGACTCATTTGTTTCAGCAAGGTAGCAAGCGTAGAGTGATTAACAGGTGTATTTTCTATACAGGTGTAATAGATACATTTCGTGACGGTAATTCTATAACATACAGTGTCCTCTAGTTTCGTACGAACAATAGCGTAATAAAGATGCCCACACCGTTTGCTCCCAGAATGGACCAGAACGACGCAGCATACCCCACATGTTGGGAAATTGGATCAGCCGCTCTCCCTTGGTTCAATGCAACGGTGATGGATGTGACAACTGTTGAAGCGAGGTAATAAGCACCCATTAGACACCATGAACTCAGAACAGCACTCACTAGCCAATCCAAGCGTAGCACCAATCTGATAGGCTGTATATATCACAGCGCTCACAACACCTTCTTGCCCAGCCTGTGCCCCTTCCATGACAACGATCGTAGAACCAACATATGCCAAAGAGAGGCCACTGGTTCCGACGATGATACCGGGTACAACATGCGACCAATACTTATCTTCAGTATCTGCCAGGGCGAAAAGAACGGATCCAACGCCCATGAGCACCTGCCCGCTGACGAGAAGGGGGATACGGGGCATCTTGGGAGCGAATAGTCCAACGAGGTACGCCGTAATCCCACCGGTAATTCCCAATGGAATACAGCGAATAGCAGCCGAAATGCTGGATACATGCCAGAGGTTCTGGGTCGGCGGTCCTTAGCTCAAATAGAACAAGGTTAAGGACAAGTTACGCATACCATGAAAACTTGGACTAGTTGCAACTCGATAGCAAACAGCCACCAGTATACTGTCCAAGCATAGAAGAACAACGGGGTGAAGTTCTTGTTGAACCAGGTACGAGGTGGGAAGGCTGGGTCGGAGACGATTCGCTCTACCAGCAGGAATCCACCGAACAGGAATATGGATATGATCAAAGTTGCAAGGACACGAGGAGAGCTCCAACCTAGCGAGAACACGTTAGATATCGAGCTAATAGCGAAACTGTACTAATGCTTACCTGCGCTACCTGCCTCAGTGATTGCGTAGACGAAGAGCACGAGGCCGGCAGTAAGAGTTGCAACCCCAGGCCAATCAAGCGTCTTTCCTTGGGTAGACTTGTCCTCGGATTTCGGATTAGGGAGAACGAACCAAGCAGCGATGGCGAAGGGCGTAATGATGATAGCAATGAGATAGAAAACTGAGGGAAGGATAGCCGGTTAGCACGAGGAATACATGAGGTGAGAGGAATGTTCGTACCCCACCGCCAAGAGGCCTGGCTCGATATGACACCACCCAGCACAAACCCAAGTGCATTTCCGACCGCACCAAAGGCACCATATATGGCATAGGCTCTCCCTCGCTCGTTAGGATCAGGGAATGTCGTAGTGACCATCGATACCGCGGATGGGATGGTCATCGCGGCACCTGTCATAGGAGGATGAGCAGTGACTGGGACATAGTAATGCTTGAGCCTCACCTATTCCTTGAACAGCACGTAGTACTATTGTCATGATTGGGTTAACGCTCGCACCCAGAGGGATTGCTAGTAGGCCCACAATGAAACACCCAGTAAGAAAAACGGGTTTTGGGTGAAAGATATCGCACACCCGGCCGGAGATCAGCATGCATGCCGCAAAGGTGAGAGTATACGCTGAAAGAACCCATTGGATTGAACTTTGGGTGAAGCCCAAGGCTTTCTCTATCTAGATGAACAGAGGTTTCTCAGTTGAAGGTGCCACATTGAAAAGACCAAGGGACTTACTTCCGGAAGAGCTATTATGGCCGCACAAGCATTGAATATATCGAAGAACTGGACACCAGAGACGACGAAAAGGATGATGTACTTTCGAAGTGTCGTCATCTGGTGTTCCGAGGTCGTGAAAGATGATGCAGAAGAGCCATCGGCTTTAGGCTCCACCTCTTTGGTGGAAACGATAGTGTCGTCCTTCTTTCCGCTGGAGGATGATTCAGATTCGGAGCTCTTCTCGCGTTGGAGACCGTCAGCCGCGGAAGTCTGGGACATCTCGGGAAGTTGGAGGATGGTAGGGGTATTTGGAACCACAGGGGAAGAGCCATGTTCTTATAGTATCTGCCAAAAAGTCACATTCGACCCCGACGTATTCTCGCTTCTGCAAATTCAGCAAATGAACATGGGTCTCACGGCAGGTATAGTGGGATATTACTCACATGATGTATCGGAACCCACACAACAGCGTACCCTGATGCACCGCCACAAATCAGGACCTATTTGACATGGTGTATTCCCATTCCTAGCTCTATAACTAAGATCTCAGTAGTGTCTTTACAGAGCCCAGTTGGAGCCCAGAGCGATCATACGCGGGAACCTGGATCGAAACTCGAGCTAAATCTCACGGAGCCCCACATAGTATCCGACGTTTCCCAATCACCCGACCCGACGATGCTGTCGGGGGATACACATCAAGCGGCTACCCACGCCAGTCCGTGATGGGGATAGCTTGTCGGTGGTAGTGGGCCCTTCCTCCGCCTATTCGGGCCCAAACAGGAAGCTCGTCAGCGGAAATGAATTATCTACAAGATGCATCAGCAATGATGGTCAAGGACTAAAATAACCAGGAACTTGCCTTGCGTAATCGAATGGCATGTTCCGATCATCCACTGAGTCGTGGGACAGGCTGGCACAAGCAGCATGTATGTGGGTTGCCCGCAAAAAGTAGTGACAGCAATGGGTAGACCCACAACTAACAGACCGCATGTAGCAAATTTTCTGACGTACACAACCTGTCACCGTGTCCATAAACGTCAGTTATACATGATAGATTCCATTAGTGACATACAACGTCTTGGAGCCCACTCAATGCCAGGCAAACGAAACATTTTGAAGACGCTGGTGCCAAGCCAAAGCAGGAAATCTGTGTGGGGCATACGCGGGAGGCCACTGCAAGTTGTCGAGAGACCCGTATCACCCTTTGTACACGAGCCACGTCTTGGGCCGTGCCAAGGCTTTCGAGTGTATAGGGCTTTTCAAATACTGTATTGAATGGAAGATTGACAAAATATTAGATTCAAAGTGAAAAACGAAGCAGCATGAACGCACACCGTCAAGATAATTGAACAGGTGGTGGGTAATAGTTCGGAGACGATTCTTTGGGCAGCAGTCTGCTTACTATTAAGAAAACAATGTTAGCAGGAGAGCTGCGAGAAGTGGAACGTGTATCCCTCACTGACACCCTTACTTTTTCGACATAATGTAAAGGACTCCTTCTCCCGCACTCGCCCTCTGTCCACAGCGGGTAGGACCACGATAAATCATGCGATGAGTGGGCTGAAACAGACCTCCTTGAGGAAGCAGGGCCTCGAGAAATGGTAGAGTATGAGAAGGGACCAAACGTCTTCACAAGAGGTAGAACTTTTCACGGCGCCAGGCCTAGTTATGGCATCGAATATCAGAAAGATATGAAGAGTAAAAGAGAAAGAGCCATACCGATGGCCTCACTTTCGTCACATAGTCCCAACCTCTCTCCTATACCAGCTCAACTTGCATGAACGCCTTTCCCAACTTAACCAAGGATGTTGCCAGACGCCAACATTGATAAAACCCTTTTCCCACTCGAGAACCACCAGAGACTTGTCACCAAGAGAAACCATCTTCTCAATCCCAGCTCTGTTGTTGAATCCCATCGCTAGATTCTCGCTTCATCTGCTATATGTTTGGATGCCTGTAATTTTGTCAGGCCAGGATCATCTTAAATCGTGATGTAGTAAGATAGGCTCACCCATATCACTCTCTATTGATTCCACTTCCAGACACCAGTAAGTAAATGCATCGACCGTGGAAGGTTTGGGGTAAAAATCATCAAACGAAAACGTGTTGGCAGCTTAAGCGAACTGTCGGCTATCCGGGTGATTAATGAGGCCGAGAGTCCCACGCCATGGGAAAAAACACGTTGACTTCCAACCGCGACGATGGATCAACCACATCCACAGTAAGTGATCACCACACTTTCTGCCTAAGTTCTTTGTTATCATGCCATTATCTTTCCGAAATCCTCGCAGACAAGAACCAATACCCCAGCTGGTCGGGCGAGAACGCGTCAAGAGCTTGTTGCGGTCCGGCCTTGTCATCTGATCAACTGATGCAGTGCATGCCGAAACTCGTTTATCAACGCTCGAGGGCCGAGATAGACGCACGAGAGCAGGATATCGAACGTCTATGTATGTAAAGAGTTATTCAAGATCGAACAGGAACGCGTCGAATACGAATCCCTTTTCGCCCCTATCCGGAAGCTTCCCTCAGAGGTACCGGGCACGATATTCATGTTCCACAATCCTTCTTCCTATTACTCTCCAAAGATAAAAGTGGCAGTTCTGGCTGGTATTTGCTCCCATTGGCGCACTGTGTGCCTCTCTGCACCTCAGCTTTGGGGATTCATCTCGAAGGAGGTGTACTTTGGTGCAAAACCTGAACGTTTTGGTGCTTTCCACACGTCGCGAAAGTTCTTGATATCGTCACGGCGCCCAAACTCGAATCGATATCGTTCCTAGCCAATGCTGGACAGACCCAGACATTAGCTGATTCTCGAGCGAGGTATTGGGACCAGCCAAGCTTCACTTCATCTTTCGCTCGTTTCATCGATCGCTCAAAGATTCACTTCTTCGTATAGAAGGTGTCCCAATTGGGGACGATTTTACATCATCGGTTTTCTGACATGTATGCTATTCTTGGAGGAGCTTGTCATACGAGAACCGAGGCGAAAGTCCTTGGGAAGCGACGAGGTCCGTTTGGAAGAGCTCGCCGCCGAGGAATCAGACAAAGGGCCGTTCAAGAACGATATCATTACGTGCAAGTTACTCCGACAATTGACACTCGCAAGTCTCGAGGCCATGAAGAATTCCTGGGACGAAGCAGGAGAGCGGCAAGAGGAAAAAAGAGTCGCGTTTTCCTCTCGGTATGTTCACAAACATATTTTCCGGGTCACGCTAATGATTTTCCCTAGTCCCGTTCTTGAAAAGCTTGCATATCACGGTCCATGATTGAAAGCGGGGATTATTCGAGAACATGTTGGGATCTTGTATTGCTTAAATCATATAGCCAGCGTCGACTTCACTCCAATAGATAGAATTAACACAATTTATGTATGAAGCTCCGTGCCGACTGTGTGCTCAGCTGCTGCAATTTGGCTGGAATTTACCCACTGCGTCTAGTCTAATCTAGTCTTATCCTCCAGACCGTGACTTGGATAGCAGCAAGGATAAAATCACTGTACTCTGTGACCTGAATAGAACGCAAACAACGATCTCTGGGAAGGATGTTTTTTCGCTCTGTTCCTGTTCAACCATTGGCTTCCGTGCCGTACTCAATGGAAGCCCCCAAGTAGTGCGTGCTGACAAGAGGCGAGGTTTAATTTACTGGTGAATTTTTTTTGCAGTATTGCAGTGCCTATATACACGAAGACCACTGCACCACTAGGTGAGAGTGTCCGAGTCTAGGGCCTAGGCATCTTCTTCCAGGCACGAAGATTCTTGAACATTTCAAATTCCTCAGAGCTCTACGTCGGAGCGAAGAGACTAGTGATGTCATTCATAACATTTCAGACGGATATCTCGGAAGTAGACTGAAGTAGATATGCTTCTCTGTGGGTCCCTCCGACTGCGGAAAGTTGGGGACCTCCCATCTTTGGGTTATTTGAGTAGCTACGGCTACCGTTCCGTTAGTCTCGCATCCATCCCCATTTTCCCTTGCTCCTAGACGCCACTTTCGTAGTTCCGGTTCTTTTCCCGCAGCTTCATCAAGGAGCGGAGACACCGACTTGTCACAAGCCATCTTTCTGACTCGTACTAGTGGAGCAATGTTTTAGCGCTTAAGATAGTCTCGTCTGATCCACAGCCCAAACGCCAGTTTTGGGCGCTCCTATGCTGTTAAAGTCAAATGGTTTCCTTTCCCGTATTTTACGGGAACTCAGTTGAGGCGTCGACGCCTCAGGGGATCAGTGGCAGATATGTTGAGATGTGGTGGGATTCATGCATTTTTGGTTGGAAAGCTGTAGTATTGACTGTGTGGGGTGGTGGCTCGAGGAACCCATCATGACGGGACCACTTCTGCCTCATGTTCAACGATAAAGGAGAGCTTTCCCAATCATATATCTATACAGCTCTGTGATAAGAAATGTATATTTTTAATTCTTTTCAGATGCGTTCCCAATATCAAACCATAGGTAGTCATATTACTGCATAGTGGGCATAGAGAAGATAACAGAATGAGTACGAGTACACTAGAGCGCAGGCGATCAACGCAACGAGCCAGGGACTAAACGTAATGAAGAGATAGAGATACAGACTGGGATGACTAGTACAAGTACAATGCGATAAGTGCGGGAGTCCGGTGTCGTGAAATATGATAGGTATAATATGAAAGCAATAAAAATCTGGGTATGAAGTCATGAATGTCGTCGCAAGAGGAGCATTCAATCCAAGTGTAAGACCCAAGTGGTCGAACTGTTGGAGGGGCTTAGGCCCAAGAACCGGGTACGTCGACGAAGGAAGTCAACGCGTTTTACACCACCCCGCTTCTCTTCGACAGAAGCCTGGTAATCCCGGATACGCCTGTACCGAGATTCGTAGGCATCGTTGACCTGTTGCCTATCGGTTCGAGAGGACAATGAATTGTATTCTCCCTGTGTGATATTGGTACGCAGAGTGCGATAAATCGCGTTGAGGACATCTGCGACAGTCACGAAGTACCCGTTTGAGGCATTAACGTGAATAGACCACGGGATAAGGGAAGAGATGAGCTTCACGGAAGCATTCGGTGGATCGAACGCCGATTCGTTGAGAGCCGCAGTGGATAAGGAGCTGTAGCGTGTTGTTACAGTGGACATTGGGAGGCTAACATCGTAGTTGAGCGATGGCCGACCGGAATATGATAGCAAGTTGTGGATGTGGGCTGGGCGTGGTTGTTTAGGAACCGCATATCCAGGCAAAGGGCCAGAATGGTATGGAGGTGTGATCGGCCCCCTGGAAGATGGTGCGGAAGATGATGCACCGTATGGCACCCTAGGTGCTGGATACTCTGTTCTGGTCCGAGCGAATCGAACGTGCTTTCCCGGCATTCTGGGAATGATAGTGATTATGAGGGGGTGGGTAAGAATGAATACGCAGTAAAAGTGGGTGTTTCTGCGAGAAGTGGGATTGGAAATGAAAAACGAGCATCTACGGGGCCGTCTTAAATACAAAACGCGGCGTCGGTGACGTTCTCGTCGTGACATATTTTTTTTTGGAGCGGCAGTGCTCCGGATCTGTTCGCATCGCCAAGTATCGGCAGCATGGTTCCATTTGGAGAAAGAACCCCGACCATTTCATCCCGGCACCGCTTTGATCCCTGAAGACCCCTTGAACGTGAAAATGAGTGAAATTCCTCTGGAGATCGTTGGTGTAGTGCATACGTGTCGCTGGTCAAATCCTGTGCTGAGTATGAGAACTGAGAAAATCGAACCAGACAAAAAAAGCTTACTTCGTTACCCATGTGCGTAGAAAAGCAGTTAAATGTCCACAAGTGAAACGACGTCGAGACTCTGTTCTCTACAGCTATGGGAAGACGGGAAAAGGGATAGATTGATACAATTTATTCTTGGAAGCTGTCGAACCGCCTCTAATCCAAGTGGAAGGGCGGGAGATGTTTGGATTCGTTGTTCGGTGTTCTGGGTCGTAATTCCCTGGAAAACGATAGGTGGAGGCGAAGGTCAACAGCATACCCGATATGTAATGTGTCGTTGGAGTTAAAATGAGTCAACGTGATCCCTGGCCATGAGGCTACTCTGTCCCTTTTGGGAAAGACGCCGACGCCCATCACAGAAAAGTTCGGGCGCCAAAAGACTACTTGGCGCGATGGGCATTGGTTCCCGCCGCAGTCTACGTTTGAGCCCATTGCTCAGAAATCCTCGAGGGATCGCCAACTCTTCGTCGATATCGGCTGGTCAGATAGTGGGAGTGACCTGTGCGTTTTTGAGGATGTCAGCTAGATGCAGTTCTGAACTGACTCGGGAACCTCTCTTTTGGGTAGTTGAAATTCAGCCATAGTAAGCAAAGCTGTAAATGATAGATTGAATCCAGAGTAAAAGAGACGAAAATCTCTCGTGGACGCTAACAAAGCGCTGATACGAGCAATCTTGAAATCAGGTAGTGGCGGTACACGTGTTACAATGTGGAGACGTCCAAATGTCCGGCAACAGAACGCCTTCTATGGAGCGAAGCAATGCAAGGCCAGAACATTCCACGAGTTGACCCTGTGTTCGGAAACGGGACGAGTAGATCGTGTGAGAAGAAAAGAAGCCAGAAAAAATTGAGCATTCGGAAAGAGTGTATTACGAGGATAGAACTCTGTAACATCCAGACCAATATTCCTAGGGGGAGGAATCGAAGAAGAACCGCCGAACGAGTGCCAACCAAGTCTCCGCGGTTTATCTGGGTGTTTGTGCAGTGACGTTTCCGGGGAAAAGGGTAGGGGACGAAATCTTCATGACAGGTTTCGTCGTAAGATTACACATACGAGAGCCATCAACTACAATCGCAATCTGTTCTTTCGAGACTGAACAGTCTATTTGGCGGGATCTCGCCCATTAGGGAACGTGGCTACTTGCGGAATGGCTGCGCGAATGTAAGCTGAGATCACAATGACTGATGATGACCATGTTGACAGACAATAACCGCAAAATGCCTAAGTAGCGAGTAGGTGAGGCTGCGGAGACTCTGAAAATGTCATTCCAGGTCCAACGGGACTATATAGTACGATACTGACTGATTAATCTCCGAGAATAGAGCTAGAGTCAAGATGGACACAACTTGAAGGGGTCGGTGTACGGGTATGAAGATCTCACGGATATGCGCAACAGATCATCCCAGCGGCTAAGTGTATTCTTCGTATTCTTGCTGTCAATAACGTTCATGAGAGCCTAAACCTTCCGAATCAGAACACAAAGCTTGGTTCGCGCCGAGTAACACACCTCATCCCAGTCCTTTCTCAGGCAATTCGCACCCCAATTTAGCTGGGTTTGTTCTTCAAGCGAGATTCATTGGGCCTCTTTCTGACTAAGATGACCAGTGGGCTCGAAGGAGACTGTCGAGGAACTTGTTGAGGGTGTTCATGTAAATGATCAAGTGATGAGCTGGCTGGACGAGATCGGATAATCAGTGTGAGAAACACATACCTCACCTGGCGATCCGAGCGATTGGGCCTATCATGTAACGTACTTGCTCCTCACTAGTACTTCTTGCTAAGGAAGATGCCTGGTAAAAACAACCCCTTGAGGTCTCTATCTCACAAGCCTATTCCGCCATACAGCTTGAGCGCTTTAGCCACTACCCGTCCAAAGCAAGGCAAGGCCACTCAGTGCTCCCGCGCAAGTATGATTACAGATAAATTGCATCTTTTTGCCTCGTGTTAGCAACGTGTAGTGTGGCATATTGGGTTTGGTTGCTCAAAAGAAAAAGCTATTTAGGCTATTTACAAGCTGATCCAGCACAAAATACCGCGTCAGCGGCGTAGGATTCGATTTGAAGGCCTCTTTGGATGGTAAGACTGATTAGGGCTACACGCGTCTGGAAGGAAATAGATGCCGGGGATGTGATTCATTCCACAACTGGCTACACCCCAGGAAGCAAAAATTTACCGAGATCTGCAAACTCGTATAACAGAGACGTCCGTAAATTAGATCTTACTGCCCTTTGATATGCGCCGATCTATCAAAGTTGGGGTTGGTAGCACTGCTATTCATTGCATGAGAAGCTTCCAGTGGCACTCCACCTGCCAGTAATTCCGATGCTTACCTTGACTCCGTTTCACGGAGTTGTATAGATCAAATGTGGGGGTACAGGTTGAATTATACTGGGATCTCTCATGTAAATCTCTGATTGACTAGATCCAAATTGACCGATCTGACCTGAGGTTGCGACTTGTCGGGTTTAAACAGATAAGATCGTACGTCCTCGAGACTCGCGATTCAACGTCACTTTACCCTGCCCTGCTATTCTTTATCAGACCGGTTGTGTCTTTAAAAACGAGTTTGATCCCAGCCAATTTCTCCGCGTTTGGAGATGTCTTCCGTGGATTACGCGCTCTCTTTTTCTGTCTCGAATTTTCTATCAGAGCTTTTGACTGAGAAAGTTGCTCATTCGAGCATTGTGTTCCCAAAGTACGCAAAGGGTATGATTTCATTTCCACATGTCAGGAGGCATTCAAGCAAACGTTCAAAGCACTTGATGAACAGAAAGCAAACCAGACAAGAAGCATGGCACTCGGGCTCGGTCGTGTTACTGATCTTTCAGTGATCGAGTCTATTCTAAGCGCAGTTCAATTCAACCTAGTTCAGCCTACCATCTTGTCCCCTTCATTCATCATTTCATCGGTTTGACATCAGGCCGACAATAGGTAGACCGTCTTTGACGAAAAGACTTCGCAATCAGTGCGGCACAGTCAACGTCCTGCAATCAGAACTCCGTCTTCATCGTATGCAGAATGTGAAGCTGTAGCCGATCGCTAACAGCTTCATCAGTATAAGTGCCGCGAGGACTCGTAGGCGTGTGGGGTGATGAATAGTGGCCGGTTTGATGGCCATAGCCTCTCCGTCTTGGAACCCCACATTTTAAGAAGGTACGTTCATGAGCTTTGGTAACTCTGAGAAGGGGTGGTTCCATGGAAGCATCGGCGCCTCAATGTCGCGCCCAAGTCTTTTCGCACAGAACATGGGCTGTTCCTTTGTAACGAAGCAACTCGGCACTTAATTAGACTTTGTCCGAATCATCGACGCTGAGGAAACCTTATCGTAACAAAACGGAAGAAAGCCATATGTACTCGTCAAAAAACGTATCACAAGGGCGAAAATTGCTGTTATAGTAGCGTCACGTTGACATTCCAAAGTCCAAACGTGAGTACTGAAACGACCCAGAGGACGCCATGAATTCGGTTGTTCTGGCGCGTCGCAAGCGAGACCGAAGACGGGTCTTCCATGCACGAGGCATGCGGCGAAAGAGCTTCGAAAGCGGCTTCGAAATCCGAGGATCGCTACGTAAGTGTTGCCCAGAATGGAACCCTAACCACACAGATTGGAATGAAATAAAGTACCTCGACCAGGAAACCGCAGACATACCTACTCCCCACTTCAGACTACGACCAACGCAGTGTCCAACAACTGGGCTTATCCCGTTCAGTATCACGACAAAGTGCCACCACTGTTCTCCCACTGTACAGATCGTCTTCGTACTTCAGGGTCCTCGCGTATTAGGTATGTCACCTAGGATCGCCTAGCCAAGGAGATTGTTAACAAGATAGACAGATCCCCTAAATAACGCATACCCATCGTGCCAATGGAGTACCCCAAAGAATATCGTTCAGGACATAGTTCAAGGCGAATGCTCCCTCACCCAGCCTCTACATCGAACAGTGTAATTCCACAGCACTACGCATCATCTTCCACACAACCCTTCACATCCTTAACAAATTATCATTCTATCCCAATGCCGTCGAGACACACGGCCCGAACCAACACAACGATGCTATATTCATCGGGGGGATTTCCGACTGGGTCAGCATCAGCCTGGGCCGTGCACGATCCACCCGTACGGAGTGCTCTTGATGACAGTCCACGTATCCAGAACGGCTATTCACCTGTCACACCAGGCGCTTATTACTCATCGCCACGACAAACACCAGCGCCTGCAGAACCTCAGCACCGGAACATATCCCTTCCATCCCAGGCAGACTGCGACAACAAAATTGCATTGCACCCTGCGCTGCGGAGACCCAGCGACAGGGCACACCACCCGCGGATCGACCTAGCCTCTGCATATCAATTTGTCAGGCAGAGTCTACGAGAGGGAGATGCACATTGTCGATACCTTCTCGAACCGGCTACTTCCCCCGAACTACCTTCCTTAACCATCATCCATCCTGTGCTCCTGTGGCCTATCACAGTCCACCGGTCTGAAACGCATTGGGTAACCGTGGCTGATGTTTTTGCTGCCATTGGGAGGGCACTGCAAATTCCTCTTGATGAACAGTCAAGGCACGAGCTGATATGGCATAATCGGGGTTTAGAAGATAGTGTTCTCGGGAAATTTGGGGCCATACGATTGGATCTTCTGGGGTCAAGACATCGGTTTGCTGGGTTGTCTAAGAGTCGTATCGGGGGAGATACCTGGGTACTGCATGTTAGATAGCCGCAGAGGATCGGTAGCGTATGACACACCTATGTATGAACTGTGTACCTTGCCCAACATTAAGAATTGGGATCTGTTTGTAAACCAGATAATCAGTAATGTATAACTCATAATGACCAACGATTCACACCGGGTAATCCCCAGCATTCAATCAGGGACTCTGTAGGCGTCCGTCCGTCCGCAGTCTAGCTTGGGATCCATTCGACCCAAGATCAAAAGAGGAGCTTGAGCTGGCTGTTGATGACGACGGCGCAGGTCAACCGACGAAGATGGAGGAAAGTAAGCATGTTTGGCTCTCACGTGCTCCGATCATCTCGGAGTCTTACGGAGCCGAGATCGGATAATCTGATAAAATCAGCGTCTGCCCTTATCTACGATTGAAAACCACCCGTCACTTGGTCCATTAAAAACTAAATTCTCTCTCCCATTTCTAGACCTTCGACTGTGGAACCCTCTGACACGCTTTGAATCACAGGGTAGTGATCTCAGATTGGCCTACGCGGTACTGAGCGCTCTTCGCTTTTCGAAACTCGCATTCCCTATCTGAAGATGAATTTCTGCAGTTAAAATCGAGAGCGGTATTCCCCGATGTCATATTCTTGCACCTATTGAATGCGTTTGATACACAAGCTAAGGTTCATGTGTTTCCTCCAATCCCCGTCTGATCGTTCTCAGGGACAAAGCTGGTAATTCAACCAAACCTTGTTCGCATTTCAGGTGACCATGTTCTATGGAAGTGCACTCCGTAAATGTTGATAGAAACGGCACAATTCAATTAAGGAAAAAGGTACAACAAGAAGTTCTATTTATCCCAACCTCCATTGGCAAGCTCTTTTTTACCCATCAACAACCTTGGACCAGTTGCTCACCCCCTCTTCAGAGCAATTGATTGCAATACGGGTGAAGAGGGTTGAATGTATGTAGCTCTCAGGTAAGCACCTATCTTCCTTTATTCTAATGACGGAGGCTGATTCAGACTGGCTAGACATGCATATTACCCCCAATGAAACCGGTAATGCACCAGGGGCATTCCATATGAAGTCCTCAGGTCGCAGACTGGCGTCCTTTCGTCATCAATCACCCAGGACGGCTACGGCCTCTCTGTTATTGCCTCCTGTGACACCTCTTACGCATTCAAATGTTACGATTACCCGTCCGCGTGGCCATACCCCTGCTTTTCCCAGACGCTCAGGCGGACACACGCCACCTGAATGGATTTGGGATTGCCTCAACAAATGCTTCAGTGCCGAAGGCTGGCCGCAGGGAGGTCATGTGCTTGTATACCGTTACCTCCCCAACTCCCTGGCGCAGTCGGAGTCAATATCCGGCTGCATCGCAAGCTCCAAAGACCTATGCAGTTCCAGTTAGACGATATAGACCTCAACGACCCGGCTACGGAGCCTCCTCTCCCATCAATGTCACTGATATATCCAAATATGCCGGACCTTGTGGTTACAGTTCATCGTTCGACGATAAATCCTCGATATATTACCGTCTACGATGTACTTGCCGCAATCAATGAGGCATTGAATACGGAACGAAGTGTAGATGGCGCGCGCCTTGGTGGCGCAACGTTTTCTGGATTAAAGAAGAGCGATTTGGGCGGAGACATTTGGGAAATGGCTTTCAGTTCCGGATGAAGGGTTGTTATCTAAACATATGCCGGAACGGATCGTAAATATTATTATCTCTGAACTTCTCCAGACCGCGAACTAAATAAGCAGTGCTGTGGCGCATAGACGGATCAAAGGATACCTTTCTTCGAGTTTGATTCGCAGAGGATGTATTATCTTTCGCGTGTTGAATCATCATCGTAAAATGGAATATTTCTGTTCCACGGACGGCCGCACGCTGTACCACAAACTTCGTCAGAGGGATCAATGAAACAGACTCTGCAAGCCGTCGTCCCTTTTGAATGGCTTCCGTGATTGCTCCGTGGCCCCATGTCATCTCTGAGCCATCACTAGGCAATCTACATCTTTTACTGAACAATCAAATTATCAATACCACGTAAGTATTACAGCTCGCAGGCCAACTTGACCCCGACAAGTATGGACTACTCCGATTCTGGAGAACGCGAGTACGTGAACGAAAGGACAGCGCAGGCCCAAACTCGTTACTAGAAGGTGACTGCCGATCGAGCCCCAAAACAAACCAGCTCATTGACAATCTTACGACAGCTTTGATCTCGCCCCTATCAAAAGATGTTCTGCCGCTCCGGCCCACCTTTCCAGCGGCGTCTTTCGTGCACCAATAAGGCCATACGAGATGGTCATGTTCTGGGTATACATACCCAAACTCGAGCACGCCGCCCGCAAAAAGGCTGATCGGGATCCTCGGGGCTTTCAAATTTCAAAAATTTTAGCCACTATTGTTTATCAAGCCCAATCTCCTGACAGGGTTTATAAGTCTTTCTATAAGCGTGCATTGTTCAGAGAAATCAGCAGAACGTAGCAAACTGGGATAATAGATTATGATCATCATGACAGCATGAACGGAAAGACGTCTATTCTGCTGGGCTGGACCCATCAACATCGATGCAGCATGCTATCAAGCTAACTATGGTAATTGATACTAAGGGAGATAGCAGTTCTCCCAGATAGTTACAGTCGGCTCCACAACAGGCTCACTCAATACCGCAGCGTTGCCCTGGGTTGAGGGTTCTCTGTTACTGCTGACACGTCCGAGTCTAAAGGTCTAGGCGTATGATTGATTGTACATCTGCGGAGACTGTAAGGAAGACACGGGACCTGCGATTTTGACTGTCTGGTTATTTTTCCCGGAGAACCAGTTCGGTTCATGGGCAGTATGAATGCAGTTGTTGAGCGCCCTACATAGAGAAGCTTTGATTTCGAAAGACGTGTGAGCGCTTGAGTATTAAGTCTTGGCTCGATGCAAAGGCCCTTTGGCGTTAATGAGCTCGGCAGAATTTATTAACATCTTGCAAGTTTGGGGACACCTGCAACTAGCAGAGTGCTAACTAGCCAATGCACAATGGACCCAATCAGGGTAAATTAACATCAGGAGAATCGGAGCGTTTGGGGCGACAAAAAGACCACGATTTTGCTATGTCGAATATCCGGGATAGGTATACTGTACTACTTCATTCGTTTCGGATGGCGTTGTGACCTGTGACCTTCCATCCGAAAGTGACCTGTCGGATGGTGGGCCCGCGGTCTGTGACCACGGCCAAAATTTCGGAAATGAACGCCCAAAATTGCCAAATTTGGGCAAAATTCGGGATGTTAGCGCTGGTAACTCGCTGGGAGGACTTGGATGATCCTCCAGTGACCTGTGACCAAACGAAAAATTTCGGATATTTTTGGCCTTGTGACCGTGACCATCCGAAATGAATGAAATAGTACAGTATCAATTATGTTTTATTTTGGGATGTCAGGAGTTCTCTGAGTTATCTTAGTATATATTATTCATTAGCTATTACTTGACGGACCATGAAAATCCAAGGACGTAAATTGTTTCGGTTTTCTTCCTGTTGACATAGTTTCGTGCTTCATGTGCGAGGTGGCTTGGCTACAATCTATTGGTAAGATGCTTCTGTGGGACATAGATATTAGAGCGCACAGTTCGGCAGCTCGGATATGGACCAAGGTGAGGCCAAATTGATTGATCTGTGGCAAGACGAAGTGAGGGGAGGCCTCAGTTCAAATGAAGCCATTAGTAATAACTCTTCAACAAGACTCGTTACTCAATGTTGGCTTACTCACCTAAGGGAAATTTCCGAGAAAGCACCTACATCAAGATGAACAGATTGTTACCTGCTCCGAGTCATTTCATGAGGAACCCATTTGTCGACATGTGGCGCATCACCGCTCACGAGGCAGCCACGCGACAAGACTGGGAATGAAAGAGCACACGAGTGAAAAATGGCGAATACAAACCCTCAAAATCCGCAAATCACGACAGTCTGTTCCCGTCATTCTAGTGGCAGGAGTACGCGGCCAGCCTTGAGAATCACAGGTCTCCAAATCCGCGTTAACGGGACTATCATGTGGTCAGAAGGCACGGGAAGGATAACTCGTGAAAGGAGATGATACGGAGAGGCCTGGGGATTTTGAGGTCGTAGTAAGAATCAACGATCGACCCGCGCCATGATGCCTCTAGGATCAGAAGCAAGAAAATTCACGAGGAAAGAGCAGTGATTGATCTAAGCTCAACAGCGCTGAACGATTGTTGGTTGAGTACTGCCGCCGCACTGGCAGGGCCTAGGAAACTAATCGCCACATTGAGATTACGAGTCCCGGTTGACACGCCTATTTGAGAAAATAGCAAGTGCTACACTTGGAGAAAGTAGGGCGGACCGTTCAAAGAGAGAAGTTTAATTACGCCCTATTTTCTAGGGCCAGGACGCTATGCCGACTCATGTAAGATCCTCAGCCGGACGGGAGCTCGCGTGCTTGCGCGGAAAACATCAGAACGGATCGTCTTCCAGAACATACAGCACTCGCCGCCACCCCGCTGACCATACTCGGATACTGCGGAAGTAGAAGGCAGAAGGCGTATGTTCCCATAGCAGTCAAGAGGATGATATGCGACGAGCCGCGCAACTCGGGTATATTCTTGAAATGGAACGCTATGGAGACGGAGCTGAAGGCCCTCGCTTCTGAAACACTTTCTGGAACATACCCTGCATTCAGCGGTCGCGTGCAAAGATGCTTATAGGCCTTCATATAAAAGGCAAAGAAACGTAAGTTCAATCGGTTTTGGCCTAACCAACTTTTAACTCACATCCTGCATACAGTTAGTTTGCCTTCATGATCCAAAGGCATGGTAACGTATGTCTATTTCAGTGAGATGGTTCTAATGGATGCATGAAGAAAATCAGAAGGTGAACTGAAATCGGAGCAGAAAATCGCGGAACATACTGCTCTCATTGGAGCCCATGAGAACCTGGAAGAACGAACTTATTCCATCCCCGCTGTCAGGGTCAGCTAGGACAAGCTAAACATATCGACGGCGATCAGAAACGATGAGCTCAATCGGGACTCACTCACGACCAGAGGAAGCTTCCATGTACATTATCTAGAAGTATCTATCGATCCAGGGACCAATGTGCTTGTGGTCGCATGGAAGCCACGCTACAGATGCAAGAGGCGTTTATATGGTTCTATCAATCTTCCTTCATGTGAACGCGCCCAAGGAGTCAGACGTGGGTAAATGTTGACGTATCGTAACGGAAGCGCGCTGAGCGAGAAGACTCTGTGACGACACCTGTAGCCAAAACAACTTGAAAGGGTAAGTCTCATAACACGGACGAAAGATCCTGTCGGAAAAATTGTCCTGGCGCTGTACACGAAGAACCGAGTCGGTTGTGTGAAAAAACAAGGGTCGGACTCTAAAGCTAGTAATATGTGCCAGTTTGGACCGGAAGCAATAGACATTGAAAGATCGCACTCCCGAGTTCATGTACAGCCGCCACACTTCGATGGAAAAACGAGCGGAATGCATCATAGGAGTCGAGCTGCGAACGCCGTTTCATGGCTAGAAATTAGTTTCCTTGTAGAGATGTAAAGTGCTCGCCTGCGTCGATCAGAACGTCGGTTGTTAATCTGGGACTTGGAGTTCAAACGAAACCCCATAGCAATAATCATCACAAAGAAATTTTGTCCTTGCTCAGAGCACAAAGGACCGTAGTTTTCCCCAAACCAATGTTTATCACCTCGTTTTCCCCAAACCAATGTTTATCACCTCTATCCGAGGGAACGACATATGAACCTTTCTAGTAGATGCGATAAAGATCGACTTATTGACGTATAGCCGCCACAATCCTACTATGAAAGAATGAGCAGAAAATGTAGCATTGATATTAAAAATCGTGCAATTTGAAAAGAACTTTGATAGCTCACCAGTAGTATGTAGCACATTCCTTCTTCGATACTCGACCAAGAAATGGCACTCAGATGTGGCATATACAGTAAATAACCTAATGCCGCAGGTAGTGCGATAAAACACCAGAAGAAATGAACAACTCGAGATCCCCGCCTTTCGCATTCAAACAGCATCAGTCGCCACCATCGTGTAGAACTCAAACTGAGGGAATCTACGTACCAACCTTAGATCTCTTCCCGAACAACCTATATGCGGTACACGACCTCCCTCATCGAGAAAACACCATGAACAACCAACACCTCCAGATCCACGGAGCATATTGCTCGCTTAGAAGCGAAAGACAGCACTGGCTGCCACAATCATGCCACGGTGAATCTCGGACTCAGACACGTACACGATATTCCAATTCCACATACACAAAATAGGGGTGTCAGCCTACAGCACTCGCTCGAGAGTCGACAGCATCGGCCCCCACAAACGATCACATTGACGTGCGAATTTGACTCACCCCCATACACACAAAAGGACAGTGTTGTCCAAGACGTTGCAGCAGGAAACGTCGTCCCCTTTTGAATCAATACCAGTAAGTTCAACACCGAACAGAAGAAGGAAGCGACTTGCCACTTGGGTATACCCATGTGAGAGTACAGCATTGATCGCCGCTATCATGTAAAGGTCGTACACGATATCCCAGTTCGAATTCCACATACCTAGAAAAGGACACTGTTGTCCAACTCTGGTGTGGCGGGAAAAGGTGCGGCAGAAGATCTACCACTTGTACTTTTGTGTCACAGCACGTTAGTTGAATCTTGATGTACCGCCGACGTAGTACCCATGTCCATATCCGAGATCCTCGGTCTGCATCCTGCTTTTGTAGAAGAAACACGAAAAAAAAAAGAGTTCGAAGCAAGTCGACATGGTTGGTTTTGGTCAAACCAAGGGAAGTTACATCATCGAATTTGCGCCGCGGCGTGGTACCTGACCGAATGTATCATCGGCCGAAACAAACTTGAAACTCGAAACCACTGACAGCTTGAATGAAGTGAGAAATCAGATTCCAGAAAATGATCTCGATAAATACTTTCCTTCCAAGTTCCACACAACTACACTGACCCCTAGCCGGAATTGCGCTCCGTGGATCATATGCATACACCAGAAAAGGGCGCTGTTGTTCGACTCTGGCTCTAGTATTGGGCAAAGGGTGCGGTACACCATGACCTACCTGCTCTTCTGATTCATGACATCTGACATGCATGACACGTTACGAGAGGAAAGCTGATATAGACGTACCCATTGTTCTCGGGTCGTGGTGGTTTTGGTTCAAGAGCTTCGAGTTACGTCATCCGACGGCCCGGGGATTCGATATTCAATTTTGAAAGCTGTACAGCCGATGTACCTGAACGCTTCGGCCGAAAAGCTCATGGTGACGAATACAAGTCAGTTCAGAAAAGCACTGGGGAGCAGCACTAAAAGTGTAAGAGTTCTGTGCATTTGTATTTCCCCCTAGCCGACTTGAACGACTGACCTCTTCATAGCATATGGTTCTTTGTACAGAACTGCAAATACTAGTGAAGCGCTCTACCGCTGAGCTAAGGGGGAAGTTACCTTCTCCCTCAATGCCCTTAGCGTGTCCTTAACCAACGCAAGTGATAATCCAGATAAAGTTCAACTCTATTCACATTCCAAAATCCTAAATGCAAACCCTCAAAAAATACAATTAAACTATAAAAAAAGGTATCTACTTTACTGGCATTGGCAAAGTTCGTGCATATGCATGCATACGTGCATAACCATGAAAACATGAAACCATAAGGAAACCACCTCTAGGGTAGTCGTGTTTATGCTATGCTACAAAATCACATCACGAGGGAAAACGTAGTAGGGGGTAAGGGGATATACTATAGCTACAGATTTAGGAACGAGAACGAGAAGACAGAAAACAGAAAACGTGAACGTGAAAGACAACCAAATCAACACTGCACCCCAGCCGTATACCTCGCATACTCCTCCGAATCAATCGGCACCGAAGGTGGATACGCCATCACAAAGCTCGGTCTCGACAGATCAATCGTCGACTCCTGGGCATGATAAACATACTCCTCTTGCGCATGTGTATACTCCGGCGTAGGCGCATGCGTACTAAACGCCGAAGGCGGCATTCCAGCCTCCTGATAAACAGGAACAGGATCCAACGGGCTAACAGCAACCTCCACCGCACCGGGACTTCCTGCACCCGCCACCTCAACTTCCTGAGTATGCAACTGTGGCTCCTCAGCACCACCAAACCCAAACCCAGGATTAAACAACGACGTATCAACCTCCGGAAGAGGCTCATCATCTCTCTGCAGTTCCCCACTCTCCTGAGTTTGTTGAGGCTGCCACATCCCAGGCCATCCCCAAGATTGTGCTTGAGAAGCTGTTCCCCAAGAACGACGCATACCCTGTGCGGAGGAGGCACGTCGGCCACCGAGGAGCATACGATGTTCGTGTGAGATTGAACCACGGGGGTTAAACGACCCAGCAGATGCGGGGAAACCCATGTTCCACTGGGAGAACCCAAATGAAAGACGGGGGTTGAAGTCGTCCTGAGTTTGTGGGGGTAGGTACTGCGAGAACGAAGGAAGCTTCTGCGTCGGTTGGGGAGCGTAGATCTGTCCTTGCTGCTGCGCGTAGGACGAGATGCCGACAGGCGGGAACTGCGAAGGTGAAGGTGAAGGAGGTCGGAACTCTCCTTGGGTGGCGGTAAAGTCTTGTTGAGGCTGCTGCCAAGTATAAAACGCAGAAGACATATCTACGTCCATACCCATCCCGTTGCTTCCCATAGGTGGAACTGAAGATGGGCGGCGCATCATACCCCAAGAGCTGGTGCTAGCAGCAGGTTGCTGCCAATCGATAGGAGCGTTGTTTGCGAAGGGGTTGGACCAGGTAGGTGCAGGTGAGGATGTGGATGTGGACGAAGGCGGGAGGTGGAGTTTACCGTTGGATGAGAAGGAATCGTCGGCGCCGAGGAGTGTAGTAGCATCGGATGCGGAAACGCTATGTGAGTCGTCCCATTCAGTTTCGGAATCCGAGGACGGTGCTTCAAAGTCTCGTTGGAGCCGGACCTGGAAAAAAGGCGTTAGCGGGATTCGTGTGATGAAAAAGGCTGGACTAACCTGTTCATCGTACTCTGCCATCTGTTCTTGTAACGTATCGCCTCTGTGACCCAACAATAACAGCTGGGTGAGGAATTCGTCTCTAGCCTGCTTCGCTGCCTCTTCTCTAGCCAGGCGCTTCGCACTCTTCCTTGGCTCGGTGGAGATCTGGATCACCGGTTTCTCCGCCGCCGGTACAGGTGTCGGTGTGGACTTGAGCGAAGAATCAGCAGACGAAGCAGGAACAGCAGCGCCGGCCTTATTCTTCTTCTTATGCACCGGCTTGAACTTGTAGTCCGGAAACTCCTGCTTATGCTTCTCCTTTGCATGTTTGGCTTTGATTTCCCAGATACGTTTATCCTGTGCAGGTAGGGAACGCCAACAGTTGCCTGTGTACACAGCGCCCGCGCATGATCAGATAAGGGTGACGTGGCGAGCGAAAAGGATGGAAACGCACCGATGATACGACTGAGAGAGCTATGGTTGGTTTCTATACTCCCTGGAACGTGTTTTTGCTTGACAAAGTCTGCGCGGAAGAGCATGAAAGCGTTGGGTGGCCGAGGGATGTAGCCCTGGCTCCGTCTCTTGCCGGGCGGTTGACGGCGTTTGGAGGTTGTTTGGCTGGGTTCCTCAGAAGGTGGGAAGAGACCTGCATCTGTGGTATCGTCCAAGTCGTCTGGGGTTGAAGAGGAGTATGTGACGGGTGTGACGTTTGGGCAAAAGGTGAGTCTGTGAGGAAGAGAAGGAACAGCGATAGCTGAAGCAGAGTAAGTTCCTGGGAGAGTTTTTGAAGGAGGAGATAAGAGATGTGGTAGGGACGAGCGACGACGGCTACGAGTGACTGGCATTGTGGTGTAGATTGTCCTCTGTTCTGCTTTGGGATGGAAGGAAGGAGAACAATAGGAATGAGAGAACAATAAGACTTGTGATGATATATGTGCGAGGTCAACCGTTATCACATCAAGACCCCGGATACCCCCCGGCTGCATGTCGTGATCGCCGTGGCAGTGAAGCGTGCGTGGATCCCTGCTTTTCGATCGTTTATTGACTGTCATTCTCAAGATAAACACCGTCGACAACACTCTCCTGTCCGCGAAAAATCCAGTCTCTCCTCTATACTCCCTCAAAACTTGTCCAAGGCTGCTTTCGGGGTCCTACCAAACAGCATACCACCTGACCCCAAGTTCTTTCGGCGAATGATTCCGTATTTGGATGCACCCTTGATGTTGCTCGATTAGGTTTCTCGTTTATATTCATCAAGAATGGTAAACCTGCAAGACGAGCACAGTACAATGTACACTTTTACCAGGTCATATCGTATAAATGCACTGTCCCGCCCACTCGTCGACGCTCTCAATCCTACTAGTGCAGCTACCGGTAGACGCGCCACTGTTTCCTAGAGACTGAGGCTGAGCTAGGAACCAACTCTCAGGACTTCTCTCCACATTCCCACCGACGCCGAAACAAGCGCTATGCCTATCTCTGACTCTTCGGCTGCTATCCACTTACACGATTCGCGTATCCGTAGAAGCATTCCTCTCCGCTTCTCATCCCGCCTCCCACATCCATTTTCACCTCCCGAATTTAGAATTCATTGTACTCTATGATTCATAACGATACACGGACCCATACGCACCTCCGCTTCCCTTGCGCCTTGTTCTTGTATTTCCCGCACCCTGCACTTGTTCTCTTTGCGTCCCGTAATCCCGTCATCTCGTAAACCCGTACTCGACCCCGCTTCGATTTTCATCTTCTTCGTCCGCATTTGGGCGTTGGTTTATGACGCGCCCCGGCCCCTACCTAAGCCTTGTTTTCATCGAGGACAAGGGCGCTCTTGTATTCACATCACGACATTGTAGTGGACTTTCCTTGGTTGCTGTAGTTACGATGCTTCTACACTTCTATGACTCGAAGGCAAGTACTTAAACGTTTGTTTTTCCTTATCTCGGGTCTCGATTGAAGGCTTCGATGACCGTGAGACCGTCAGCTAAAACATATCAACAAAGGCATCTTCCCCCTTAGCTCAGCGGTAGAGCGCTTCACTAGTATTTGCAATAGGCAATTTGGCTATGAAGAGGTCAGTCGTTCAAGTCGGCTAGGGGGAACCTTTCCTGTGAGAGCTGCATTTTTTTCCCTTGACTCCACGGAGGTATAACTACTACCGTCAAATTTCAATTGCTCTCAACGATGTTTAGACGCCGGACCTCGTACTCGGACACGTGGGTACGTTTGGAATTTATTTCGATTTGTGAGTTTCGTTACGCTTTCTCATGATCACCTCTGCTTTGAATTGGTGTGCTCGATGTGTCACTGCTAATCGGCTTCTCTTCCTACTACCCCTTGCTAATTCAAAACATCTATTCGTCTCGGTTCTTTTCAATGCTCGGGGCTTTGAACTAACATGGATAACGGACATACGAAGCCTAATCATCTTCGGCGTTGAATGCTAGCTTTCATCATGATCATGATCATTAGTGATACCAGCTGACCTTTGACTCGGAAAATGTTCTGCCGGGACTGGGCTTCAGATACCAGGTGTGCCTTTTTGTGACGTTGCGCTGTTAAGCTCGTCCCATCATGATGCAGAGTCAAACCGTGTACTGAGAGGGATACCAGTAGGGTAGATTTAACTGAAGAACTCTCTACGATACAGGCTGGCTTATATACTGAGAGACTACCTAAATAAGGAACGGTAGATAAGGGATAGGAAATATATGAGTCCGCAAGATAGGCAGTGTTCGGTCACTCGATGACCGGCGCGTTACACTTTTCTTGAAATTTAACACCTCCGTAGTCCTTTGACTGTATTGTGCGGCGTTAAACGGGACTTGTGGCGTCATGATGGACTTTCCGCGAATGTTCAAAGGTCGCGCGTTGAAACTTGAAGTATGAGGTTATAATTATCTTGTTGAACAAGGCATGTACGTGAAGATATCGGCGATAACTCCAGAAATGTATTGTGCCCCGGGTATGATGGTTTTCAAGTTTCCAGTTTCAATTAGTACGACGGCCTTGTACATACATAACCATTGAGTTAAAGTCAATGCATCTCAATTTCGGAGGTTAGGGGTGATTATGTGTAATTGATAGCAATATCAATCTTGCTGGATACTCAAATGACTGTGAATTGGAGAGTTCAACTTAAATGTGTTATCTCAACAAAGATGTGGTCTACACGACTAGAATCTCGAAGATTGGACTATTGGCTCACGCCGGGCGATCCTGACACCTGTGCACTCGGAAACAGTGAGCGGTGTGAAAAATAAATTTTTGACACTTTGACATTTCATACTTTGTTCATACTTGAAGATCTCAGCAGTAAGATACAACTTGAAGTGACACTCTGACACAGCTTGTAAATTGTTCCTGAGTCGAGGTTGCAGGTCTCCAGGGCAGAAGGACTCGTTCGTCTGGTACTTGATACTGATACATCTCTTTCTCAGGGGTACAGTATTGATAATGACTTCACGGAAGCACATCATGATGTTTTAGACGCCGAGATCGGGCACGTGGGGGTTCTAATTGAATTTGAGTGCGTTCCTGGACCTGAGCCGACCTACTCCCTTGTTTCCTTCTCATGACACCACGTTCTCCACTGGCAGAATCTCCTCTCTATTTTCCGTGTGAATGTCCTGTGGCCATAGGAGGGGGATCGAATACGTTCAAGTTGGTGCGTACCACGTAGTCGTAGTTGGGCGGTGATGAACCAACCTTGAACCAACCACCTTTCTGATAAGCTTTCGTCGATTGTTGAAAATTCGGCCCCGGACTGGGGGGGTGCTCCAATGTTCTTACCGCTTACAGATCCCTTCAAGCTGATCGTTGTAGGAAGCACAATTCCTTTTTGGCATTTTACTTGACTGAGATTAATATTCATCTTCCAGACCGACGATGTCCTTCCAGGTTTAACCGGTTGTATGTAGTTGATCAACTACCCATTTTACCGAGTGACACTTCAAGCTTCAAGCTTCATGGGGCAATCTTTGCTCTAGGGAGTATATGTATTCGAGTCCTTCCTCGTCGGAGACAAAACTGAAATGTCAATACGGTTCGAGGGGATAGCAGGCAGGTTGTTGGTAAGTCTGCCACGTAGCTATCCTGTTGATGAAGCTCACATGGGACTACGGAGTCGACGGTTTGCAGCTAGGAGAATATCGTTGACCGAAAGCGTTGTGTGCGGCGTTAAACAGCGCCTGTGACGTCATGATAGTCTATGCAGTCACTATTCTGCGCGACGCACGCGTTGAAAAACTTGATGTTGCAGATCACA
This sequence comes from Paramarasmius palmivorus, assembly GCA_037176845.1. Lineage (NCBI taxonomy): Eukaryota > Fungi > Basidiomycota > Agaricomycetes > Agaricales > Marasmiaceae > Paramarasmius > Paramarasmius palmivorus. The sequence continues at coordinate 428,315 of JAYKXP010000034.1, read as the reverse complement.
GCAGTAAGATACAACTCGAAGTGCTCTTCTCAATCACTCTGACACTGCTTGTAAGTTGTTTTGAAGCAAAGTTGGATCCATACTTAGGCTGATTTCGAATAACAGGTACAAGTTTCGTCGGTAAAATCATTTGCCTAGTGCCTGCTACTGCCCTTCTAGTTACACAGTTGAACATATCTTTTCTCATCTTGACTCCAGACACATATTTTACTAGACGTCGAGATCGGGCACGTGGTCAGTAATTGATTTTGAGTGTGTTCCTGAGTTGAGTGTTTTTTCTTCTGCCTCCGTCTCATGACCACTGACCATCATGTTCTCCACTGGCAGAATCTCGTTGTTTTTCGTGTGTGTGAATGACTCATGGGAATGAGATCGAATACGTTGGTGCGTAGTCATGGTAGTTGGGGTGACGCCCCAAGACCTTCCTGATCGCTTAGTCTCGAAGTTGATGGTTTTAAACAGGTTTGCATACTATGTAGCAGGGTTCCAGAATGACCTTATTGTGGCTACAGGCTTCTTAATAGTGGTAGGAAGCACAATATTTTGTTGGCATTTTACTTGACTGAAATCCGTCTTCCAGACCAACTGCTTAGTGTCACGATATGAGGCAGGCCCTTTCTCGTTCAGGACAGCTAGCGTCAGTGAAATTCTATGGAGCAATTGTAATACGTGCTATTCACTCTAGCGAGAGTGTCCGAGTCCTCCCCCGTCGGCCATAATCTCATCAAAGCAAGTAGAAGTCAGTACAGTTCGAGGGAATAAAAATATTCTTGGTAAGTAGCCTATGCTGCGCTGCTATTTCGTCGATCACATACTGTACCACGGAGGCAACGGTCCCTAGTTATCGGAGAGTGACAGTGTCGTTGGAATTACCCAAGTTCACTACTAGGAAGAACAGCTAATTTTTGGTATGCCCTGTTCTAAGAGCCACTGTCAGGAACACTGATTCTTGCGCCTTCTCTGTAGATCCAGCTTGAAATACAGATAATACCGGCAAAACTTTCGTACCATTCAATCCCTTTGCCAGGATTTTGGGATTGAATCATGACTACGTACTAGAATATACCCAAGGCACGCTAGCTAATTTTTTTTGCTGGGCGCGTTCCGAGATATTCGTTCCTGACACCACAAACTAGAAGAAGAAACCACAATGGTTGGTACTTTCCGGAATATTAAAGGCCCGAATTGTTATTTCATCAATGGTAACGTTAAACATCAGCCACCATCCGAGAGGACATCGGCCCAGCATGAGCGGTCTTCTCCATAGGTTGGGCCTGATTTCAAAGCACTTGTAGACAGCCAACCCTTCGGTCCCTTAACGACGAAACTAGTTACTGCCGAGTCTGTGCCTGGGATGCAGAATCATAACGGTGTTAAGTTGGACAATCTCGATTGATGCGTTTGAATCGGCGGAACTAAAGACCGTTCCCGCAGGTATCGCTTGTCGCTTACATATCCATCGTCAGACGGCAAGGAGAGGTAAATGAAGTATGTATCTTTTACTATTTAGCTTCCGATTCCGCCGTGTGAGCTCCTCGTGTGATTGTCCTCAGTCTGGTGATCACTGATACTCTTAAATTACACCAACACTTGGCCAATCGCGGCAGCCGCATCCCATCGATTTAGCTCGCAGAACTATAGCCTTCTCGACACTTTTGCCGGGAATGCTAGGCCAAAATTCATTTTCCTGCTACATGGAATCACCCGATGGGCTCCCTGAGCTATTGTCCGGGCCGAAGAAACTACTTGGTAGCAGGCTAGACATTGGATCCTTCATGTGCGCCACACTACGACGACAGTCCTTCCAGGCACCCTCGTTCACGTACAGCTCAATCGAATCGTGATAGGAGTGAATTTTCTCAATGGATACTTCCAATTCAACCCCTTCACGCGACCAGACTCGTGTATTCACACAATCAGATAGTAGGCGCCTCGCTTAGTGGCTCATGACAGCTTTGACGCTCGTCGTTTACAGTTTACCCGCCCCCTCACCGACATGACCAACGGGAACGCATACATCAAGTCATTAATCACCACGAGGCGCATGTGAACCGAGACGAGCCTCTGTCTTCGGAATAAAGCTCGCCACACATGGAAGAGCGGGAAACTTTGAAACGGCCCCGCTCACCGACGTGATGCGTAGCAAGGAGCGGGAGGCCATCAGCCCCATGGCGGTCTTCTCCCGCTGAGCCCTGTGCCCACAGCAAAGAAATGCGTGGAAAGAGATGATAGGAGAGCATGGTCTTCTGCCTGATGACCATTCCGCATGCCGCTCGCCGACAACGGGAAGCATCAGTAAGTATGATGATGGTCTTCTCCCGATTACCGCGATGGTTCGGACACAGTCCAAGTCCTGACACTGACCACAATTGCGGAGCGGGATGAGGAGTTGCTTCCACCACAAACCCTATGTTTCTTTCGGCTGAGTATGGGCGCAGTGATAAATTACAAGGGGACAATAGCTCCTTCGGATCACCTAGCCTGTTTCCCCTCTCATGGAGCCCCACCGAGTGCAACGCAAATGGTTTATATTAAGATATATTACGTCCGTGATAGTCTTGCAAATGAGGATTTACAATATACAAATATGTTTCCATTCAAATATTGTTTCTCCACTTCCATCATTGACTGTCCCTGAATTCGATTTCCCATATATCACCGCCCAAGTTACTCCTCGTTAAAGCAATATGTATGCTTCTTCCTGGAGCACGAAGACGTTGTAAATCATGTCCCTGGTTTAAGGCCTGACCTAATGCGAGGAGGACATCATAGACCGTAACACAACTCGGATTAACCATCGAACAATGAACTGTTATGATAGTGGTGGGGTGCGGAAGGTCTTCATGTATTAATGTCATGGACGGCAATGGAGGCTCGGTAGCCGGCTCGGTGAGGTAACTTTGAGATAAGGTTTCGCAAGGAATTTGGATTGAGAGCTGAAGCCTTGGGTGCAGATGGATACTCCCTGCAAAGGAGATTTGGGATGGGAGTAACACAGACCTGGAGCGTGCCAGCGCCGGAGGTGCTGAACCCCGGTTTAGGCTCGGCAGTGAGAATGGGTTGGGCGGTGCGACTCCTGATGATAATGATCCTTGGGTGAGAACAGGAACATGACCGCTTGGATGGGTGATCAAAGCGGCGTTTGGATGGGGAAGCTGAAGTGGAGGAGGTATCAATGATCTCGAGATTGTGTCGTCGGTAAGAGAACGATGATGAGAGTGTGACACGCCGTTTGTTCGTATGGTGTTCATGGGATGAGGAAGATTATTGGGTGAGAGATGCATGATGCAGACAAGAGAGACGACTGAGGTGGACGGTATCTGGTGTTATTCTTGTGTTAGATGCCGCATAACGAGAGAAAGGCAGACATTACCTCCTGCCAGTGGTAAGGAAGTTGAGCAGCGGCTTGGCCAATCGTGAAGCCAGGGGTAAACAACGATGGTGGTCGAGGGGAAAGAGGTCGAAGGAGTAAAGTAGTTTTTATGCCCTCGTTGCTTATGTTTGGTCCTGAATGTGTTATTTCCCAGCCTCTGACGATCGAGCTCAAATCCGCGTTGGACATAGATTCCAGATAGTAAGCTATCCCCTTGGATTTTCCACCGCATATAGCTGCCATCGGGATCAAATCTCGGAAGCTAGTGAATAGAATCGGGCAATCTCGCTTTCCCCATCTGCTAGGGACAACCACTCACGCACACATCGATTTTGCATTATAACTAGAATCAGCTTGTCGAATGTCTCTCTGGATGATTCATAGGCCTGAAGAACTCGACGTGTCCGCCGCTCTGCTTCCTGTCCCTGCTCGAGACGGGAAAATAATCCTGATGTGATTGACACGAGAAGAACTCTCTTATGTCACTGCGCTTGGATTACGAGTGGCTGTGGAAAGGTTATCGGTCGTATTGTTTGGCGCATTTGGAACATCTGGCCCCATATTCCGTTGCCCTGCCTGTGGATAGATATCATTGATGCTATTATCAAAGCTCGCCTTCGATAGCAGGAGGGTTGCTCCTATGCTCAATACGCGCATTAGCTATCACACATAAGAGTGTATCAAGCTTTTTCATTTCCAGACGGTGTAAACCCGGAATGATGTAAGTCCCTCCCTTATTAGTTGTATGTCCTAAATCCGAAAACAGCATTGAATCAGCGTTATGTGTCGAGGAACATTGACAAACCTGGATGAGCGAAGCGTTTCAGAACGAGAGTAACGACTTGCAACTTGATGGTCATCAAATGACCAAACCATATTGAGCGACGGGGATCTGGAAGACGATGTTCCTTTAAATCTGGACGAGCCATGACGGTGGTAAAGGACGTTGACAAGGTAAATCCGGACCGAAGTTCTAGACGCGGTGCACGTGGGCGGTCCAAATAGAGACCAAATACAAAATGGTTTGTTGACAGCGTGTTTCAACACCTCTTCTCGACACCCATATTCTCTCCTTTCTTTCACTCTGCCAACAGACCCAAGCTGGCATTTCTCGCCCTCAACATACTCGTATCTCTGCAGCTCCTTGACTCAAGACATAGGGCTCGTAATCACGATCGTATAAAGCTCGTATTATCGAGTAAAAATGCTTTGTCGTTCAATTAAGGAGGGATTAATGAGGTACTAGACTGTTCTTAAATCGTTTTCTACTGTCATTTGCTCATTATCGTCGAGTATTTAGCTCCCAAGTGTCCCCTGTACTGCTCCTAGATAGTCCCGCAAAACGATGCCTGGAACCTAACAAGTCTAATCGTATGGCCCCTTCTCGCTCCAGTATTCGTTCATCCGCACTTGGATTATGTCGTCGCACCTCATATCTCGACAGTCGATCCAGAGGAATCAACAGCGCACTCCCAATGGTCGCGAGAACATCAGCCACAGTCACCCACTGCAAATTTGTCCGATGAACTGTTATCGCCCATGGCAGCATAGGATGTATGATGGATAAAGAAGGAAGTTCGGGATCTGTTGCAGGATCGCATAGGTATTGGCTATTCACGTCTCTGTCCCTGATACTCCTGCTGACGAATCGATGTGCCGAAGACAGGTCAATTCGCGGGTAACTCATGGTGTCAGGCGGTGACCGTAATGCTGGATGTAGCACAACATCGCCAGCATGTGACGGAAGTGGGATATTGGGGAGATAGCAACCGCCGTGCCCTGTGCGGGGAAGTGATCTTGTCGTGTGGGCGCTAGTGATGAAAGGGACACTTCCTGATATGGACGATCCATCTCCCCGCACGGACCAGGCTAATGCTGACTCTGACGTGAATCCCCCCGATGTGTACGGTGACATCGCGCCGCTTTCAGCCCCGTAGCCGGCTATATTGGACGAATAATTGTGGTTCGTCAAGGGAATGAGGGGTGTCTGGGGAGTGTTGTGTAGAGGAATTGTCGAGAAAGTCATTTCTGTCGGGACCGAGGGCATGCTTGGGCGTATGCGGCGACGATGACTGTGTTCTGGAAAGTAGGATTTGGGGTGGTACATTGATGAAAACCGGTATGTGTTCGATTGAGATGATCTATCCTGTCGTTAACTTGTTTCTCCGCAGCAATAGCCTTCGTTCGACGTACAGCAGAAAGTTATCCCGTTCGCGGCTGCTTAGCACAATCAATGTTACACGACTTTGTGAACCTATGATTGGTCGTAGAGTCAAGTTTGTATGTGGATAGGAAGGTTGGATAGGATGCGAAGGTGCCTGAACTGCAGGTAGTGGTAGTATGGATATGGGAGGTGGTGAGTCGCGGTCCTCTAGTAGAGGCGACTTTATTGACATGCTTGCCCTGGGGTTAGGGGTTGTTTTCCTTACCTGGAACATGAACTAACATGAACCAGTTCAATTTATCGGTTCATTTGCGCCTTTTACGTACCGTCCTAGGATTTCGAAGCACGCTCATGCTGCAATGAGTCGTCTCAAACACGACCGCAGCTTTTGCCGCCTACTTCACATTTCGATACTATATCTTCGAATATCCTTCACCCTACTCAATAACCATACGGTTAACATCCGCCATCCCGAAAAGGGCACCGTAACTTGTTAGCAATCATGCGGTATGACACTCTTGGGATCACTGCTCGTTCTTTTGAGGGGTCGTTATTCCGTTGTGCAATCTAATACTACTTCAAACTCAATATACCGCTTCAACTGTATTGCTCCGACCAGTATGGAGAATCTCCAGAGATAAAGGTGTTCAAATACCGCTTAGTTGAGTACGTTCGGTCGACATGCTGTATCTCCCGTGTGATTTACACCTCAATCGGCAGGCGAATTGGGATACGCACACTGTCACGGGGATCAGACCGGTTTTTACTTGTCATCGTCAGTTATACCCCATGGGAAAATAATACAGTAGATGGATTATGGCAGTGACTGACTATAACCACACTGCGTACCCATGCCGTGCTCCGGATCGATGTCAGGTTGCTGTCTCATGAAGGACTTTTAGCCCTACGAAACGTAGAATGAACGCCATGACTAATTCGCGAAGCTTGACTGCGCCCCGAATGTCTACAAATACAATCCCTTGTTCTGAATTTGTGGGACGCTAAAGTTGGTCAAATGAAATAGAACGTGATCATAGCCTAGGTTTGTACTTGACTTGAATTCCCGTTTGCATTAGACGACTGATATCAACTTCGATTCAAGAATGCTCTCGGTGATTGATCTCCTGTCTGTACCGACGTTACATCGATTCATCAATCCTAACAGCACGGGGAGAAGTCGACCTTTACTTTTAGGCAGCTCGGGCCCAATGTCGGTGATGGATCACAAGATGGTAGTATAATTGAAGTACGTGACGCTTCGCGATCTTCTTTCTTCGTAAATATCGGAGGTAAAAATTTGGTCAAACTCCCAGGCTAGAATGCAACGGGGTCGTTATGGGGTCTTCGCATTCCAAAGAATCCATATGTCATGGAAGTTGTAGCTGACATGAGAATAAGATTTTGAAAAGTCGACACTTTTCCCGCACTTCGGAAACGCTCCGGCGGTGGCTAACACTTGACCTCCGTATATTTAGGGTGCATTGTCATTGTGTCATGTCTTCCCGAGGGCTATACAGGATGGGATGATGGAGCACGGGAGAAGACCTTGCAGTGCTAGTGGCAGGGCCGCCGTACGACGTATACTTTGTATGGTTAGGTGAGCCAACCTCTAACCGCAGTCAACAAAGGAGCGTCATGGTTTCTCTTATCTCACACTATATGGCCATCCTGTAAATTTGGGGGTTCCATGCAGCGAGCTTTCTATGAGAGGCTCGGACTACTGTGGAACCTGTTTCTAATCTAAATGCGTGTCGCTCTGGGCTCAGAGGATGTGATCTATGCCTTGGGATCGTTTGTTTAAACTCAGATATTCTTGTTCCAGAAACTGTACGCGCTGTAAGGTGCTTCGAATCAGTGGATTACAACAGGCTCCAGATAATGAGAATCATCACGAGTAACGAAGACGAGGGCCAAGTTCAGAGAGCAAAAATAACCTCAGCGCCCAGGAGGAACTTTTTGCCATCAAAATTTGATGGTGAAGTTGATCCTTGAAGGATAATGGTGGTTTTCGCTTGCTTTGACATAAGGCACCAGTTACTAAAGAGAGCACAAGACCTTCTGTACATGAGAACACGGAGGAATCCTTTTTGAATATGTACACTGTTACTGACTGAATGCTGTATGTGGAACGTTTTTGTGATGGGCAGGAATCTAGAGTCGATGGACCGTAAACACATAAGAGATAATGCGAGTTTGCCAGCTCATCACCGTAATGACATCACTTTCTCACTCGTCATCAAATAAACCACCCCAGCATAATGGGTTTCCCCTTCGTTTCCTGCCTTGGATGGGTATACACCTGTATACACGTCGGAGAACCCTGATGGTACGTAGCTATCAGGCTGTCACCTGTCATTTTGTTTGCCAAACAATTGTAAATGTCCAGTTGTCCTCGACCGCCATCTCTCCTTGGTTTTTACTGGCAGTCCTCCTCAACACAAGCCTTCAAATTTATGGCAAAGATTATCGATCATCGTGCATCCCTGCAGGGCGCCTGCTCACAGATAGACCGTCACTATGTATATTTGGTTGTGCTCTCGACTTGAACTGACGCTCATTATTGGATATGAAGCGTGTATATCCTGAATGACGGAGCGAGTCACGAACACGCTAAGCAAGTGGCTTAAACCTGTCGCTCAGTCTTGGATCATGCCCTCTACCAGCGAATAAGGATATCGACCGTCACAAAACTTGAGTATCATTCTAGAAATGAAATGATCGAAAATGAAAATAGCTACGCTGTACGCTTCGAACCAAAGGGCCGATTGTCCCTCCAAGACTTTTCAACTCTACATGTTGGAAGATGTAGAGTCATTCCGACTTCAAGGTGTTCCTCGTCCTCTTCGCCTTGCGTAGAGAAACTGTTGATGAACACATATGGTATACGTTCCTATCGGGATCAAACATCCTGAATGGAATAGACCTTACTACAGGCGTGGAATGATGTGTCTAGCCCCTATTTCTCAATCATCGTACCTTATTCTCCGTAATTCATCAGCATCGCTGCCCTATCGATGGTGTATCGATACTGTTCCAGAGTATGTTTTGATCATTGTAATAGCGCAACAGCAGAGTTGATCAACATTATTTTTTCAGCTCGCCGGAACTAATGGCGACCATCAACTCCATTGTCTCGCGACCTCGCCACTAATCAATACAGCTAATAGGTATTCTTCGTTCTTCGTAACATGCAACCTGTCATCTCTGACGAGCTCGGATCGTTTGGCATACTGTATTCCTGCTTTGAGAACTACCTGAAACGCCAAGTGGCTTAAATATTCGGATTTGTTTCTTCCGGGAATCGTAAGTGCCGTTATTTCCATTTCGTATTCCGAAGACAGCTAACTGAATCCTAGTTTGGTACTTCGAGTTACATAGAAGTACGTCGAGGCTGATTTTGATCGGCGGGGTATCTCAATATTTCATCCTTGACTTAAAGCCAACAAAAATCCAGGAAGAATGTCACTGTATCTATCTCGACGCGCCTATATTAGCCTAGCGGTCGCCAGTCGCAGATGAGACGCGACCTACTCAAATCGAACCGTGTCCGGGTCAGACATAGACGAACAGTGATATGATCTTCGTGCTGCTATGTTCTCGTACAAGTACAGGGTAACTACAAGTCTCTCACTGCTGAAACATCTAATCCAACGGAACGGCACTCTCGTTTTTTCTCGCCCGTTAAATGCGGCGTAACTAACATGTCTAGAATCAATTATCGATTCTTGGGTGACCTAATTATATCCGATGATCCTGGGATTATTTTATGTTTTCGTGGAAATCGGAAGAAGGCGTAACTCGATCTTGACAGGACCACGAATGAGTGGTCCCCACGGCGGGACATCCCGCACAGGCGATCTTTCAGCAAGATTTTAAATAAAAATAATGTACATTCATTTTTGGGGGTGTTCGAACTGTGTCGTCGTACAGGACGGCGGGTGCCTACAGCTTTCAAATTGACCTTCGTGTAAATCATTGCTCTAGGCACATCTCCCAAACGTCTCCACCCAAGCTCTCCAGACCAACTAACCTCGTCTTTCCTCGGAGGTACGTGAATTTCTTCCTGCTACCTGCCCCTCTGATCTCGTCATCCCATTCCTGCAAAACCGTGCACAAGGTCTTTAAAATATCCGCGACCGTGACCCCCCGAATGTCCGTAGCATGCACCGTGATTGGCCAATGGAGAAGGTGATGTGTTAAACACAGACTTGGAAGTGGCGGGTGGGTAGCCACTTCATAAAATCCTGACCAAGGAGGCGCATCGTCAACCAGGTATGGCGACCATGTAACGTTCCAGTTCAATGGCCGAGATGGCTCAAATATTGGGTGGATTCGAGCAGGACGGTTAATTTGTGATGGAAGAGAGATGCGGAAGTAGGGGGATCTGGCGTGTAAAGGAAGGCTAAAGGGAGTTTGTGGATCGACCATGAAAGTCGTTCGAGGACCATGGTATGTCTTTTTGAGTGGCGCCGCCGCCAGAGGAGGGTACTCGTGTCGTTGCACGAAGTGGTACATATCTTGAGCTGGAAAACGATGGCAGCAAGTGGCTGGCTACCAGAGTGAGTTTTTTCTGGGAGAAGATTTGAGAGGCTGAATGCTTTAAATATTTTGAAGTAATCGACGAAGGCGCTGGCTGGCTTATCCAATTATGGCGCAGTTCCACAAGTTTGGCGAATGATCTGATGACTGATTGCGATAGGTTTCATTTTTCATGAGAAAAAGATGGAGGCTTTTTTTTTCCTGTCCTAGCCCTCCTGTGATGGACCGCCTCAACTCCGCTTGTCGGAAGATGGCGGGCTCCGCACAGGGAAGCCCTTCTAAAATTTGGAAGCCTCGCAGTCCAGTTTGTCTTAGGCATCGGACAAGGATTGTTCAAATCCTAATCGATGATTACTAAACGCCACTGTCCTCTTTTCCTTGTTCCACGGATCAGCTTTGACTCCTACCCAGTTGGGAACCTTTGCGAAGAGCCACAGGCCATCACTGTAGTACCGTGACCATGTGCGCGAGCTTCGTCAAATCGTCTGATTGACAGTGCTGTACTCGAAGGAATGAAGTTCATATGGTACATCCCAGAATATGGCTTCATTGTTATCAAACCACAAGTACAGCACTGACAACGATCGATGATGGTTACCACTTGTGACTTCGCTTAAAAATCGTCGAAGCCGCTCGACTTGTGGACACACAGAACCTGAGTTCGAACGCTTAAGTTGCAATACCATTGTAGCACTAGCAAATTGTTAGTGGTGCTCACCGACCGAGACACCACCTTTATCGACCAGACTATCCCGACGTTGCTACGGTACCTTTGTGTTGCTACACGGTTCAACCCATTACTGTCATTATGGACGGCGGATGGGATGCCCGAGCCCGCAGCTTCGACTCCAATCCTAGCGCTCGCCGTCGACTCGGTCGAAGAGTGAAGCCCGTAATCACCGTTAATTACTTCTCCTTTGTTGTTTCCATCTTGGGAGGTGGGTAAAGGTTAGGAATCACAGATGCTGGCTGCGTCATTCAATAAGCCGCTGAAGTTGATTGATCAGTGATCAGTGCGAACAAATTGCGAACACCGTGAACAGTTAAGAAGGCCCATACAAAAACGTATTTGGATCACCGAGTAATGCCGGAAGATTACTCGTGAATAGCGCCCTGGCTTTTGTACGTCGAAATACGCAAACCAGCTTCAGGAACCTGAGGCCTGCGGATGAGGATGATGGAGATGCGAATAGAGAGCTGACAGAGCCTTTATTTGGTAAACAAAGAATAGGCGCTTGATGCTCCAAAGCAGTTACTTTCCCCGGTCCGTTCGCAATGTACAGCTTCCTTCCTCTTCAGATTCACGTGGTGCAACTATTCCAGATTATTCCTCGCCTTCCTCTTGCAAGCAAATGTCAACTCGTTCTGCACGAAAACTCTCTCGACCTACTATCGACCTCCTTCCTCCCGAATCACGGTTAGCGAAGAACAGCGTACGGTGCGGAGGCCTCAAAATGCACGCCTAGATCAACGGCGGCGATGTATAATATCCATGGCCGCGCCATCTCGAAGGAACCGTTTTTCATGAACCATCCGAGGATAAATCACAACAAGCACAATCCCTCTCTCTGACTCTTATCACACAAATTGCATCCCAGATTCCCTACCCCAGAAGATTTGGTTATCAAGACGACTAGGAGTAGCTTAAGAAACATGGTATCGGATGATTGGGCAGTCGTACATGGTGGAAGATGTGTCCAAGGGGGCAAACGTGGCAGCTTAAACAAGAAGGATTAAGGCTCGAGCATCATCAGGCCTCAGAATCCTTGAGAGCCACGGCGACTGTCATTCCCTGGTACTCGGTATAGCGCAGCTGCCATTGCTCAGGCTATGGAAAGGGGCATGTAGGCAACGATGCAGAGGTGATTTTCCTTGGTGTCTTTTAACATCGTTAAACTGAACCATTCTTAGACTCGGAGAAAAACATTTTATCAGCCTGCTGTCCACGTATTCGCTACTCCGCGCTACCCTTCGACTGTCCAACGCCGAAACCACGATTTCTCTTCACATTCTCCCCCCAAAAACATGTCGTATACCTCTATAAACCCATGGCCTTCCGACCGTTCAGATTCAACAGCTCCATCGTCCTACCCGATTCACATGCACGAACTCCAGATCAATGAGAAACCTCTCTCCCTTGCGGTAGCGGCTCCTTCCATCTCGTTCTAACCGCGCGCAGAACATTTTCCTCGTGCATCCCTTCAAGAACGAAGGTCTTGCTCATACTGCCTGCCCTTCGCACCATTATCTGTCGAAACCGAATAAGCGGCTCTCTCCTGACCTCATATCGGGAGAAATGCGAGGGGAACCACCTATTCATGTACAAAGCGGACTGTTTGCGGACCCCGGGATCTGCTACACTCGCGTCAAGGCCAGTGCAAGGCAGTTATGGAACGAGCAGAAACACACCTCAGTTCATCGAGAAGCAGGAGATGTAGACCCTGAAGCCATCAGGAACCTGATCATTGGCTGAAGAAAAGGCATCGTGCTACCGGAAATGGACAACAAGGAGCTCGACTCGCAGGTGCTCGCAACAACTACATCTTCAACTTCACCCCGCTACGCTGCCGGACTATCTCGACCCAGAGTCTGCACGGATGCCGAGCTGCATTTCCTTCGCGTTGTGCAAAGTATAGGAAGCGGATCCGCAGGTGGAGTCGTCACCGAACTGCGGCAGTGTAGGGGAACAAAGCAGTGAAAGTTTCTGCCCGTAGCGAATGTTAACGTTGACGTTCGCGAAGTCTCCAGCGAGAGCCATCATTAAAGGAAGCGAGTGGTAGAAGGAGAAGTATGGTGATGACGTCACGCCAGAGACGAAGCTGTAGGTTCACTTCTAAAGGTCCCGAGAGATGCCAAAACCTCATATCGTCAACGCTGGCTCACAAAACCCTCACTGCACAACATTCTACTATTCGAGATATCATGCTCCTTCGCTCCTGTAACCATCTGCTACGCCGGTCTTGTTCGACGGTCGGAACCCTGGATCCTTCCTGGAGGTCCCCCAGTCCCATTTACCGTTCTACACACTTTCAGGCTCCTTCCCTTGACCCTCGAAACCCGATATTCCAGACCCTTCACCGAATATCCGTCGTTTTGCTTTGGGAACCAAAGATACTACCATCCTGCTGGACAAGTGGAGAACTATGGAAGGTTTCACCAAGTTGTACAGGGCACCGATCACACTGGCAGACCCACTGCATGCAAGGCGTCGAGTCGATTACTCTGGCGTTCCATGGTTCTTACGAGGTTCTTGATGTCGACGGGAAGGCCCATGAGTGGTGGAGAGGTTTTCATTGATATGGATGCTGATGGCGATGAAGGGAGCTATTTTATCCTTCTGCTTCTCTTCGAAGACTACGGTGATCCTATCAAGCAAGGCGATTCCAGCCTTGATCACAGTGTCAGGTGTGTTTTGATTCATGAGCTGCGGTACTCGCTTGCCTAACTATCTGTCAGACACGAATGTTCCTGTTGTTCCGTTTCCATCATTGCACCTGGATACCCTTCCCTCGATCTTGATGCGCAGTAATCACGCTGATTATGCGATGGAGGAACGTAATTTAGGCATATTGACCTTCTATAGAGCTTTTCTTGTCGCGCACTGTCTATTGTGACTTCGATCCCACATGTGGCATCTTCGATCACATTAAATACAAGACTCTATGTTCGCTCGAAGTCGAATGTCCTTTTGTCAATCCTGAAGCCAATGGAAATAATTCGGAGAGATTCCTTGCCATCATTACTCTGACACCCAGTCCCCCGACGTGCACCATCGAATACGTTTTCCAACCACCGTTTTCCAGCGACTCGCCAAATTTAATTCATCGATTTTAGCCCCGCTTCTCGTCAGGGGACTTCGAAGGAAGGAATGCACAACATGAGCATGGGGACGTTTTAGCGGATCCTTGTCCCAACACTTTTGGACTAGGTCCCACACATAATCGGGACACCAGACGTCGCTCGGTCTTTCCGGTCGTCTCCCCCTCAGCACCGCAAACATAACTTGGGCGTCTACTAGATCGGGAAAAGGGGGTTTTCCGGTGATGATCTTATTATAATTAGATGCATCGTTTTAAGCGTTACCAGAGGCAAATCGGCGTGGTGCATACCTCGAAAATTGTGCACGCGTATGCATAAATGTCTTGAGAAGATTTCTCTCTTCCGTGCGGTCGAGGCAGAGCATCGGAACTCCCGACATCGTACATCTCCGGAGCCATCCAACGAAAGGAGCCTTTTGGACCACCTGTTGACGACGTCGTGAATATCTTTCCAGATTCTCCGGTCATCACGGCTAAACCAAAATCTGCTAGGCGGCAGCGACGGTCGTCATCAACAAGTATGTTTGCCTACCAAAACATTCAGCATTGGGACTAGCCTGAGGAACCTGAACAGCGGCTTACTCCTTTGATATCACCATGGACAATCATCGGATCCTGTGAATGAAGGTAAGTGAGGCCTGCGGCAACATCACTCATCTGTAATCCGGCATCAGTTTCACATTTTGTAGTTTGGGTAGACGCATCATTCTGACCACAACAAGCCTGTCGTGTGAAGGGTTCTCTTGCAGAAATGACATGATATCGCCGTTGGAGAACCAGGGAGATATCAAACAGAATCCTGGAGAAAAGAGGGAGGTATTGACCCCATAGAGCGGTACGACGTTTGGATGTTCCAGTTGCTTCCACAATAACGCCTCCTTGCAGAATTTCTATCCTGAAAGTGAATATTTGTATACTTTATCATGATCACGCTAGCCCGCTCACCGTCAATACTTTCTGTCTGTTAAAATTATCCCCCAAAGTGTGCATTCTCAGAACTTTTAAACAAACTTCCTTTCCCCGCATCGACCCTTTCCATATATCCTTAAAATGCCGAATGTGAGATAGGTATGCGATATCATTGGGCTCTGGTAGAAATCTTACTGAAAAACCCCCTCCGCTCAATGCATATCTACCCTGACGCACAACGTCGTCGACGAAAAGAGAGGGCGGGAGAACATGGAGTTTCCTCACAAGTCTGTGCAGATATTTATTGCAAAGCCTCCGGTATGATTTTGCGCTGGCCGTCTGCGCTTCCTGCGCAACCGTCCATCCGAGTCAGTCAGATCACAGTAAGGGTATAATCATTAATGACAACATACCACTTGTAGGAATTGCAATACCAAGGTAATCTGGGCATGGTCCAACGAAAGGAAGGTCTGAATGGGATCCGCATGGCCTAGTATGATACTACGAACATCTTCGACGCCTGTAATTTTCTGGTTGACTATTCCGGTCCCTTCCTGCCGATCCCTTGAGCCAGAAAGAAAGATTGTTCGGATATTTGCGGCCTGCATGGGCGGAACGATGAGACAGCATTGGTTACTGTTTCTTCTATATAACACGGGAAGAAGGTTTGGCTTTGTTGAGATTGTTGCTGTACAACGTATAATCCCGAACATTGCAGCATTGTAACCATACTAGAAGTAGCTGCGTTACCAATGTCTGTGATTAATTAGTGCCTCACTGCTAATGATGTCCTCATTGGAACTGCCCGACTTACCTGAGAGGTGGTCGACAAAGAGTCGAAACCCGAGTCGGCGTTTAGCCCCAGCGGACTGCTCGATGGACTCCCTCATTGCTTAGCCAGTCTGATGTTCAAGTTGGCTTAATTGCAATTCGTGCTAAATTTGCGCTTTTCTTCTTCAATGAACGACGCGGATGTGTCATTCCCATGGAAGCTACACGCAGCCTCGACATCAGATAATGATGTATCATAAGTACGAATTGTTTGTGAACATTCAAGGAATTTTGGGTCGACTAAGCGCCCGACACATGATGTCCCCGGTTTCGAAAGAGCCCTATCTTCTCGTTATACAAAGTACCAACGAGCAATGATCTCATTCATGCATGAGCTTTGATTAACTCGACGAGATCACCTCGCCCATTGCTCAGTGATCGTATGAGGAAGTCGTGCTGAAGGGATGTCAGCCGTTTTTCTTTTCTTTTTTTTTGAAGAAAGATTTCTTTCCTCACCTGTGCCAGGGATTTAATATCCGGACGGTCCTCCGGAAGGTACCAACATAACCTCTGAAATTTATCGAGTTTGGGCGAATATAGCGCGGGGTTTTTTTGTGTGAACGCATAGATTATCGCGCCCAATGACCATATATCGGCTTTGAAAGGATCATAATACCCGCTATATGATGATACGCAATGAGCTAAGACAATGAATATGACTACAACATCTGCTCACGGTGATCCGAGCGTTTCCGGTGCCTAAGTAGCTGACATCAGTTCTGCATTGCATTCAAATGGGAACTACTTACCTGCCAGGAATTTTCACGATCTCCACCGGGCGACCAGGTGTCAGCGCCGGCGAGGATACACTTCGATTCAGAGAAACCACCTGGTGACGTTTAGGAAATCCAGCGATGCAAGAGCCGGCCACATACACACACCTAGTTTCAGTACACCATCATAATTAACCCAGATATTCTCCGCTTTCACATTACGGTGGGCAATATTGTGGTCTCGCAGAAATCCCAAGGCTTGAACGAGCTGTCAAAACGAAAATCAGACCGTCATGCAAGAACAAAGGTGGACCCTATAGACTCACGTCTGCAGTTGCTGTCGCAATTGCGTCTTCTCGCAATATTATACCTTTGCTGACAAGTTCGAGGATATGGGACAACCTACATTTCATGAGCTCCGTCCTAATCCAGAGTGAATCATCCAAAAAATCGATATACAAAGCATCGATCCGATGGATGTTCGCATGTGAAAGGCCATCCAAGGTTGAAAGCTCATGCTTCAGCTCCTCCAGCGCACTCGTCCAGGACGGTACAAGGAAAATACATCTGATTGCTACCATTGTTTGCTTTGCTACCGATGGCTGGTGGAACTTGGAGAGGAAGGTATGGCTAATTCTTTCTATACGAGCCTTGGCAAGGAAAACTGACCCGTTGATAGTATCGCTGATTTCCTGTAGGTCATAGTAGTAGTCTTTAAAATCATTTGCGGGTGTGATGAACCGTTTCAAAGGTTGGATGAGACTTGATAGCCACCCACAATAGACTTCTGGTGGTTCCTCGAGTGGTTCTAGAGAATTCAAAACTAGAACGTTGGGAGAGGCAGATCTGGCTATGCCATGATCAATTCCAACATCCTGTGTCTTGCTCTTCGTCTGCTCCAGGATCTCCATTGGCACCATGCCAAGTAGCTGTTGCGAATCTTCGCACAATGCCCAGCCATCGTGATATGTTTTCAGTACTCTGACTGTATCATCAATGGTTACTGCCAGTCCGTCAGCCAAGTTGGGTACGTAAGTCCGTTGAACAATTGCATCGCCGACTGTGACAGAATTGTACGAGGGCGATGACAATACTGGGTCGCTGAATGTAGTATGCATTGCGCTGCTCGATACATGATGCGCATGAGGGGTTGCATCTTCCAGGGTTGCGGTTGAAGTGTATTGGTCTGTTGGATCACCAGCATTAGGGGATGCTTTGTGACTATGATGAGTTTGATACTCGGGCGGCGGCGGAGACTTTCGGCCCAAGTCAAAGTGGTCGTTCCCTTCAATAGATGTATGCGGGGTCCAAGTTTTGGGCTGCATTTGCTGGTCCAACAGCCAAGGTTGAATAGACCCCGGATCGTCTGGCATTACAATCGAACTATATGCTGGCGGAAGTTCTGAGTCACGAGCAGTTAGACCCGATTGCGAAGCCGTGGCTTTATTAGCATCTGCGACGGGGGTGAGGGGAGAAGTCAAGCTGTCATCGGCGTGTTCCTCGTTGTCCACCAAGTCCCAAGTTGGCAAAAACATATGCTCCGTCTCCGAGTCCGCAGCCGTATCGCTAGTTTCTCTCGATGCAAGTAGTTGCTCCAAGAAAACATGCACTACGCTGGCTGACGGACGACGAAACGGATTGGTGTCCCAGCATCTCTCGATTAAGTCCCATATGTTATTCGGACACCAGGCGTCCTGCGGTCGCTCCGGTCTTCTCCCGCTCAAGACGCGAAACATGACTTGAGCATCCAAGAGATCGGGAAACGGAGGCCTTCCTGTGATGATCTGATCCAAATTAGATCTCGTCCGTCAGCCTAAGATGAACAAAGTATCAATATTACCTCTAATGCTGTACAGCCATAGGCATACATGTCTCGCGAGGATTTGCTTGACCCCCTCAAACGTAATCCAGTATCTCCAGTCTGATATAATTCTGGTGCCATCCATCGGAAAGAACCCTTGACACCACCGGTAGTGGTTGATGTGAACACTTGTTCAGATTCATTTGTCATTGCTGCCAATCCAAAGTCTGCCAATCGACAGTGAAGACTATCATCGACAAGGATGTTAGCCTGTGGATACATATCAATAAGCGAGTAACCCTTTTCTAGGCTAGGGCAGAAATATGCTTACACCCTTGATATCACCGTGTACAATCATCGGAACATGCGAATGAAGGTAAGCAAGCCCTGCTACGATATCATAGATCTAGAAGCTGATTTCAGGTCTCAGCACAGTGAACGGAAACGAAATACCCACTGCGCGAAGTCTATCATGCTGTGGGTTCTGATTGAGGTACGACATGATATTTCCGTGGGAAAACCAGGGAGAAATCAAGCAAAAGCCAGGAGAGAAGAGGGAAGTGTTGACGCCGAATAGTGGCACGATATTAGTATGGTCGAGTTGAGTCCATAGCAATGCTTCTTCGCAGAATTTCTGGTCCAAAGCTGTAAACTCCAGACATTCAAAAAGAATCTGAATTAGACTCACAGTGAGTACCTTCTGTCTCTGGAAACTGTCTCCGAGAAGATGCATCCTCAAGACCTTCAAGCAAACATCTCTTCCGGTCATTTTTCCCTTCCAAATGTCCTGATAACCAGTAGTGAGAATGGAAGAGATCAAAAACTATAGAAGGCCGCACCGAGAAACCTCCCCCACAAATCGGATGGTCTCCTCGTCGTGTGACATTCTGCACGAACAGAGAAGGCGGCAGAATATGGTATATTTTGACTAGCTTCTGCATGCATCTCATGCAGAGCTTACGATATTTGTCTCCTTCCGCTGTCTGTGCTTCCTGATCGTCATGTGTGCTATGTCATTGCTATATGGTTTCGTCATTTGAACGGGAACGTACGGTCTGCAAAAATTGCACTACGACTGGGATTTGAGTCGCGTCTAACGAGAGAAATGCTTGAAGGGGATGCTTGCTGGCCAGTATGACACGAAGATCCCCAACGTCTTTGACTACCCTTTGCGAAGTTTCTACATCGGTAGAACCAGTGCCATTCCTGGAGACCTGGACAAAGAGCGATTGAATATGAGCTCGAATATTGAAGCTCATCAGGGTCAAAGGGCTTGGGGCGAGAGCGGAAGAAGCGTGTCTCTTTTTTTAAGTGGAGTGACAGATATTTCCCATGCTTACACCGACAGCGCCGATAGCAACCAGGTGAACTTCCGATGGCGGTGAATACTCATCGCCGTCTTCGTTGCGTTGATACAGGAAGTATTGATGATCATGCGATGACCAGATTACAGCCGAATAGTCTCACAGGTACTGCCTGTAGCTTGAAAAGCCTATTTTGTGTTACAAGTTTTAGCGGATCCCAAAGCGGAATTATTTCATGAATGTGCTGCTCCTATTATTTAGTGGTTACTGGTGGTTAAGACCGTGCAGAGCGCACATATGGGAACATTTCAAGGGCATTGAACTTCGAACACTCACGGCAACAGCGAAGAGCAATTCTGGAGATGATCATGATGGGCCGAGGAAGAAACCGTGATAACTCAGAGTCAAACGCCGGTCCTTCGTATGATGTAATTCTGCCATGCCGACTTATCAGAATCTCACGACACACCTCGCCTCTTTCGAGTTTCTAGCTCAATATTCTACCTTCAATTCTTAGCTGCCGCTCATATTACTCGAAGAGGAGGGGAAAAACCCAGGGAGCCAAACTACCCTAAAAAATCTTCTCAGTCCACAGGTACGCCCAGCTGCGAAAATTTCTCACCGATCGTTCAGGATAGTTTACGAGAAACAGGACCTCCCTGCTTGGCCACCAAAATCTTCTACATGGACTCGTAATCCGACCAATAAAGTACGGACAAAGGATGGTGGTGGTGGTGGTGCGTGATGAAGGATTGAATATTTTGCTCGACTGCTCACTCGGCAATAGCAATTCCACCGTTGGGCAAGAGTGTCAAGATCAATAAGCAGTAAAGGATGTTTGGGTGGGAGTCGAGATTACGTGCATGTGGGGTTCGTGGCAGTGGTTACCTAGTTTGAGTGATTGTTTGACCGCAAATTTCTCTACCTAGATTTCCGAGGCTCTTCCTTTTAACCTTCCCGTCGTATCATGTCTGAGATTTTAATGGAACTTCCACCAAAGACGCCGACACGGTCATTGAAGACATATCAATCAAATTCAAACACCCCTTACCATGATGAATGCTTGGATGATGAACGTCGGGAGTCTTCCGCGGGCCATTCGGAACCCTACCGAGGCACATCGATATAAAGAGCGACTCCATAATCATCTGAACTTTCAATGAATCCGGAATCACGTATTATCCTGGTCACTGGCTCCAACATTGGTATCGGTTACGAGCTCGTCAGACTGCTCGCCGCCAGGGGTCATACCGTCTACCTCTCTTCACGGAACGAACAGTCAGGACGAGATGCGGTGTATGTTTTTATCTCTGTGCTTAGCTAGATCGATCTAACGTACCGTTCAGGGAGAGACTCAGAGCAGACCATAATATCGACGTCAAGTATGTCCGGATGGATGTGACAGATAATGAATCCATTCTTCGAGCAAAAGAGGCTGTCGAAAAGGCTGAGGGTAAACTCGATGTTCTCGTCAACAATGCCGGTACGTTTCAGTCAATTATCAAAGGTTCCTTGTTCTCATCTCTTATCCGGCATAGGTATCGTCTTACGCGGTGGTCTGCCCAGCCAGCTTGACATCAACGCGGTGAACGAAGTCCTCAATACCAACTATCTCGGGGTCGTCCGCGTCACCACTGCATTCATCCCTCTCATCCGCATTGCAGGAAATGGCGTTATTCTCAATGTCAGCTCTGAAGTTGGCTCTCATACCGCCCAAACTCAGCTTACGGAACGGTTCCCGCCTATATCGGCCGTCTATTATGGCTCCAAGGCAATCTTGAATGCTTATACCGTCTCGCTAGCGAAAGAGCTGAAGATCGAAGGGATTAAGGTCAACGCTGTTAGTCCTGGGTTGACGGAGACGAGATTATCAAACTTCACGGGTGGAAGACCTGTGGCTGAAGGTGCCGAAGTATTGTTGCCTTGGGTATTGTTGAGCCCGGACGAGGAAAAAACAGGTATGTGGCTATGTGTCTTGACTACGGCGAATGTTGACTCGTTCATTCACAGGCATGTTCTATGGACATAGAACCTCTGGTAAGATAGAAGAAATTCCGTGGTGATTCACGTTTTCAGAATATTATGTAATGCACAAGGTACGGTGAATGATGGTACATTCCTTCCACTATACACTGATATTTATGTTTCATTGGGCATTCTTGTGATAAATAGCATGGCGGAAGGGAGACTGAGGCTCCTATTGTTCAAACACTTGTAGTTGTAATCGCTCTGATGACCATCTTCCTCGAAGGGATTATGCTATTGACTCATACATTAAGTTCGACGATTGATCTTAGGAAGGAGATGCGTACCTTGGAGCCAACTTCGCTTCGTGAAGCGTAGAGCTAACATCGCTCCCAACCCGAGCCGCTATCATCTACATGGTATTTGGCGCCTACTGTATGGCGGTTATCTTCGAAGTAGAATGGTAGTGTAATCGAGACTTACGGGTTACCAAGTGTGCTTAACCTTTTAGTTACTCTGTAACTCCGGAACCACCATGGTCTCGAAGCTTCTTTTGCCAATGAGTCGTACCGGACACGCAGCACAAGAACGAAATCGGCAGTAGTACTCTCGGATGCACTGCCTGCGTTCGATAACATGGGACATTGTGCACGGGTAGGTACCAGGCTCCATCTATCAAAGGAATCTCAGCACTTTGATGCCGTGACAAGCTCGTGTAGCGAACGTACCCGGTCATCTTCGGGACTGGGGCAACCGGCGGCTAGTATAGTGGGTCATAATAAAGATCGTGTCGACATGACGAACTGCTAAGGGGTTGGTGGGCATCTGGTGTTATACGGACAGTCTGATTACAAGGATAGGCTGTCCTAATACGAACGTTTAGTGAAAGTAGACATGTTTTAGGACGAGGCGTACCCGTCACTCCTTCCGTTCTGCAAGTTCGACTTTAGATGCCTCTTGAATGATACCGAGTGGTAGTGCAATCTCCCTGCAAGGGAAGTTTCAGCATGCACACTAACACGAGAGCAAGATATGAAGTGCATACCAAAACGTTGACCTCATGGACTAAATCATTGCTGCTGAGCTTCGAGGAAGCTTTTCGTGGCGTTGTGTATTCCAATGTAAGCTTCACTTTAAGCTAGAAGAGCCTGCGTTGGTAACGTGTCAGAAGAGACAGAAGCAATCGCAAAAGAAAATGACGCACAGCAGAATCAGGTCGAATGACTCGGCGTCCCACCTGGCGGTCAACGATAGACGTTACCACCTGGCTATCCAGCCAACGTGTAGCCTTCCGGCCTAGACGGATGCCCCCGTCTAGGCTGGGAGCGAGGTAGGCCATAGTCAGGGTGATGATGTATTTGCATTTGAGATTGAGGGGCTTGCGTGCATTGTCTTCTGGGTTTGAGAACAAGATTCATTGCGCAAGCAACATGTCGTCCAACGATTTTCGATGTTCCCTGGCCGTTTCCTCTTGAGTCTTAGGTACCCGGGAGCCCTAAGTACAGGATAAAAAGACTGAGATAATGTTGTCAGTCCTCGGATACCAGGAGAAATCAACGAAACACACACGGTACAGAGCGTCACATTCTTTAACGATTGTCCATTTTGCCAGATTGAGCTAGCCATGTCGTCTTACATCCGGCTTGTGGGGAACCCTTCATGTAGAGAGGCACGTAGATGTAGACCATCACAGACGGGGAGTGGTCACTGTGGTGGTGGTGGTAGAGAAAAAGAAATGGCATCATTGCCGTCCGGCGTTCGGCAAGCTCTTCTTCCCATCTCCCACCACGATGTTGCAACCTTCAAGAAGGAAACACACTACATATACGGTAAAAGAGTCATTCCTTTCTGATAAATCAATTTCTAAAGAGTTACAAGTGGATCTAGATAAATGATTTTATACATATTCTAAAACGCTTCCAGTCCTCGCTACATCGGAACTCGAACCAATGGCAGCTACTCCCAAGCTACTCCGGCTTTTCGGTCGTAATCTTCCCCTCCTTGTCATAGAAAATCTCCTTCACCTTTACGGATCGCAGATGGTCAACTCCTTTGCTCAACTCGCAATCATGGTGGAACAACCACCACCTTCCCTCGAATTCCACAATGGAATGGTGTGTTGTCCATCCAAGGACGGGCTCCAGAATCCGCCCCGCATACGTGAACGGACCCAAAGGACTAGAGCTCGTTGCGTAAGCGAGATAGTGCGTGTCCCCAGTCGAGTAGCTGAAGTAATACACATCATCCTTCTTGTGCATCCACGCCGCTTCGAAAAACCTTCTGTCGTGATCATCCGCCGCGAGTGGCTCCCCCGTCTCAGGCGCGAGGATGACAAGATCCTGCACCGGACCATCAAAACTCTTCATATCCTCGCTCAACTTGGCCACCTTCGGGAACAGCGCCTGCACGCCAGGGCCAGATGGTTCTTTGGGACCTAGCCATTTCTCGTCAAAGGAATCATGGCCTGACTGGTAGCACTGCAGCTGTCCGCCCCACAGCCCGCCGAAATAAAGGTAGGCAGATCCATCGGTATCTACAAATGATGCGGGGTCGATGCTGAAACTTCCGGGAATAGGCTCTGGTTCTGGGGTAAAGGGGCCTTCAGGCTTGTCGCCTACGGCTACGCCGATACGGAAGATGCTGTCCTTGTCTCGTGCAGGGAAGTATAGGTAGTATTTCCCATTCTTAGAGGCGCAGTCTGGGGCCCAGAGTTGCTTAGAGACCCAGGGGACATCTTCGGTGCGCAAAACAACACCGTGGTCTGTGACGTCTGGAGTGGGGGTTGAAAGGGTTGGGAGCGAGAAAACGTGGTAGTCGGCCATGTCATATTGATCGCCATTGTCGTTGAAGGCGATGTCTGTTTCGCGATCGTGCGAGGGGTAGATGTATACCCGGCCATTAAAGACGTGAGCCGATGGGTCGGCAGTGTAGAGATGGGTAATGAGCGGTCCTGACATTTAGGTCGGGATGGTGGTAGTCGGGGATGAAAATCAGATATCGATGAGCGGAGGTTGTTAAACGTGTCACCCAGCGAGTACAAAGTCCGACATCATCTGACATGATCATGCTGGGCCAACAGCGGAGGCCGGACCTTGGCGAGTTCTTGCTTCTACTACCTCCATCGTGCTCATGTGGTGAGTCAATCCATAGCTTCGTGCGATTCCATGTTCGATGATGGTCGTTGTCACAGTAATCGCATCCTCCTCTAGAGCCACGGCAAATTGAGCTACTTCTACAAAAAGGGGTCAAACAGATGTGTCGTATCGAGGGTGCTACATATGACAGGGATACTTATAACAAGGAGACGAACTGTCAAATGGCATGGTGTTGATGTGGGCCCGAAAAAGGTGATATTCCACTCTTTGACCGTGGTGACATTCTCAGGCTCAACCCCATATTTATTCTGAATGAACAGCTTGGTTCCTCTATCATTTCCGAGCCTCGCTTCTTTCTGATTCTGCTATGGCAGCGCCGGCGCTTGTTGCAGTTTGTCTCACCATTGTCATCCTAGAGAGTTTTCTCTATGGATTTTATCTGGTTCTTTTTGCAAGCTGTATAGTTCTGTTTTTCAGAAAACATGGTAGCAAAGCCCTCTACAAGAATCCAATGATTCTTGGCTCATTTGGACTTTTCTGTTCTATCACAACAGTGCGTATTCAATTGCTCCGCGAGACGCTCCCTGATGGTTTTTAGCACTGGATTCTAGTCATCTACGAGGAATTTCGAGGTTTTGTCTTCTTCAAAGGCGGCACTCAAGTTGCAGAGTATTTTGTTGAGGCTGCACCAGGCGCTGCGCGTGTCTCGGGGCTTGTTTTAGCATACTTGACCATTTTCATTGCGGATGCCGTATTGGTATATGTGCCAGTATGCTCTTTTCGCGGACAAGCAATTGACCTACATCTGTCAGGTGTATCGATTATGGGTCATTTGGTCTTTCAACATCTTCATAATCATCTTTCCTTGTCTTTCAATCCTCGCGCTCGCAGGTGAAGTCTCGTTTTATCCAGTGATCGTCCTTGATATACTCATTTCTTACAGTGGGAGTAATAGGCGGACTAGCCGTAACGGTCCAAAATTGGTACTACTCGAAGGATACCAGTATCATACCGTCATTGGGCAAACCTTGGACCATAGGGCACATAATATGGACCACCTTGTGCGTATTCATTCTCGGAGATTCAGAAGCTGAAATGCTAAATTCAGTGGTGTCTTCAGGACAAACATATATTGCACAGGTAGTCACATCATTGAACGTGATTACGCTAGAAATGCCCTGCTGAATGTGCTGTCAGGTCTTATCGGATTTCGCATTTGGTCCGTGCATCGACAAAACAAGGCTATGGATATTCAGACTCCAGGATCCATTGGACTAAATGTGGGTAACACGACTAGGGGGTCTTTCACGTTAAATCATCATGTATGTTTCCCAGCACGTTCTAGAAATCTTTCTTCAAAGCGCTTTTCTCTACAGGTATGGTGCACTGGCAATTCACGTTGCCGCGACTGACCTCGTAGTTCACAGCACATGGGGCATGGTTTTTGTTATTAGCTTCGCACTCGACGTCAGGGTTGTTGCTATATTTGCGAGTACTCTCCCGGTCGTAACGGGCATTGCCGTTACGCTCATGAGCTTCCGCGTAGGCCTAGGTGCTGTGCAACCTCCGTCGACATCCACAGGTCCACGTTCGAGTGTGCGCTTCACCACGGTGCATAGCACGAGAGACATCGAGAGAGATTTGGATCCTATGCCCCCTACAGACCCATGAGTACTTTGTAAACGGAATTGGTAGTGTACTTTGCTTTTTTTGTCCCCGAATGATTTCCGCGCTTACAGCCGTGTTATTTCCAATTATTTGACATGAATGATGATCATGGCTGACATCCTCTTTCCCTTTCGCTTCTATTACCAACTATACGCTTAAGTGGTGAGTGGATTCTATCTATCAATGAAATTCTAGTACACTGAAAGGTTCTGATGCAGGTCATAACAGATGGTTGTCGTAGTAATCAAGAACAGTTGCTTCTGCAATTAGAAGAGCCCAATAAGCCTGCCGAGGGAGCTTTGGGTGCCCGTGACAAGGAGACGATCTGTCAAATGTCAGTCCCGAGGTTTAATGCTGTAATTATCATATAACTTGCGAAGATGATATCTCTTCTTTGACTGGCGACCAATAGTGTTCCCAAGCTCAAAATGGCTGATATATATTTCCACGTTGGACAGGTTGGACATCGTTTCGAACCCCCTTTTTACATGGCAGCACCACTGTTGATCACAGTTAATCTTACTAGCGCCTTGCTTGAAAGCCTTTTCTTCGGTCTTTATCTGGTCCTTTTCTCGAGTTGTGCAGTTCTTCTCATCCGAAGACACGAGCGCAAAGCCCTACTCAGGAATCCAATGGCTGTTGGCGCGTCGTCGCTGTTTGTGTGTATCACAGTGGTGCGTATACAAAGCAATTAAAGTATATTGCCATGGATTCTAATCGATTGTTAGCACTGGATCCTAACTATCTATGACTTATTTCAAGCCTTTGTCGTGTTCAAGGATGGCACTCATGCTTTGCAGTATTTCGACAATACTTCCGGAGTCTCGCGTGTCGCTCGAGTCTTTTTCCTTACCTTGATTATTCTCATTGCGGATATGCTGCTGGTATATCTGTATATACCTTATCGCAAGCGGGTAGCTAACCTCTTTGTTAGGTCTATCGACTATGGGTCATATGGGGTTTCAACACCTCGGTTATCGTCTTCCCTTGTCTGACAATGGTCGGATATACAGGTATAGTGCCTCAGTCGATTCGGAACTCATCTTGCTGGCATTCGATCAACCTATCGTTTTGTAGTGGGTGCGGTGGGTGGAATCGTCGTGCCGCTTCAAAATGGCGACTCCTCAGAGGACATACTATTGGCCAAGGGTAAACCATGGATTACAGCGGAGATTGTCAGTATTGCATTGTGCGTATCTGTCCTCTTCACACTATGCCAAGAAATTCTGAGCTACCATCAGAACAAATTTGTATTGTACAAGTAAGTATTGATCATATCTGGGAAACTTATGAATGAAGGCTAGATTTACCTTTAGGTCTTATTGGGTTTCGTATATGGTCAACAAACCAGCAAAATAAGACTATGGAAATGCACACCTCGGGGTCCGCCAAACTAACGGCGAGTTAACCGGTATCATTATGTCCTCCACGTACGGCTACTTATGCTCTTAATAGCATATACTGGAAATCTTCCTACAAAGCGCTTTCCTCTACGGGTATGGTGCTGCTCGTCGATTCATGATACTGTGGCCATTTAACCCCCACTTCACAGTATATGGGGCGTACTTTTCATTACAACCTTCGCATTTGGGAAGACAATCGCACCGGTGTTTGCGAATACCTATCCAACTGTTGCAGGTATCGCGTTTGCACTCATAAGCTTCCGTGTAGGCATGGATTCAGTCCAGCACACGTCCCCATCCACAGGTCCAAGCTCGCGAGTACGCTTCCGAACAGTGCCTAGCACGGGGGACCCCGAGAGTCGCTTGGATGATGTACCCCATACATAGGTTTACGACTGTTGGAGGATGTTCTTCACCGAAATGCTTATTTTCCTTAGGCTTTTGCATCCCCGGACGATCCTCCTGCGTGTATCATCTCTGCTATTCACTGTAACTCTAACTGTACATGAAATAACACTAAGAATTGGATTATTAGATATGTTCCTCGTTCTTGACACTCATACTCCGAGCTTTCCTTTCGCGTTCCGAGCTGGCCTGCTCTCTCTCAACGCAAGAAGTATCAAAGGCTGTTTCCAGCGGGGAGCTGGAAGTGTGCTCGTGTCCGAAATGAAGCGGCTGAGAGATTTCCATCGTGCGTGAGTCTCCGCTAAAGAATGTGTTAGTGTGGGACTTCTCCACCGAAACCATGATAACAATGATTAGCGGATATATTCCCTGTTTTCCGTCAATATGGATAAAATCATGTCAAGCGAATAGCTCACTGTGAGACTGACTGCGAGTCCTAAAATGAGTACATTTGTAGCCGAAGTCAAGACGCCGAATCCAGCAATCAGAATGAGCACCTGTAGTGGCCAAGTCAGAGCCCTACCTAAGGCAGTAGTAATTATAGAAGACAAACCCAAATAGCGCAATACAGAAATCCGCTCTCGACAAGTAATAAGAGAATTTGCTCGGCGCGCGTGGTAGATCTTGTGGTGCTAATGCTAGATTTGATATTTCGACGGTATTCCCTAACGTCAGAATGTCAGATCCCCAAATGATGAACATTCAAAAGATACCGACCAGACTTTGAGGGCAATAAGAAGAGTTGCAGCGATGTTGGTAATGAGCGGCGGAAGTGTCAATACAAGGGAATAGGTGTTAGATGCTGGTGTTTCTCGGACGAGGTCAAGTGCCGCTTTCGTTCCGTTCCCCACAATCGCACCTATAAAGGATATATCAATAAATTAGGAAAGAATCAAAGTGACGCTTCGCGTACCGGTTGTACCCAACATACACGCAGAGAGAATGAGTTTGACTTGGATGCTATCCCACCATACTACCCATGTTCGCCAGACAACGATTATGTCCCCTAGAAGGAACTGAAGCGCGATGAGTAGACTGGCAACACCAGCCAACATGAAGGACTTACATTGAGCCTCATTAGTACGTTCGAGGCTAGTCTTAATTCTAGATTGAGTTCTCGGGTTGTGGGTGCATTCTGTCCGTAAGTTGTTGCTTGACGGAGACACATGATCATGTCGATTATGATGACGCCCAGCGAAGAAAGGAACATGGTGCTTGTCAACATGAGCAGGAAGAGTCGACCGTTCGAACGAATCCCCTTGTGACTGGAGGATGGGTTTTCTGGGTTAGCTTCTACTGGTATTTCTGAAATGATGTGGATGCTCACAAGAGAAGGAAAGTCGAGATAATGAACAACAGGGCGTGCATTCCTTGAGAGGCTGCGTATTAGCACTCGAGTATGACAACCAACACTAGAACCTCACCAAAGAAGAGGAACTCGCAGCCGATTCTAACGATCACATGCTGGACTGCAACGACCTGACTTGGAGTAAGATAGTGGGTCGATGCTGCGGCAACAAGAGTCATGGTGGCCTCGGAGGGAATTACTGGAGCTCTTCATAGAATAATTATGGGCGGTCTTCGACATAGGGCAGGGAAGCCTTGAGCCTAATGGCCGTGACCTTGCCGTTCCCATGCGCTGGAGTAATGAATGTCTTTGATTGACGCTTTCGAGGGATTCCGGGTTTCCTCGTCTATAATTATCTGTTATAGATCAGATGAATGATGTTTGGGGCAGCCAAACGAAGGGAATCCGATATCTTCGCTGGCATGAGGCGGTGGTTGACATCGAACCTTTTCTGGCTTCGAGCCGACGTTTGGACGGGCGCTTAGTATACAGCCAATGAGATTTCTTCCATTAGCACTATTAAGTAACAAAGTCTGCTTCGAACTACAATACGCAGATGCTACATGGAATTCTCCGTGAAGAGCCCTACAATGGTATCCAATAGTCCGTTGTCATGGTTGATGAACAAGGAAGGGTCATTAAACAAAGATGGAGCAACAAACCGCCCAACACTAGGATCGCATTACACTCGAATTACAACAGCAATGCAAAGAACACTGGAAGGGCAAAGAAGGCAGAGGAAATCAAAGAGCTAGCACCGTTTTCACTGTTACCGGTGCTTCCGGAAGGAGTCGTGGAGGAAGTCGGTCGGGAGGTGGTACGAGTGTTCGTCGTTGTGCTTGGGTTTTCAGAAGCGGGGCCGTCAGTCTGTGTTATACCTCCAATATCTGGGACCAGATGTTAGGAACATCATAGGAGAACGAAGTTAAGGAGACGTACATTGCTCAAATGTGGGCATCGAGTAGTCGGTCTCGACGTATGGTTGGGTATTGTTAAGAGCAACAGCGACGGGAACAATGTACTATCCCACAAACGTCAGTCATAAATGTCACGCACGAAGGCATACTCACCTTGAAAGCTTCCTTCAATTGGGGGTAGTATTTGACTGCGAGTTCCATAGTTTGGTTGTTAGTTTCGTGGGCGAGCAGAATTGCGCCCTCCTGAAAAGAACGGGATCAGCGTCCGAATCTATTCCCCATTGGTGATGCCTGACATTTTGGAATGTACCGCTCCTGGCCACGGTTAAGAAGTCTTGGTAGTTCTTTTCGACCTGATCGAAGTCAACGACTCCAGACGGGCCAGGGATGGTGTCCCTCGTATCATATTGCCAGAGCACGGTTCGTAAGCCAAGGGAGTCGGAGATGTAACGAATACGGTCATCCGTATCACCAAGAGGAGGCTAGATAAATCAACAATCAACCTTGAGCCGTTGAAGGGGGAAATAAACAACATACTCGGAAACAGGTTGGGGTAACTCCAGCAACGAGTTTAATGACTTGCATCTATTGACCAGCTGGGATGAGTAGAATGAACATATCATTGTCAAGGGTGTCTCACAGCTGAAGAAGAGTCAGCAGTGCGCTCAGATCACTAGTTTTAGTCACTTACTGTACCACATTTCGGCGAAAGCTTCCTCGCTTGAAAGACCGGTCACTGTTCAGGGAGAACATGAGGATCTATAGCCACGTAGAAACTTGAACTACGTACTAGGTTGGTGAGACCAGGTGTCTAGGAGCGCGTTAGGTGGTTGTCTACGCCAAATAATTGAACCTGAACTTACGGACACAGAGTTCATGACCTGGGCAATGGATTAGGTGAAGAATCCGCGACGAAAATAAACACATACCATCTTCAAATGCTCGTTTCGCTTGCAAAGGCCAGATATAAACATTACTTCCAATGAAGAACATGGCTTGGGGTAGCCGCGTGTATCAGTAATAGCCCTCTCTGCGAGCAACGAACTTGACTGACTAGCTTTCTGATTTTGGCTGGTTAGGTAGTCGTAGAAGGCGTTATGCGAACAGTTAGGACCTAGTAAGAGATAGTGAGCGACGCTAACAATGCGAGGCGAGAAATTCGGACCATCGTCGAAACCGTAACCGAGGGTTTGGGGCTAAGCAAGAAATTGAGCTTTAGACAACACAGGAGGCGTGAACCATGAGTACGCACTGGAGGCACCATACTAAGATCTTCGGGAAGACCTTCCACCTTTGGCTTGGTACACTCGGTAGCAGTCCACCAGCAATCGGGATCACTCTGTACGTTGTAGGTCTCAAAGGTTTCGGTGATGTTTCCCTGCAGAAGGACCGATCGAGTTCTATGTTTGACAACAGACACCAGCTATGCGACACACCTTCGACGCGATGTTGGGAATTCCAGGTGAGATTTCGTCCCATTTGGCACGAGCGACTTCATCGTTCGCGACAATCCTAGCAGTTTCCCAAACTGGAGGGAAGTTGGCAGCCTGGCCTTCCATTGGAGGGTAGTTGTATGGTCGACATTGCTCGACAGGGTCTACGAAACAATGAACAAGATACAATGAAATCCGAAGGGAAAAGACGAACCAGTGATAGCGGATTGCTCTTCTACAGAAGTGCGTTCTTGCGCGTAAACGGAAGAGAGCAGGGAGACCAAAGCCACTGCTCGGAAAATTCGGGTTGAGGCCATGACTGAACGGGTTCGAGAGAATGGACGGCCTATACAACCAGCGATGGGGAACGTGGTGGTGAAGAGGAAAAAAGCTGAATTCAAGGGTTATCTCTTGGCATGGTTGGACGAGATATCAGGGATGGATGCCGAGAAGATAAATGGATCAGCCATCACTGTCATGTCCGACCAGATGCTTGTCATTTTCTTGTCTCATTGGGGATCTGTCTTCTTCCCGGTCTTCTTTTTAGGCTTTCCTGTGTTCATCGAGGACGAGTTTGGCATGAGTAGCGCGTAAAAAAGTTGACGATATTACTCACTTGTTCGAGGGACAGGAGCTCAATTCGTGACGGCTGGAATGTATCGATATCTGCTGCTCCTGCCAAGCCTGTAAAAGGCGAATCAAGTCCGCCTTGAGACTCAACAAGCCGCAGAAGGCCGCAAACAACACTCGCTTCCTTTGGTCGTTGGCTGGGAATTGAGGGTTTGGAGTATCCTGTCTTGGTGCTAATGAGGAGTTAGTGCAGATATAAAGTAGGGTCTGAACATACATACTTTGTGTAATAGCTCGTTATCGCACTGTCGTACTTACTGGTGGAAGACGAGAGCACTTGGAAGCCAAGAAGCAAGCTGAAACGCAGCCACGTGGTGATCACTAAAAGGCCTAGACCGGCTAATTTTTTGAGGCTTTCCAATCGTCCGGAGGTGTGTTTTTCGTCCTTGCCCCAAGAAATATATCACATATCTGGGGCGCCGCGAACCGATGGCGGCGCCACAAAGTAAACTAAATACATGACAGTGTAATAGGGAGAGGTGACGAATCAATGAGTACGGGTGGGTGACGAAAAACTAGATACTCTGGCGGACAAGGAAATAAGATACTATCAAAGGGAAGTAAGCAATTAAGAGACTCACCTGGCGGACAAGGAAATAAGATTGAGTTGTCCGCCAGGCTCCTCTGAGAATAAATAATCAACATGAAACCTTGATCGAGGCTCGATGCCTCCGCTGTCGGTTGAGTACGTTGAGTCTCGATGACTACGAGACGCCATACGGCGTCGGGAACGACGATGTTTCAGAGGAGTTCCTCACTATCTACCACAGATAGTGAGTTGGAGTTTACGCGAGGGTACGGGGTGACTCTACTCACCGACGATTGCCCTTGTGTAAACGCCTCGTTTAAACCCAACCAATCGTCCGGAGGTGTGTTTTTCGTCCTTGATGATTAGCAACACCGGGCCGTTTGGCCCCAAGAAATATATCACATATCTGGGGCGCCGCGAACCGATGGCTAATGTGGTATGAGAAAGAAAAAGAGAAGAAAGATGAGAAGAAGAGAGAGAGGTGATTGATGGGAGGTAGCGGCGCATCAAATAGATGCCGTCGACACAATAGACTGCAGGAGGACAGGGTTCTTCCTGATATAGATGTTGAATGCATCCGAAGACCACCTCCCAGTGGCCTGGATGAGTTCGCGTGGTGTTCCTTCTTCTGCTAGGAAAGTGGCACCTCCTGCACGCATCGATTGACCAGCGTATCTACGGTCAATGCAGAACAGTCGGAAACGCGTCATGAACCATGATCGAGTAGGGACTCTCCCTGAGGACGTCACCCAAAGGAAAGGATTTAGAGGGAACTTTGCATCCCGACGTTGAAGGTAAGCTCGGAAAATCCCCGGAACATCAATGCGAGCGTGATAGGTGATGACAATACGAGCGCCTTCAAATGCCTTGTCGGTTTTGTGGGTTTCGAGCCAAAAGGAGAAACCGTTTGCGAGGAATTCGACACGAGATCGCAGCGAGTATTTCCGCGGGTTACGAAGACGTACCAAGTCAGGTGTGGTCATCTCCCCCAGACGAAGAAGGCCTCGAGTACCCGTTGCCATCATCGTATTGAACAGAAGATCGTCATATGGTGGGTTTGTTGGCAGTTTATCCATGCTATCGCGAATACTGTCAACAGAGAGAGGAAGTTTGCGAGAAGTAGATTTCTTGTATATTCGTTTGCAACCTTTGAGGGTGCGTGATACGAGGTGGTGGTCACGGTTCTTCTTGACATCAGGGAAGAATGGGCGTAAACCATGAACAATCCCAGATAGGTAACCACCGACAGAGTCAGGGCTGATATGGTGACACATAAACACGACATAATAGGAAAGAGTATCAGGGGTGGGGTCAACAGGCATTGAGTGGAGATCGCAGAAGGTGAGGTATGAATTCAATGAAGACGAATATGTGGACCGTGTGGTCGAGTCAATAGACATTCCTAGTGCAATATTTCGTCGCCGAATCAACTCGGCGACACTCCAGGGCTTCCGCGGTGGTTGGCGCGAGCCCTTGGTGATTGTGGGCGTCATTTTTTGGCTGCCCCCAGCGCACTTTGAGGGGGTTGAAAAGAGCGGACAGTAAGGTTGGGGCAGAAGCGACGAGCGCGGTCGAAGTCATGTCGAGAAATGGCATCTGCGACCTCATTCTGTTCCCCAGGAATGTGAATGACACGAAGATCAATGTTGGAAGTAATCATGATGTCAACCGCTGCCTTTAAAAGGTCGTTGTAACCTGGTGCAGCTGATAGAGTGTCGAACATGTGTACGGTGTTGAAGTTGTCCGTGAAAATTGTCAAGCGAATTGGGCGGTCAGTGGGGAACCAATGCGGCGCGGCCTTTAGGACGATGTGCGAGAACCATTCGAGCGCTCCAAGAACAGCGACAGATTCCCAAAAGAAGATCTTCGGATCATCAGAGAGATCCACCGGAACTTGACAGTATGATCCCCATGACATGAACGAAAAACTAGATACTCTGGCGGACAAGGAAATAAGATACTATCAAAGGGAAGTAAGCAATTAAGAGACTCACCTGGCGGACAAGGAAATAAGATTGAGTTGTCCGCCAGGCTCCTCTGAGAATAAATAATCAACATGAAACCTTGATCGAGGCTCGATGCCTCCGCTGTCGGTTGAGTACGTTGAGTCTCGATGACTACGAGACGCCATACGGCGTCGGGAACGACGATGTTTCAGGGGAGTTCCTCACTATCTACCACAGATAGTGAGTTGGAGTTTACGCGAGGGTACGGGGTGACTCTACTCACCGACGATTGCCCTTGTGTAAACGCCTCGTTTAAACCCAATTGGAAAACTTTTTCTGCCGCCCGCGCGTTCAAGCAATTGCACCTGACAACCTCTAGGGCTAAAATACTCAGTTTTGAATAAGTACCGTACACGAGTCCGATGGTTTTCCATACCCTAAGATGCCTCGACGAGAAGGGGCAACATTCAAAAACAATCGGGATATAATATATCGAATCTCATTCGCTGTCTCCTCGGCCAAAGGAAGTCCTGTATCCATCCCTCAAATTCGACGTCGCGTCATTGGTGGCGAGAGAGTGGTCAAGCCATATCTGAACCGAAATTTGATGTCAGCGAGAATACATGGAACCGAACAAGAGCCCATCATGCAAGGAAGGCGTATTCCAGAGTCCGAAGTCCGTCTTGAGATAAGGCTGAGTCTTGTTCAGGACTCCTCCAACCGGCACAATGTGTTATTCCATGCAGGGGTCAATCAGCTGTCAAGGTAAGAGAGAAGTATAGTGAAATCTTCTTGAGCTGAAATATTCTATCGCCTTCACGAAACCATGCCCCAGTAGGATCGCGCTACAGCCCGGGAGCCATCTCGTGCTCTGCTAACGAGATTTCTGGGTTCCGACGTCCGAGTCTGCATCCTCACTATCGTAGTTCCACAAGTGGTCTGCGATCTGCGTGCAGCGGCAATAGCGCGAACGTAATCGTCCTTGCCATCATATGGAAGCTGAGAAGACTCGGAGTGAGAAGTCGAAAGATGGAATGAGATGGAGACCCTCTATACGAGAAGATGACCAAAAAAGGGTGTTGTGAAGGTGCCTTGAGCAATATGGCGAATGAGAGACGATATATCGATGATACCTTATGTGGTATATAAATACAGTTTTCATGCCCCCAGGTGAGTCTGTACGATATCGTATCGGAAGGTCCGAGTCTGTGTTTGGTCCACGTAAGTTTCTTCTTCGGGGGAGCAAAGGCATCCGAATACCACACCTTTCCTGAGCAGCACATTTAATGGCACGCAGCTGCTCGCTTCGCGCGGTGTTTTGTTGCGTCGATGAATAGGTCGTAGCGTGTGCTTCCAGCTGGATCAGATTTTTGAGTGTGACTGTAACTTGTAAGCCCGATGTCGGCCCCGACCATGACGATGAGCTGAGCGAAATTACCATTTCAAATTCCCACGGTGGAAACGCCATTTTCCAGGATTCAACCACAATGTTGATGCACTCAATCTACTACTAGCATCAAGGACGACATTTCTCACCCCTGCTTGAAGTCGTGGTCGCTGAATAGCCTCTACATCATCATCCTCTTCTTGCAGAAGCGGAAAGCTCTGAATTAGAATCCAAAGGTGTGTAATGTCCTGGCGCTTTCATCGCAATTAATGGTCTGATTTATAGGTCTGTTGTATAGCTATCTGTACTCGAGCGCTGGATCTCATCTTTTACTTTAATGTCGTCAACAGGAACAGGAGCAAAGGTGTCGGAAGAAGCGCTTGAATACAACGAAGGAAAGGAATAGTTGTCTAGGGTTATAGCTCGCAGCTTCACCGGTTCCATCATGGTGAACATACTCACCATTTATAGATGATCTTGTCATTAACATGCCGATCAGATCCTCCACTGGCGTCGTTTCCCGCTGTCTGTTGGTAAATGTGGGTCAACGTGGGTCCCAGACTTCCCTCTGGTCAACAGTCTGAAACCTAGCAACAAAAGGAACAATAGAGTGCCGCCTCAGCAACCAGATATGGATGCTCTTCAGCTGCTTTCGATTCTGGTTGAAGACACCATCACTGCTTTATTTCACACCTTGGACAGCTATACCCAGGTTTTTAAGAACAAAGAAGGTGGCGAGATGGGTGCCCAACATCATCATGAACTTTCTTCGCAACTTGAAGATCTTCCGACTCAGAAAATCTCAGTCTCAATCCCATAAACGTCAACTCCCCCCGCCATGGAAAGCGGTGTCTGTGGCCACACCGCGCTACCAGAAGCTGAACCCAAGACCAACCACGCGAACATTACCACACCGAAGATCACGGCAAAAGTACCATCGACGGAGGGGGAGCAAGGACCTAGGTCAGGAGAGTACGTTTCCCGGCTGCCGACAACCAAGTCAGTCTCAGCATGTCATACATCGTTCTTGTTCGCTAATCTTGAATTCACAGTGACTCCTAGACTGCATCCCACACGCGAGACCTTTCATCTCCACCCAGCACTGCAATCACCTCCTCTTCTTTACTGGGATATTACGCAACCCCTTACAAACGCTACTATCAACAGCGATGGATACGTACGACGTCAACTGTTCTCTTCCGATCTCAATGCATATGCCACCTACCCACCGTCTACTACACTCACAGTGCGTGTCTCGAGGTCGATTTCGCTAGCCATATCTTCACGAAGAAATCGGCCAGTGAAAGTGAAACATGTGCTAAAGGCAATATCAGCGTACTTCACCTTGCCTCTTGGTGAAGATGAATGGCGTACGCTGAACGCAGATAAGCAATGGAGGGCAAGAGCTTGTCGGTTCCGAAGGATTAGAGGCCAGCATGGATTACCGTACCTCAGAGTGGACGTGCTAGATGGTAGAACAAGATTCGCCGGTCTGAGATTACGGCTCCGAGATAAGGAGCTGGAGCTTGACTTGGGTCTTTTTTGACATAGATTATGCATGTTGCAAACGTCGTGAGCTTGTTACTTTCGTCCCTTTAGACCAAACTAGCAAGCTACCCGTGCTTCGCACGGTGATGAATAGTCCAAGATCCTAATACAATATCGTATGTACGCTAAGTAACAAAAGGGCCGCCAAACACAATCTTGAACCTATCTCCGTTTCTGCCTTTTTCTCCGACCGTTCTCACCCTCGTCGTCATCAGCCTGAGCTGTGCCTGAAGGGCCTGGATTTGAGTTAGACATGACTGTCGACTCTGTCTCCAAAAGTGGAGAAGAGTCACGGAGATGAGATTGGCTAGACGGTGGAAGTGAAGCCTGCACATTGTGTTGTGGGGGTTTGCTCGAACCAAAACTGAAGGTGCCACATAATCTACGCCGTTGACTGGGCACAGGAGCTGTGACTTTGAGATATGAGTATATAGACATAAAGGATGCCAATGTATCACATACCAGACTCTTGCCCTGTGCGTGGAATCATTCCCTTTCCCAAGAAAGGCACCTGCTCGACGATGACGTGAAACCGTTCGGGGAATCCTGTCTTTTCATTCGTTTCCACATAATCAAGAAAGCCTTGTACTTGAACGAATTGGTT
Organism: Paramarasmius palmivorus; assembly: GCA_037176845.1. Lineage (NCBI taxonomy): Eukaryota > Fungi > Basidiomycota > Agaricomycetes > Agaricales > Marasmiaceae > Paramarasmius > Paramarasmius palmivorus. Next base: position 389,985 of record JAYKXP010000034.1, on the reverse strand, counting down.
GGTCGTCGTCGGAATTGGCTTTCTATTGTCCCAACGATGGTCATTGGAGTCGATGTGAGCTCGGATCGGGAATAGACTGTCTTGTGGGCGATCAAGACACTTCGAGATGCAGTGTGTGTATTGGTGTGCATCAACATCGAAGGTTTCGGCAGACGGATTGCAATTTATAGCCAATCCAGAGACGATCACAAAGCAGCGTGGATCGAAATCTACCTGACGTTCTTCCGGTAGGGCATAGAGCTATGGGTTAGGTGAGTAACTGGCTGAAAGACAACAATGGAAAGCACGCACCCAGACGATGTCTCCGACAATGTCATAGTCCTTTTCCCTCATTGATTCTCCGTCTCCCTCATCAGGCTCAGTGATGTTGAATGGTTTGAAATGCCCAGGCACGCTCCGAGAAACCTGTACATACTTATCAGCGACTCTGAGAATGGCAAAAAATGGGAAAAGCACAGCATACCTGGGCAATAACTATGTAATCTCCTTTGTTGTCAAAATCAATATTGCTCTGATTGAAGTATCGGAAAGATGCAGTAGCGGTGTTGCCAGGAGAAATGTAGATGAGAGCACTGAAGTGAATGTTCAAACCATCAGCTTCAGGGAACTGCAAACTACAAAATGCAACCAAAGTTGCAGACCCTGAACCATGGAATGAAGATTTTGGCGTTACTGTCGATGTCTTGGAGGAAGTAAGTGAGGACATAATGTGGAGGATGGCCAGGTCATGTAGATGGTGGTTGATTTTATGCTTCTTTGCTTGTATCGCTTGTGAAGACAGGCATACGGGTCACTTGAAATTGATCTAGAGCATTCTATGCTCAAACAATGGAATGTTCGTCGGGATTCGAGATGACGCAGTGACGCTTTGGCAGTTTTAAACCACGGCCTGATACTAACTGTTTAATAGTTAGTCTATACTTGTAAGTACCTCTGGATATACAATGTTCATTGTTCTACATGCTGCCTGATTATGCGGTAGTAATACCTTGAGTCGGTGACTGCTCGTTGCACGGGATAAGGCAACATACAGTTGTCCATGAGAGAATACAGGTATTCGTAAATCTAGCCCAACTATCTTGACCGACTGTCCTTGTGCTTTATTAATCGAAATAGCAAAGGCCAGGCGAACTGGGAATTGACATCTACGGAGACTGAATGACAGCCCACTGGTAGCGGAGGAGGGAGAAAGTGTGATCCGAGGAATGAAAACGATCTTCCCGTCATACTCTCCACCGAGAATTCGAGCCTCAATCACTCGACGACTGACTCTGATGACGATGAGTCGTGTCCCATTGCATAGACCCTCGTTTGGTGCCAGGTTCCTGAGTAGGATGATAGGACATCCAATCTTCAGGTGTAGCTCTCCAGGCGGTAGTCCAGAGGCGTCTATGGAGCGTAAATATTCCCCAGGAATCTCGTCCGAAACACTATCGGCACCGGGTTCGATTTGAACTTCATCTGCGCTGCGAAATGTAAGTTTTTCACCTTGCATGCGATCAAGAATCTCGTTGTTTAGAGATTCAACATCACAGTTGCGTGCTGCAAGAATGATACGGTCCAGAAAGTATGAAGGTGGAGGAGTTGGACCATCGAGATCTGGATATATGGATGAAATGAGACTTTGCGCATCTGAAACACGCATCTTTTCCGGTAATGAGATAGTACCATCTGGGGCAATATTCTTCCCGTTTCCGACATCCAAGAGCCAATGAGCAAATTGGACTTCTTCAGGAGTAGCCTGTTCGAGACGCATATTATGTCGTAGATGAAGTATCTCAACATGCTGCCAGATGTATGATCGGAATAATGTTGCGGATATAATCTCCTGTGGGGAGCCTCGTGGTACGACGGGAAGGGTTTGCTTGGGATCAGCTCCAAGAACCACTGTTTTACCACCGAATGGGTGATTATCATCACATATATCACGAAGAGTGTGATCCAATGCTTCGATTGTATTGCGATGTTGCATCAGAACCTCATCCCAAATGGTGAGTTTTGTCGCTCGTAGCAGAGCTGCCCTCTGACTTTCTTTGGGTATACTGCATGATGAACCATCAGTCAGCCCGTCAATGGGAATTTTGAACATTGAGTGAGCTGTGCGGCCACCTTTAAGAAGTAATGCTGCGACACCAGATGATGCGACACAGAGAACGATCCAGCCCCTGCTTCGAACTGCATGGCAAATGGTGTTGTACACGAATGTCTTGCCTGTCCCTGCAGCTCCATCCACAAAATACACGTGGTTTTCGCCTTTAAGAACTGAATCAAATATTGCGTCGAATGCAGTCTTCTGCTCGTCGTTAAGCCGGGCTAGACGCTCACTTGCCAAACTCTGTTCGGCATGGCGCTCGTAGGCAAGTTGTTCGGCAATGAGAGGATTCTGGCGTTCATGTTCCCAGTCATGGGCCGGAAGTTTCATAGGAGGGAAGTCGGAAAGGTCCCTACCAGACTGCGTGAGGATACGGTTGAGGAGGAAAAGTCCATAATCCTCCACATCTTCGTCAGAGGGATTCATGTAACCCATTTTCAATAATTGGTATGGTACATCATCACAGATCTGACGCCAAAATGCTTCCCAGAGAAGCGCAGGATTTGTCGGTTTGCAAAACAGCAAAAGAACAGCAAAAAGCTGTCGAAGTCTTGCTCCAACTTGCATCTGACCTGCTTCTTGTAAGCATAGCTTCCATTCGCCGTCATCTGCTAACAGACCATGCGCGATACATGCTTCGCGATAAGTGGGATAGGTGCGACCATCAATTGTACGAAGATCCTCGAAGGAACGTGGACCCTTAACAACGGTGAGAAGTGTTCGGAGATAGAACCGTTCACCTGCAGTAGGTGACACGAAATACATGCGTCCAAGAGCAAAGTTTCTTTGGCGTAGTTTCCACTTTTTTTGCTTTGCATCCCATACAAAACGTTGAGGAAATTCCTGATAGGTGAGACTGCGAGCAACTCGGCCTGTTATCCCCGAGGTAGCATTGGCTCGGAAGAATTCAGTCAAAGTTGTTTTCTCAGCAGCGGCACGTTGAAGTAGGGCTTGGGGGTCTTCGTTCGGGTCAAATAAAACCATATGTTGTCCCGGAAGATGAATCTGAAGGCGCACAACATTTGGTTTCTATATACCAATAGTGTGAACATTGGGATCTTGTTAGCCAGTTTTGAATCACATACCTGTTCATGAAGAGGGAAATGATATATGCGCCAAACCCCTTCGTGTGGACCAATGTAACGACCATCGATATACTGCTTGATTTCATCTAATTTCCACTCAATCGTTGCCCGGTCACCGCCTTTATGAATATACTTGAAGGGATACTTGATAGACCTAAGAGTAGCGACACATTCAACATTGATGTGACAGTCGAAGCGTGCAGAAAGATATGGGTTATATGGAACAATCCAACGATTGTCCAACATTTGCTTACGGACCATGTAGCTTCGACCATCGTTTCGTCGGCGGTATAGGGGATATCCATCTACGTCCATGCTTGTGAATTCGTTGAATTCCTTTGGATAGAATTTGGAGCATCGACCGTCTTGCATGCACGGAGAGAACTGATCAAATGCACCACACGGACCGTGTACCATGCATTTTTTGATAGTCTCGAAGAGGAGAGGTTGAGTGACAGGATCAGGCCACTCTGCACAAATGATAGAATCAATGTCCGCTGGCGTAACGATCTTGTAGCCATTCTCCAGTACTATGAGGATGTGGCCATGAGGAAGCGCACGTTTTTGGAATTCGTTGGCATAGACAAATGCAACAGCATTCCCAAAAATCCCATGCTTATAGATCTCCTTGATCAAGAGCCGAAACTTGATTCGGAACACCCGAGTGACCAAGTCAGGACGGTCATACGAAGTCTGACCCGGTAATAGCTCTCTTGTCACCTCTGGCCATTCCGGATTGGCAGTCATCGTGACAAAGAGATCTACCTTTCGATAGTACCGAGCCATGGCCATGGCATCCTGAAAGAGCTGCTGCATGTGTCGCGGTCCACCTATGTATGACGAAGGGAGGATATAACGTTGACCCAGATCATTCAGATTGACGTTGTCATCGTGTGCACCAAGTGCATCCTGCAGTCCACTGTACAGCGAGGCACGTAAATCAGATTGGTGAAACCGGAGGTATTCCAACTTGATCTGGTCTGCGGCAGCCCACATATCAACAATGTACTGTTGCAAAAGTCTTCCACCATGGAGGATGGTAGACCATTCACTGCGGCGAACCTGGAGGCGAAAAGCCGTGTATCGTGTATGAGATAGACGCCTTGGGTCAGAGCTTCCAGAATTATGAAGTGTAAGCTCAGGATACCAACCGTCTTCACCATGTGGAAAGAAAAGGACATAGTGAAGCGCCGAGTATGCTATATTATCTTCATTGATACGTTGGAGCTTGTTATCTCGGGATCGTAGGATTATGTCGCGGTGGTGTACAGCAATCCCATCTCCAGGAAGTATGACAGCCACCTCAGCCGCTGAGGGTAGATTGTAGCGTCGACGGTCCTGACCAGGTAAAATCCGAAGTCGAACAGCGTAATCAGGAACATTATCATGCTCTCGTAGGATCTCGTAGACTTGTTTATACAACGGAACATAGCGATGGTGTTCTATAATGCACCGTTGCAATGATTCCATAGTTGCATTGTCTAGAAGGCTGTTATTGTACATCCGCTGCTGTAGCGCGATATTGTGGTCGTAAATATACAGTTGAGCGTAGGTTGGTGCTACCCCATCCGGAGGTACCAGCGCACCAGACCAGTGTGAGAGTTGGCCTTGTATGCGGAAAACCCATCCATTGGGACCGTATCGATGAGGGTTGTTGATAGATTTATCCTGCGCGACTCCGAGAGAGGTGAATGCCAAGGCCATGTTGTATTGCCGAATTTTGGCCCGAAATGCTTTGCTCTGCTCGTCTTGCTCTTCATACAACGTTCGCAGGGCATGAGGTGGTGGTTCCAAGAGCGGAAGACGAACTTGCCCACTATCACAGCATATGCCAAAGCGTGGTTCACTTTTCGAGGAACCATCGACCTTCTCGCACATCCAGTGGAGGGCGCTGCATGACCGACATGGAACATCCATCTTTCCGATATCAAGGCGTTGTCGAGGCTCGTGGTAAGGGCGTCTTGCTGCTTCATGATAACCATGGTGACTATGTGGGTTTGATGAAGCTGGGCGGGGTACATCAGCAGGTAGAGCAAGAACAGACACCAAAGACCGTACCTCGTGCCGACTGATTCAGACTTTTGGACGGTTGCGACAGTAAATCATCAGGATCACTGAATGGCGCTATTGTTTCCTGATCAGAAAGCACATTATCGGTGTCTTGAGGATTCAGCAATTCTAACAAAGCCCAAGATAGGATGAGCGTCTGCACCAGTAAGGTTCAAAGACTATACATTACCATGCCGGCAGTCATTGCTTTGACGGTCATGTAGTTCTCGCTGTCGCTGCTCTCGTTCACATCGTTCCTGCTCGCGTTGCTCTTTTTCTCGCTGACGTCGTTTTTGCTGTGCTAGTTGCCGACGGCTTGGTTCGGGATTTTGGGGAGGAGTCGGAATAGATTGCGCCATAGCCTGTTTTGCCTCGCGTTCTCGAGCTCGACGTGCCTGCTGAGCCATTGACCGGCTGGTAGATCGATTTGCGCCTGACTGAGCATTGGGGTGATTGGTATTAGTAGAGCTGAGGGAAGGTAGTTTGTTAATGAAAATAATAGTGAGAGAGAGCGGCACTCACAGATTATTATCAACGAAAAAGTGATCCGTAGTATATGGACTTTGGGACTGTACTCTATTCTCGTGTGAAATCGAGTGTTGTGACTGTGGCAGTATGAACGGCTGGATTCCGCGAGCGCTATCGTTTGCAGTTGGTTGTATGATTCCATTGGGGGTGCGTCTGCGGCGCTGAGAGGGGGTTTCTTCTTGGGCCAGCTGAATCTGACGCGTATGTGTTCTAACCTGACGCTGGGCACGTTGTGGAGTTCTTTCTGGTGAATGAGAGAAAAGTTATCAGTAATTTTTACATCCAATGTAAGAGAGCACACTCGAGATCAGAGGAACGTGTCGTGTTCGACAAGAGAGAGTAGCTAGCGTACAAGATGATGGTAAAAGGTAAAGAGAAGAACTACTGTACGTAAATAGACGAAGCGAACTATATCTACGAAGCGTGAGAACCTAAGCGTGACGTGTGGCGTAGGTACAGGGCACGGTTACACCCTCCCCCACTCAAAGCAAGCAAAACCCCCCCAACTAAACATCAATCCAACCTTACCTGTGGTCCTCGGGACCATCTCCACCATTAGCAAACCAAGTATCCAAGGCCGCGCAGTCTTTCAGCGCCGTGAAGGATAACCAATCCCCTTCACCCGGTGGAAAACCAACCCACTGTACGTAGAACTGCCAACCGCGTCCCCTACGACGCGCATCCGTGATCCTATCAATACGGTATTCTTCCTGTCCGTCCACCATTACCGGCTCCGGCCGTTCAAAGGCACGACCAGGGAATAAGTCGTCGTCATTAGCCACGTACCTGCGAAGCTCTGACACGTAAAACGTCGGGAACGTATTTGGGTGCCTAGGCATATCCAGCGTATAAGAGTCCGTCTCAGGGTGAGCTTCCACGATCTCATACGGACCATCAAACCTGGGGAAGAACTTAGCAACGCGCTTCTCCCCTTTCTTCAAGTATTCCCGACGGCGATGAATAGTGGTCAGCATGACCCAGTCTCCGACCTTAAAACGGTCCTGCCTACCACGATGTTTATCCGCCTGGAAGGCCTGTAGCACTTTCGCAGCCTGTAAATTATCACGGGCCTCCTGCTCCAGAAATTGAATCTTTTCAATGAAATCTTGTGCCGCAGCAGCATCCTCCGAAGCCACTAAACCCGGTGCCAAATCGGCCGGAACCAGAGGCGGAATCATTCTCGGTGTTCTACCCGTCTTCAGTTCAAACATTGAAAGACCTGTGGAAGCCACCACACTGCTCATGATGTGGAAACGGATCCGCGGCAGCGCCCGGACCCACCCCTTTTGGTTTCGCTCAATGTGGAATCTTACACACTGATTAATCGTTTTATTGGACCTTTCCGAAATGCCGTCTGTTTCTGGGTGAAAAGCAGATGACATCTTCAAGTCCACACCAGCCAAGGAATTTAGGGCCCTCCAAAACTTGGAGACGAACAACTTATCCCTGTCAGATACGATACTCAACGGGAGACCATTCTCACAGTACCACTGATCGAAAAACAACGCCGCAAACTGTTCTGCCGTAGTATCCATCCGGCAAGGAATCAGTCTCAGATCCGAGTGCAATCTATCTGTAACAGATGCGATGCAGTTAAATCCATCATCCTCGGGTAGCGGACCAATAAAATCCACGCCCACAGATTCACAACGATGATCAGGGACCGGAAGAGGATGCAAAGGTCCCTTACCTGACTTCCCATAGCTTTTATTACGCTGACATGGGTCGCAACCAGGCACATATGCACGGTAGAGGTCGCGCCGCATCCCCGGCCAAAAATACGAATCACGCAGGAGGGCATAACACTTGTCAGCCCCAAAATGTCCAGCCGAATCATGGGCCAGACGATATAGTGATTCCCGTAAAGACTTATACTTCGGAATCACCAGACGATCACCAATGAACCACAACCCATCAGTACAGCGCACACCCGGAACAGTTTCCGAAAGTTTAGTGCAGAATTCATCTTCCTTGTAACCTTCTTTGATATCATTCATGAATGAATCATCCGCTGTGATTTCCATTACCGCACCGACGGGCGGCGCAATGGACTCCGAAGGGTATGCATCCGGCGGCACGCGAGACAATGCATCCGCGGCCGTATTCTCGGTCCCCTTAATATATCCAATCACCAATTCAAATTGTGAAAGGAACTCCTGCCAACGAAGTTGACGCCGACTCAAATCCTTTTGAGTCTCAAAATTCTCTAGTGTCCGGTGATCCATCAGCACATAGATAGTTGAACCCACACAATCCACCTTCCACTTCCGCAGAGCACGGATTATGGCTAGCAATTCCTTTTCGTGAACAGGGTAATTTGCCTCTGCCCCACGTAACTGTTGTGAATCGAAAGCCACTGGTCGTGCAGAAGGCAGATCCGGACCCCACATCAGCACGGCCCCGGTACGCCAGTCTGACACGTCACAGACCAAAAAGATCTTGTTATCCCCCGGGTTCTCGTGATCAATCGTTGTGAGTACCTCCCTAGAGGCCACCAAGTCTTTAATCTGTCGAAAGGCAATCTCGTGACGCTCCAGCCACTTAGGAAAATGCTTGTTACACTCTGTACGAGTGAGCGGTGTCAAATGCCGCGTGTACTCTGCCAGGTTCGGGCAGAAACCGGCCACGAAACGGACCATGCCCAAAAAACGTCGAACATCCTCCGCACAGCGAGGCCTCGGGAAGTCCGAAATAGCAACCACTTTTCCTTCTTGAGCCTGAATACCCTTGCCTGAAATGTGGTGACCCAAGAAGTCAATATGACGCTGAAAGAATATGCACTTCCTAGCATTACAGTACAACCGTGCCTCGATCAGAGCCTGCAGGATTAACTCCACATGCATCGCATGTTCCTCAACAGAGTTGGACCAAATAATAATGTCATCCAGATACACATGACAAAATTTTCCAATGTACGGCCGCAAGGCGGCCATTACGCGACGTTGCTGAACTGCCGGTGAATTGCGAAAACCTTGTGGCATAACTGTCCACTCAAAGAGACCCCGAGGAGTCTGTACTGCGAAATAGGGAATAGCATCATCGTCCAGACGAGTCTGCCAGAATGAATCCGTCATGTCCATCTTCCCCCAGATGACACCCTTTGCACAATCCGCAAGGATGTCCTCAATACGAGGCAGTGGGTAACGGTCAGGAACAGTATTCGCATTCAATTGACGAAAGTCATTAACCCATCGATAATCACCATTGGCCTTAGGAACCAGGAACGCAGGACTCGCAAATTGCGAATTCGAAGGCCGTATACGTCCCGATGCAAGAGCTTTATCCAGAAGTTGGTCCCATGCATCACGCAACTTACGTGGTGAACGATATGAACGTGTCTGAATAGTTTTATGTGCATCTTTCAGTCTAATGGAGCACGTAATCTCTGTGGGAAGCAAGTCAACATGAGGGATAGGTTCAAAAACCGCCGGGAACTTCTCCTTCAATGCATCTGAACGAGCTTGTAACTCATCCTTTTCAGCCCGCGCCTGTATCTCCTGAGAAACAGCGGCCACCACCGATAAATCAAGTACAGTCTCTTCAGGGCAAAGTCCAACAGATCTCCTCATACCCAACACAGCCCTGAGCTCTCTAAACATCTCACAATGCGAAGCTATCAGTTCACGTCGCCAACGACGCGACTCTTCAATTTCTATACGGGCCTCACGGGCCTTAATTCTACGAGCTACAGGTGGTGATACAACAGGAGGCTTGGGTACAGGCAGAGGAGTCCGTTCAGGATGCAACAAATCAAAGCCCGAAGGCCGGTGAATTAAAGAACCCTGTTCAGGGTCACAGACCAAGGAGTTGTAAGATAAGAAAGGAAGCCCAAGGATCATGGGCGCACAAAGAGAATCCACAACCACTGCGCGTACAGTACGAGAAGTCCAGCGACCACTCGGGTCGGAAAGCTTGAGACGAACAAAATAGGAAGAAGAACAAGAAGCCGAACCATTTGAATCAGAAGCAACACCGAAAACTTCCGGGGTGCGTAGGCGCTCAAGGCGCAAACCCAGGCGGTTAACCAGATCCCTACGAATCAGAACAAGGTGAGAACCGTGATCAGCCAGCAGCTTGACGACTTCAGGACCAGACAAAAGAGGGCCAATGACAGCAGCGCGCCACCAAAGATGAGGCGAGCGCAACGGCTGCTCCTTAAGAGACGAGACCGACACCTCTATAGGTTGTTTGCGAGCAAGATGAACCTGATCAAGATCACTCACCGGAGTATCATCCCCAGACTGAGGGCTATCCTTTGAGCGCTTCGCTACGGGCTCCGAGCGACCTGAAGAATCACGAGCATGCTTAGAGGACGAGAGCACGCCACCTGAGTCACGGTCATCCCCGACGTCGGACACACGACGAGAAGCAGCAGGGGCTGAAGCACGAGAGCAACGTGCAGAAGGTGAAGGCGAACGAGGAGGCGGAGAGGAATCGCGGGAGTCATCGGAAGAGTAACCCCCGTCATCCTGGAAAACAGCTGCAGAGGCCGGTACACGAGTACGCGAGGAACCACGCGAAGACGGGCGATCATACTCGCGATACTCGCGGTTGTACAAATCGCCACGAGAAAAATGCTCCAACGGCCTTCCAAAGATAGCGTTGACCGTCGGAACAGGAGCCGGTGGGGAGTCAGGAAGCTCAGTGAGCGGCGCAGGACGTTCCATGGTTGCCGCCACTGCATTACCCTTCTTCTTCTCCCTCTTTAGGATGAGTTCGAAAGGAATCGGCGGGTTCCCCGGCAGTTCTTCATGGAAACGTTTAGCTAATACACCATCCTCAGGCTTGATCTGGCGAACTGGAACCTCATAAGGGACCAGGCCCGGACAGACATCCTTCTTGTCCCTCCAATGAGGCGAGTAGAACTCTCGACAACGGAAACAACCCTGGTGGGCACGGAGAACATCACGTTCTGCATTTGTCAAGGGACCGCACAAGAAAGGGTTAGGAGCCGAAGAACCAGAGGTAGACTGTGGTGCGGGGCGGCCAGAGGAAGTGGAAGAACGGGGCTTGGAATTGAATGAAGAGGATGAAGCCAAGGGACCACGCTTGGATTCGTGTTTCTTGAAGATTGCATCAACACGTGCCTGTTGACGTCCTTCCCAAGCCCTATAACCCTCGTCGTATTCCATAGCGATCTTCGACCAATCAGCACATGCCAACGAAGGCGCAACACCACGATCCTTGAGATAATCGCGGTAAAATTCGTCCATGTTCACTTGAGCAGTGACCTTGAGTGCCTCATCTGACAAATGAAAGGCAGTGCCCTTCAAGGCGACGTTCAAGGCCTTCAGCGAAGCCCAGTATTCAGGGAAGGACAGCTCTCCTTGCTTAAAGCTCTGAAGACGAGCTCCCGCATGAGAATCCCAATTCCTGCTAATGACGACCTCCTTCAACGCAGTCAAGAACGACGAATCCGTGTCCGACCATTCGCGCTCGAGGAGCTCATCACGAACTGCCAGCAACATGCTGCTAAGCTTCGAGTGATGGAAGATGGATAGGACCGCCGACTTGGACTCGTAGTCGTCGACGATCTTCTTGTGTTTAATGTACGCGCGGCATAGAACCAACACGCGTGAGAACTGTTCCAATGAAATATGTTCCGAGTTGACGGTCGGAAGTTTATTAAATCCGTTATCAACAACATCCGCGGAATTGGTCATGACGATCTCGGCGGTGGAATCAGATGATGTAGACAGTGATGGTGATGGCGGTGGTGAATGAGACGGAACACGATGAGGAGATGAGGATGAGCGATGAGTCGAACGAGGTGAACGAGGAGGAGACTTCTGAGATGAGGACAATGATGTATTTGGAGAATGTGAATCAGGAACTGGCGGAGGATAACGTCCACGATGCGAATTATCTGGAGCGAGGGCAGGTTCTTCTGTGACCACCGAAAGACCTGTAGTGTCTAAACCAGGCGACGGAACGAGAAACCTAGGCGATGAACGAGAACCCAACGGACGCTGATGCGAGGCCAGTGAAGATCTCGATGACGAAAGAGATTTGTAAGACGATGAGGCGAACAACTTCTCTTGAGACTTCGAAGACGGAGCCACGATGAGCTGTAGGCGGGTTAACCAAGGAACAGGATATCAGGAAAACAGGACAGGACAGGACAGGACAGGAACAGGAGATCGTGCTCGGGATACGAAACACGCAGGAGACAGGACGACCAAGGTACAAGCCTTGTATATGCGCGAATGCAGGATCAAGATTAATATGTGAGGAACAGGCCAAGAATATAAAATCTCTGTAGAAGGTGACAATCGCCCAACACGATGTGAAGAAACGACACGTCACCAGCGAAATTCAACGCGTAAGCACCAGACGTCGAAACACAGTCAATCAACAGAGGCCAACGCCCTTCCGACGCGAAATGTACAGCTCGCCGAGAGCGAAAAGAAGAAAGATAGCAAAAGAAAAGGGAAAAGAGAAAGGTAGATACGTCACAAGAAGGAGAAAGACCAGTCAAGTGAATCAGTGGCAACACTCACAAGCGTTACTGTAGTTGAATGAAGACCAGACGGCACGAACGACTGAAAAAAAAGTGTAAGAGAGCACACTCGAGATCAGAGGAACGTGTCGTGTTCGACAAGAGAGAGTAGCTAGCGTACAAGATGATGGTAAAAGGTAAAGAGAAGAACTACTGTACGTAAATAGACGAAGCGAACTATATCTACGAAGCGTGAGAACCTAAGCGTGACGTGTGGCGTAGGTACAGGGCACGGTTACATCCAATCTTTCTTCTTTCAGCAAAAAAATTCGGGCTCACCTAGATTGTCCATATCGGAACCCTCAACAGCTCAAGTCAAGCAGGATATGGAACCAGGGAGTGAAAAACACGCGTTCACGTACATAGTCAACTTTTCCAGTGACTTGATTTACTCGCTTGGTTGCAGGCGACTCGGTTAGTCGAAGCACGAGGCCGAGCTTGAGCTCAATCTGACTTGGTGGATATCAGACGATAGAGGTTGAAAAAATGTTCTTCTTTTCATTCATAATAGGCTAAAGTGAAGTTCAATGAAGGGGGGAGTAGCCGTTGGGCCTGTCTTCTATGAATAATCTGCTTGTAACAATAATTGAACAATTCCGAAAACTATGAACCGGACTTGGCGGTGTAAGTCTTTGGGATGGGTGGATTGACTATACACTGAACGTACCATGGACTCATTGATCCCGCCAGTACACGGGAAGGCGTTCGATAAGGTAGGTAAAGTCTAGGATGTGGGGGAAAAAGGAAGAAGAGGAAAGAACTTTCAGTTGCTTTCGGTTGCTTTCCGTACCCGCCGTGAAAAGGCGCCTGCACAGCCTTACCGGTTCTAGAACTTTCATGGACGTTCTTTGTCTAGGCCGTTTATCTCCCGTTCTAAATTTCGTATAATATAGATAAGCGATCATTGTATTGTATTCGTGATGTGACTTGAATATAAGTAACGGTCATTCCATTAGAATGTGAGCTTAGGTAGAAATACAGGGGGTATAGGCTGAGAATAGTAGTATCGTAGATATCGTAGAGGTATCATTAAATAGCACGTTAATGGCTCATAAGAACAACCAGAGGAACATGATCCACAGTCCGACCAACGAGAAGCCGCTGTGAAAAAGCACTGCTGTAGGCGCTCCGTTGATCAGCGGTACGCCCAATCCAATCGTCTGATTGACGCAATCTAACATCGCCAGGTCGATCCCGGTGGGTAGCGGAGCATCTTGGACACCATTCTCGTCCGTACTGAACACGGCCTGGGAGTTGTTGTATCCATCCAGCGTCAGCGCAACTGAGCTTGCTCGGTAGTACTGCACCACTTGCTCTGGTTTCGGTGTATCGAGAGCCGCCAAATCAAACGCAACAGCGTTCTGTGCTGTCTTTGCACTATTGCTGGTGAAATATCGGGAGCAGTTATGGTTGAGAACCGATATAAGTTCGACGGTAGTATCGTTGTCTGCAACGATACGCAAGATGGTCTGCGATGCGGTAGTGGAGTTGGATTGAAAAACTGCTGTCGTTTGGGATCCACCAGGCCGGGAAGCGTTACTGGGAAGACCGTATTCGTCGCTGTGGAGGTAGGCAGCTGTTCCTAGACCGACTCCAGCTGCACTACCCCAAACAACAGGCCAGAAAAAGAATGGGAAACCGCGACCTGCAACGCCACGGCCCGCAATTCCAGGGTAACCACTCCCGTACATTCTGTGTTCGGGTAAGTCGTAGTTTGACGCGCCGTTGACATGAACGTACCTGGTACCGAAAATCTGTCCGCGAGTACCACCTCCCAGTGCTCTCCCTGCGAACAGTTGACCTGCAGGTACGAAGCCCGGCGAGCCTCCACCTCCGCTATACGAGCTCATTGAGCGACTGCTCCCTAGTCAAACCTTCCGCTAAGCATATGCCTTAGATTTCAATATAATGAAAACTTGCCATAAACAGTAGATGACTTCGTGCGTCCAGATCCAGAGCTAGAGGATGACCATGTCGTGCTAGTCCTTCCACTGCTCGAGCTCGAGCTTCCTCTCCCGCTGCTGCTGCTTTTACCACCACTCCGTCCTCCACCTCCACCACCGCGACCACCACCACCTCCGCCTTTACGTCTGTAGAGCTTTTTAGTGTCTTGAGCCCTAGAGGAAATGAAAGGTATGAACATGAGGGGCGAAATAGCACGGAACTGTCAGCTTTTATACACGTCGATAATAGGGGCCAGGGTGATTTAAGGGGTCAGTCCTGTTATGAGGCGGTGGTCCTGATCGACTGCATACTTTGAGCATGGGCGGTAACGTTTGTCATCGAAGTTGAGCTGCCGAGTTACTGTGAGCGCTGTACATGGTTTTGACAGCCGACAGCTACTATCAATCCAATGCATCGGCAGATGAGGTCGTGCGCTGGCTTATCAAGTAAAGCTGTAGAGCATAAGAACCGATATAACATTTGCTGGAAAAACATACGGAGGCTGTGCGGATATTACAGCTTCTTGACATAGGAAATTTCCATTACCGGAGGTGTTGAAAGGAATGCGACCGTGTGACTGCCATTGATTTTGTTGACAAGATGCACTTTGCGGTGTGAGGTGGAGATATAACATCATGTTAGATATACGCCAGGATACATGCATTGTTTGCTTAATCGGAGCTCTTGAAAATCAACCGCATCGATAACGCATCTTCTCCATCGCCATCTGCATAGGTTTGTTCAATGTATAGGCAATTTCCGAATAGCAAACGAACCAGTCACTCACAATAACCCTTCTCTATTTTCTCCACATCAAAGCCCAACGTGTCCCTATATAGCCCAATAGCAGCTTTGTTCGATGCTCGAACGTGCAGTGTACAAGCCCGAGCATTGTATATCGTCGACATGGCATCCTCTGTTGGTCAAGGTAAGGGTCACGAAAAGGGCAGCAGGAAGAGAACGCACGGCTCCTCTCCATCAGTCTCTTTGCGAGACCTAGTCTTCTGTACGACCTCAGAACCGATATCGAGTTAACGTGTCCGCGAAAATTCCCTTCTTCTTCGTCGTCGTCTCTGTCGTCCGCAAGTCAGCGTACACAGTTGAACGTGTTTAATGAGACGACGTACATTTTGCCCAAGACATACCCTACTATCTTTCTTTTCCCCTTCTTCTCATCCACTGCTTCTGCGACATAGGATAACTGGGGCCAAGCTATGAGGTGGTATATCCAAAAACGCATGACATAGTTTTCAGGAAGATTTTGAAGGTTGGTCGCTTGGAGGGCTGGGAGGTCGTCGATCTGACTTTTGTGACTTGAGCTTGGAGTATGTAAAGTATGGAGAGACACGCACCGTAGCAAGGCGAATCGTGAACATGATGGTAAAAGTGAGAGAATGGTGGGTACTTTACTATTTGTACGCGCGTCCAGGCTGCGGATTGATGTTATTGGCTGTACATAATTGCCTTTCAGGAGAACCAGTACCTTCAAGCGGAGTAATCTCAACTTTCTCTTCTACCTCAATGTTTGTTCAGCACATAGCATTCAACTCTCGGAAATACAGTCCAGTCGTACAAGAGATTCTTTACGGTCCGTTTTGCTCTTGTTCGTTACTACCATCCGAGTCTTCGGGTTTCACTTACAAAGTTGGTTCAGGCAATGTTGTACGTGTGTCAGCCCATATTTCGAATCTACCATACGACCCATTCGTAGAAAGTCCGTTCTCGATACTTGTAAGTTGTGCAAGATGGTGCGACCATCTCAATCTTCGTTCGACGAGAGCTGGACAGGAAAAACCGCTACCACCGCGGCTTCACGCGTTCACGTCAGTCTCTGGGAGTGTTCGGGCCGATACACCACATATATAGGCCGAATCGTTTGGACGGGAATAGAATAGCACCCTTGGGGGTTAAACCCAAGGTGCGTTCTTTGATTCTCTGGATTGCTACGAAGTTGAGACCGTCGTTTCTTCAGTGTTGTGCAGTGCTCTACACTCCTGACGGATTTTGACGCACGATTATGCATTATGCATTATGTTTCATCGCCTCTGAGAAGGAACTCTTGGACTTTTGAATTGAGAGCATATCCTTGCTATCTCACCACGCGGGACCCACAACGATAAATCACATGTCACTACCATGCCTCCCCACGACGAAAGGTCAATTTTGTGGCAACTTGTCGCCCTTTTGTTAATGAACAACACACTGATGCTGTGCGTATCCTTGTGCAGGTGCTCATACATGGGTGGCTCGCCACATTTTCCACTATAAAAGGCTCAGCCTGTCTTCGACCCACTTTGCCACAACCCTTCAACACACTACGAACATGTACATCCCTTTCGTCTCACATATCGAACGTAGGAAGGGTGGAGGGGGTGGTGGTCATGGTGGTGGCCATGGAAGTGCCAGCGGTAAAGGTAGTAGCGGAAAGGGTGGAAGTTCCGGTCTAGGTCACACCAAGTCTGTGACGATGCACGGTACGCTGTTCTTGGTCATCTCGAAGATTGTATCTGATAATCTGGCACAGGCAATACGAAGTCATCCACATCGTATGGTTTTGGAGGTGGTCCAGCTAGTATCATATCCTCAGGAGTCTTTGCTGGAAGATCCGTTGGCGGAGGTAATCGAAGCACTGTCTTCGGTTCGCGGTATGTTACCACAGTAGCCTTCAATGCCACACCTATCACTAACATCTGTAACAGAACCTATGGAAGCGGTTACCCCTCAGCTTCCTCTCCAGGCGTTCGAGGTCGCGGTTTTCCTTATTGGTATTGGCCGCTTGTATTCGGCGCTGCTGCAGGAGCAACTACAGCTCTTGCCATCGAGTCGGCAGAGTATGGTTTGCCAGACGATACCTCGCGGCCCGGAGGACCTATCAAAGCAGTCGCTTTCCAATCGAAAGCCCAGGGATCGTCTTCGCCCACAATGCTTCGAGTTATGGCGGATAGCGACACTACCGATGAGCTCGTGACCATCATCAACCAGAACTGCTCTTCCTGGGTCACAGCGAAAACGGAAGATCACGAGCTGCCGGCTCCAGAAGAAATTGTACAGTATTACAGGGCCAGTACGACTGCTTTGGCGCTTGAGGGGTATAATAATACCGCTGTTTCTGACCCTCAGCAGAGGCAGTCCGAGTTACCAGCTGGCGTTGACTTGGGGATGTTGAACTGTGTCAACGAGACGATTGGAGCAGGGATACCGCTGGTTGATAATGGTACACACGGAGTTAATAGGTCTCCCCTATTGCTGGTCATGCTCGTAGGGTTGTTGCTGTCGAATATGCTCTAGTCTATAAGGGTAGCGGGAATGTGTTGTCACGGATCCTCCGCATATCTTTGCTGTTACAACAGTCATGATTTTACAAGGACAATTATCAAAATTAGTGTTACTATTTCGCGTGTCAGTCATCAGGTGCGTACCAGTAATGAATACTGCAAGGTAAAGTCGAAAGGAAAAATCGGATAGTACCAAAACAGTGGTTGCGTATCAAAAGTCATCCCTGGTCATCTCCAAATTCAACGCCAATCTGCCCGACCCTCGGAGCGTTAACCCCTTAAACAATACTCTACCGCCTAACAAATCTGCCCGAACATATCTCCGACGATGAGGGTCTCTCTTTGCCCGCCTAGCTTCGACCTTTGCTCTATCATTCATGCTTAGCACACCCCATTCCCTCACAGTTAACTCAACATCGCAAAAGTATGCTGAGATAGCTGCCAAAGCGTCCATTACCCTAAGAGGACCATCTCCAGGGCCGTGAACGACAATTGGACCCCAGCTTGGGGCGTATCCGCGAAGAAAGGGTGGGAGGTTGATCGTAAGCAGTGAGCAAGGCGGATATGTTGCATGCGCTTGCAGTTCTGTGGGGGAAAGCTCACGCTGAGTGAGACCACCTGATTGAAGTGCTGCAAAGTAATGTTGGAAGACGTCCCAGTAGATGTGGGGTACACCCCGGAGTATTGCATGGAGGTCGCATATGGTAGATACCGTCGTGGATACAGATGGTAAATTTTGGGTTACGAGATGTGGTGTGTTAGGCATAGGTGTTGGTGTAGAAGGATCCCTTGCTGAGTTATGCCGGTGGCGGAGCAGAGGTCTCGACTCGACTTCATCATCCACTGCACCCGTTCTCCAACTTGAAAGATATCGGTTCTCCTCCGAGTTCAGCATTGTTATATCCCGCCCGTAATTCGTCTCTCTGCGTCCTTGGTTCTGGGTATCGCGAAACTCGACATGAATGCTTCTCGAGCGCCATATTACGTCCGCATTGACGTATGTGAACCGTTTCTTCTGTCCTGGGACAATCCATTCTTCGCGTAGAGCTGGGCCGGTGGTACGAATTGGGTCTATGTATCCGCTTGGTTTACGGGTGCCCTCAACTGGGATTGCGACTAGGGTTGATGTGAGTGAGCTTAGGATGGATGATATCACGGCTGGGAACATACCCGAAGTTGATGTATAGCTATGTGTCAGGACCCCAGACCTCGTCGCCACATTCTCGTCGTGATGTACCCTTCGCCTATGCTTTCCTCTGCTTCGATGCCGTGAATCAGCGTCCTGAGCTGACGACACTGGGCCTCCCGCAATAACCGTTGTATGAGGAAGGGGTGAAACATGCTTTCTTTGTTTACTGTAAGGAGGAGTAGATGTGGTTTCGGCTCGACACGTGGGTAGCTGGGGTGGAGCTGGTGATTGCGAGGAACGAAAGCAGAAAATGTTGCGAAGGCTTTGCATCATGTCAGTTAAGATGTCCGGGCGGCAGAAAGGCTCAGATACGCCTTGAAAGACTTATGGGACAAAAGATGTCGGGGAATAAGAAGGCACTATTCTCACCACATATTTCCGGAAGGATCGGGTGAGTCGTAGCGACGGTATGTGGGCAAACATCCTTTGTTCGCAGATTATCTGTGCCTCCAGGGGTAAGTAAGAAAAACAAAAGAAGCAATTCATGGACTCACAAGGCCTAAACAGCATGCGGGATTGCAGTTGAGCCGCGAAGCTTGAAACATAGAGAGGACCTCTATCGTACATGAGCGCTGGGCCTCTACAGTGTGCTTTCGGAAGAGATTCAAATGATCTTTCATCGTCTTGGGAGGTATTCAGTGAACAGAGCACGATGGCAAAATCAACGAGATTAACAACGTACGATTCCTAGTCGCCAGACATGGGATCGTCACTGGTCTCTACACTTTCTCGGAGGTGACACGGTCTCCTGAGAGACGGGAAATCTCGATGCCAAGTCTCCGGTCTTCGATCTTCTGCAGTTTGATGGTATAAATCTTTGGATTTTCCATGCCTGTAAAAAGAGGGAATCTCTGTGAAATCATGGCTGGCATTTGAGAGGAAGAGTCTGAAAGAGAATCTGGAGAAAACAGGCTTCAAGCGTGGGAAATCTCTCCGAAGGGCCTTGGTCATCGTCCGAAACAGCGAGCGCGTGTTTGGTACATAAACAAAGGAGTTCCTCAGTAACATCCACCATCTCCACTGGGAATAACCCCTCGCAATCTGGAAATAACGCTAATGGGTTTTAATGCAAGGGGATGAGTCAACAGGCTACCGTAGGCTTGCGTCTATTGGTAGTATGACGCAGGTGCGCACATATCTATTGCGTTTCGAACCACAAGACTAATCTCACTCAGGAAACTAACCTCTGGGATCCGTTCATTCCACGTATAGAACCCATAACCTCTCAAAGGAAAGATGATCGTGCACCCCTGGTTTGACGGGAGCTCTCAAGCAAGGAAATTGCGCAGGCGCGGTAACAAACGCCTTTGCCATTTCTGAGCGCGATACTTAGGCATAAGCCATTAACGTTCCGGTTTGCTATACCGGCGGAAAGTCTTTGAATGCTGTTACGTTTGCTGCTGTTATTGGAAATGAAGACGTCCGCATCTGTATTGGCAAGAGGCAGAAGCTATATTGTGAGTAATGTGATACCGACAGCTAGGCGACTCATTGATGCTCTAATACCTAGGATATCCTCAGGAGGAAGTCTTCCAGGAGTATGGATGTTTCCTGGAAGGCTTATCAACAAATCGGCACGTACAAGGTAGGCAAGGTCAGAATCTTTTTGTGGACTTACAGATCAATCTCCTGAGCCATTTTGAAGATACCGAGTTTCTTGCAATGGGTTGTCGCTGGGAGCATCTAGCGGACCTCGATACTTGCGCCTGACCCGATGAACCCCGTCAAAGGTGTGCTATCCGAACGGGCTCGCTATCTCAGTGTCGTCTGACTCGCAATCATAAACTAACAGGCTTATGTATGATGCATTCATTTAAGAGGTAGCGTCCGAGGACGTGCACTCAAGCCTGTTTGCCGCTCGGAAAATCTGACAACGCCTGCAGATTCTCTGGCAGATGGTTTACTCAGACGATGGAATCTACTGCTAGATTACGAGCGGTAGAAAGTCCTACCATGGAAACGTACGCGGCATTCAGATGTTAGCTGCAGTTTGTTTTGGGCGTGCAGGGGTAGAATACTCGACCAAGACCGCGGGGTCATGCAGATCACGGCCATGCCCTGCCAGGATTCTGGCAGTTACATCACATCATCACCGCCGGTATGGAGTGACATTCTAAACTCAGAACATCATGGAGGTTGGAATCAAGACTTCTTCGCCTCGGGCTGGTGCTCTCCCTGGAACTGACACACAGTTGGTGCCCGTCCTTGACATTCTCTCCTTCGGCCCCTCAACTCCCACCGTCCGACGCCAGATCACTCCATTTCCCTTCCACATTCAAATCCACGCACCAGAGGACGTACCTACTCTACAACAGGCTTAAACGCCGCCTTTGGAGCTTAGATAATGTCCCTGATATGCGGTCTGGGCAAAACGTTGGCCAAGGAAGGCGTAGACCTGCTCGCTATTGCGACGAGCAGATCCTAGGCAGCAGAAATCATGGCGTTCATAAACTGAACCTCGAAGCAACCAATTTCACGTATGTACTCATGGTTCTTCTGTTCGGCTCCTCGGTCTCTATCTTACAGGACGTTGTAGTGGAGTTGTTCAAGTTGTACTTGGTCTGTGGACTCAAATTCAGGTTTATGGGTGTCATATATCCGCGGCGGCGATTGTCTTTCACCATTTTCGCCTCTCTCTCACCCTCATAAACACACCTACGGGGCTTTAGGCCGAATAATGCGTACATACTCTCCCAAACACTTTTGGGCCTGAGTAAGATACATGCCCATTGAGATTAAGCTTACTATCACCGCCAATGCTTTGTCACGAATTCAGACATGCAAACCGGCGGGCAGGTCTCACTATAGACACCCATAAACGTCATCTGGTGCCCACATTCAGGTTCGACAAATCCACCAGCCTTGGGTCCAATGTCACCATACCCATGGAACCCTTGGACAGCCGACGTACCGCCCCCGGATCACATCACCCCCAACTTCCCGCAATCCAGTGTGTGCAGCGGATGTGCGCTAACATCATAATATGCAAGCGCATATGTGCTCATGTCTTTTGCGATATCAGTCCCGACGACGTCGGATGACGATTCTAGGTTGATGAACCAGTCGGATGGTGTATTGACTAAGTAGGTATACGACTGGACCTGGGTGGATCTACTCAACTTTGACAATTCATCACGATTTGTTCCCCAGCCAACACTCGCGGCGTCGGATCTCTCGCTGTTATTTCGCCTCCCCGGTTTCAAGAAACATCTCACTAACTCTTTACTTAGCCCTATTCGGTTCATTATATACTGATGTGGGGCATTTCATATCCACAGGTGAAAGATCTTGACCACCACGGCAATTCATGATATGACGAGCTGGATCGGGGTATTTCTCTCTAATCTTTATTCATACCGGATATAAATGATTGATTATCCGGTGCACCTACACGCTGGCAGTATAAAAATCAACGGAACGGCTGCTAGATGGCCAACCCACACCACAAATATGACCTGTCTCAAAGCTGGAACTCTAGGAAATCTCCAAGGTCGGGTGGCCCTCGTCACCGGTGGAGCTACGGGAATGTAAGGATAGTCAGTCTAATCACTTGGTGGTAGCTGATCATCCACTATAGCGGAGAGATCATATCGAAAGCATATGCTGAAAACGGCGCAATAGTCTATGTTACTGGCAGGCGGGAGGAAGTCCTTCGAACCTTTGTTGCGGCGCATCCCCATCTCAAACTCATCCCGTAAGCTCCTGGCCTAGCGCACTTCCACCTGTCAAGGTCATGATCTTGTTATCTAGACTCCCAATGGACATCACAAAGAAAGAGTCGATTGAGAACGCGGCGCGAGCAGTCGCACAGACCGAAGGAAAACTTGATATCCTGGTGAACAAGTGTGCACGATAATCCATCATACGATTCATCACTGATGCCCCTTAATGTTAGTGCTGGCATACCGGGGCCGGTATCGCACTTCATGGCAAACAAAGAAGCGCCCGAGAACGCGACTCTCGGTCCTTCGTTATTCAGGATGCACAAGTTCTCGGCATGGCACGAAGTACTAGACACAAATCTAGCTGGCGCCTTTTTCGTCACAACGGCGTTCCTTGAATTATTGGAGAAAGGAGCAAAGGCTCGAGGTTCGGGAGAGACATCCTGCGTCATAAACATTTCAAGTGCATGTGCCTCCTCCAAATTATCCTTGGATATGGTACGTTGCTCTGGCCAAGTCCTTTTAGGTCCTTTTCCGCAGACCCATGAACTTCCCGTAGATACCATATGGATCCTTGAAGGCAGCTCTGGACCATTTGACCACGATATTGGCCACCGAATTCGCTCGCAATCATATTCCCGTTCGAGTAAACGGAATAGCGCCAGGCTTATTCCCTTCAGAGATGGCTGCGAAAGGAGGCATAGATGTTGAGGCCTTAGGACAAAAACCGTTTCAATCGGCAATGAATCCTGCTCCACTGAAACGCATCGGAAAGTAGGTTATTCCGAAAGGCCATCTAAGTGTGAGGCTTACCCTTCTTTCCACAGGGACGAAGAAATGGCTTCGGTTGCTGTGTTCCTTGCTTCTTCTGGCGGTGGGTTCACCAATGGTGTCACCATTCGGGTTGATGGCGGCCACAATCTATTGAATCCTTGAAACGCTAGATACTATTTGCATCTGGGTATTATAAGTAGGTGTAGGCGTAGCGACATATATATTATACATTCGGACAGTAACCTAATGGTGAAACAGGCAGCTACACGCGAGCTTCGATGATTCGAAGGGGAGATATTATAATAATCATACAGGTTGCAGACTTGCGGTGACAACATAACGAGAACAGTCCGGGAGCAGAGCGTGGAGTCAAATAGAAATGAGTAGAACGAGGCACGAATGCATGCTCATGGAGGATCACGCTCTGAGTCCTACAGCCGGAGTATGTCTGTCATACACTGGCACATATAGTCAGTGAAAAAAGCGCTCATCGGTGAGAAATTCAGTATACCAAAGGTACCTCGCTGCACATCTGATAATGAGTTAGACTTGTACAAGAATCTCGCCGGTCAGTAGCGTACCTCCGGGTTTTGTCTTGTTTTCCACCCAAGTGGTTTAGATTTTGCAAGCGCAATGTTCTGGGCTTGAAGTTTATCGCTACAACATCATGAACGAGGAAACTTATAATTGCAACCTGAAGACTCACGCAATGGCCCTCATTAGATCTTTGTAGGTGGGTTCGGGTTCTTCCCCTGGAGAACGCCTATTAGATGCCGATTATATCTGGTAAAGCATTATCAACTCACTGAGATGTTCAAGCATCGCCTGTCGATGAATAAATTAGCCTCCCCCGGGCAATGTCAATTGATTCAAGACGGAGCTCACCCTAGCTACCGAAATATCCGAATCCTCCTGCTCCCAAGCTCTCTCGCTATCCCTGCACGCAGCGATACAAACCTGCATAGCATCATGATGGTATCGATGAACCCAAGTGGGACCACGGCAAATTGGACATTACATACCACATCTGGGCGGGTAGTTCTTGACCTTTGGCATAGCCCAGTACATGTTCTGGCCTTGAGAGCAGGAGGTACAACAGCGGTACAGATTTGATTTGCATATTTAAACGCCCGTGAAAGGACTGCCGTATTTTTTGGGTGGCATTCCTCCAGACGCGACCAGAGTTCAATACCTAGGAAGATGCACATCTTTAGATACAAATGCCGCAGTTCGAAGAGGAGGACCCACACTTCCTCTGGACCCGACGAACTAAGTACGCGTTTCCTCATCAGAATATCATACCAGAGAATAGAGGCCAGACTCACTGTTCGAGCTCAAGCTAATGACTCTATTGCACCTGAAATGATACAGATCTGTCCGGTGTCATTGTAAGTCCCACTCGAAGAGACATAAGCTCGTTCTTACCCATGAGGGTACCGCTGTGGCATGTATCAAGGACCGCCTGAGTTTTGGATGTCAGCCCGGAGCATTACTAAATGTCAATAGGCGACATCACCTTCACTCGACACCGCGGAGGAAGAGACTGGACCAACGCCTTCTTGAGGAACTATCCGAAACAAACATTAGTTCAATTCGCTTGAATGGACGTGATTTTGAACACTACATCATCTAGAATGGTGCGCTCATGGATTGTCTTTTTTGTTTCCTTGTTCATTGCATCCACAGGAATGATGACTGAGGGATTTGAGAACCATAGAAGGCTGGATGTGCATAGGTAAACCTACGTTCGTTCTTGTCATCTTCTTCTGTTCCGTCGGTACATGGCGCTTGATCTGAGTGACCCGAATCTAGAATAAAAGAGCGAATTAGCACCCAAAACACGCATGCGGGTATGTGCACTCGCAGAGAAAGAAGTAATCGACGTCACTTTCTCCCTGGATAATAAACTCTTCTTGGAGAACCCTCATCTAGAAATGTGCCTGAGTTGGTGTGTCGTTTCTTTTCGAGGATTGATTCTACGCACAATGTTGGCGTAGTTCGGATAGTACTTCGAACCAGGATCTGTTTTATCGTCGTCCTTCATAACAAGCACGTCTTCTTCGTGATAGCCACGCTCTAAGAATCAAGCATGAGTTCAATTTGACATGCTTGTCAGGGAGAAAAGAACACACTTTTTACCAAGAACGCCTTCCACTCATCTACGTCACTATGTGGACGAAGTAAACTACCACTATCCTTCTTTTTCCCATAGCATATCCCAATAAGTAGCGCGCGCTTCCGAGGTGTAAAAGGCTGACAATGCTGAGTGAGGGTGTTGACCCGTGTTACGAGCTTTTGCGTGGACGAGCGTATGGCACTAGAAGCCATGAAATAAGGATAAGGTCAAAATTATTTGCCTGTCCGCTTTCTTATATGCCGATAGAGGGATGGCTGTGTTCGGTTGGCGCTTGAACGCGATGCAATTGATGCCTGCAGGCGTATCGGTGTTTTCTGATTCGGTTGCTATTGCTTCCCGACGTTGCTGTATAAAAAAATTAGCCTAGCATAAACTGGTACTAAGGACAAGAATAAAGATGACCTACCATCCCTCGAATGTAGAATAACTGTCCTTGCACAGCTAGTATGATGGTTGTATGATGGTTGTGGTAATCATAGTGGTCGGAGGACAAACGATGCGATCTACCACGCGTGACGAATCACCATCAGGATCAGTTTCTCCCGGCCCGCAACCAGTCAGGGAAATACTAGTAAAGCCAATCGAATGTATTGAGGAACACAAGTACAGTTTGAAGCAGTTACAGGTTGTAGGTACGGTATAGTAGCAGCAGAAAATGCAGTAAGTACAGTAAGTAACATGTGGAGACACCTTTTGAACACGAATAAATTATGCGAGTAAGAGCATGCAATGTAGCAACGTAGACTGGACTGCGATATCGTGATGCATAGGCAATGTGAGTTATCATGGCGTGATAATTTGCAAACGATCCAAGATGATGGAAGCTATTCATAGGTCCCATTTCTTAGACATATCCTAATGATGATTGATCAGCATAGCTCAACAAAGCAATGCACCAGGTACTCACCAGAGGTCGCATACTCGACAACTAGATGGGTAGGACTCATCAGTACAACTTCAACGTGGATATTTCCCTGCCCTGCTTACCTGTGGATCCTGAAAGTTGTTCATTTCCAGCCCCTTCGTATCGCCCTCGAGGGAGCGCTTACGCCTCTTGCGGATTCTCCACAACTTTTTCGACTTCTTGTATGATTTGGTTTCTTGGTGGATGTTGAGGAGACGGCTATGCATCTCATGGCTATGGAAGTGCGGCTTCAGATAACCCTTCAAAAGCAAAGCACCCAATCCCAACTCACCTCACTTTGACCATCAAATCCTTGAACGTGGGGTGCGGATCTCGACCTACAAATAGCCATTAGCCAATACTCGAGGGAAACACAAACCCAAACAGAAACTCACTTAATATATCCACCAATGACTGCGTCATTGACGTTCCCATGCTATCTTCCCAAGCGAGCTGGTCGTCCTTACAAGACCCCAAAGAGATAACGTCTCCATGCTGTGTTTCCCTATCCCAGAGCCGCAGCATAGAGTTTGGGCTCTTTCCATTGCCAAATGTCGACCGCCGACTCTTGGGTGTAGTGGGCGATGCTGGTCCACGGCATAGTCCGTCGCAGAACTCGTTGACGGGCGAATCGCAAACGGACTTTTCACCTCCTAGCCACGATCCAGAGGTGTCGAGATTGAGGTTTGACCGGATCGTGGCAACGGATTGCCTCTGTCTGGTCCTGGTCATTCTTCGCTCCAGACCAGTTGAGGCATCCTGGTCGATATTGACAGGTGATGAAGACGAACTGACCGACCCAGAACCGAATTCTGTTTGGTACGAGGCAGGTGTGGGTGGGAGCTGCTGTGGCCCAGTCAGGAGATCTTGGGATGTCCTGCGGGATTTGACCAGGTTATTGGTCATACGTTTGGCTTGGTAAACAACGCGATTGCTGACAAGGGCCGCTTGTTTGCGGACTAGAGGTGTGCATAAGCATGGCGAACATAGTAGCAGACACAACGGCCTACCATTGGCATTCCACATTGAATCGCTCTGTCTTCGGCCTTTCGACATCCACGGCACATAAACACGATTGCACCTGAAGTGCTTGAGATCTTGAACAGGAAGGTGAGTTTCAAGGTACGCAAAGCAGTAAAGACAACTTACCCAACAAAGAAGCCGAATGACACGAGTCAAAGATGGCCTGCATGAATAATAAGCATACGGGTGGCACGACATAGCATGTGCAAACACACCACTAGCTGACATCCAACAGGAAGCTTATCAACGAGAATGTTTCGCAATACCTAGGGAAAACGGGGAAGGCGGGTAAGATAGCTTGAACAGGTGGGACCAAGGTATGACACATACGTCGTCCTTGATCAGTTTATCGTCATTTCCGTTCGAGTCGCATGGGACCAGGCCTACAGCTTCATGAGCACCAAGGTAACGCAGGATGATCAAGCACATACATTCGTCCATGCCATCTTCCTCCTTGTTATCCACGTTCGGAACCTGGACTGCATGACCAGCATCTATTCGGCCGATATTAGTTTGCGACAACCACACCACAAACTATAAGCTTACAGTGGAAAAAGAATCGATCGCCGGTCATAGCTCCTCGAACGAGGTTGTGTATTTCCGCGAGCTGCATAAGCAGTCAGTAAAATCGTCCGTTTATCGGACAGTATATTGGACCCGACCATGTTCTCTTTCGTAGGCTGCTTATGTTTCGGATCTTTGTCGTCCAGTAGCGTCGTGATGTCCTTTTCTTGGTACCCGTACTTTTCTGTGCAGAAGGTTAGAAGTGTATTGAAGGAAACCAAGGTATAGACACGCACCAACAAGCAGCTTTTTCATCACTTTGACGTCGTTGTGAGGCCCCTTCAAAACGCCTTCTCCACTTCTCGATGCCATGCCTTGCTTCCCATCGTTCTTCTGCACCTCTTGCACAAACAAGTACGCCGTTACTCCAATCAAGAGCGCCCTTTTCTTGTGTTTTGGGGCAACAGCCTCGGCACTATTATCGGTTTCGATAGGCGGGGGAACTGGGATATTGGGGCGTCGACTAAAGCCGTAAAACTTCCCAATCTTCATCGTCGTCGTCGTCGTTCAGCCTAGAGGCCTTCGAGAAATGGCGTCAACTTTGCAACCACTGCTTGCTAAGGATATATACACTCACTTCGGTCCCTTTGGGCTGTGACAGATCTCCAGAGCTTTGTTACAGGTTTAGGCGGCCAGCGCAAAAAGCTGTGCGAGCGCTTTCGAAACTAGAATCGAAATAACAGCTCGACCTTGTTCTTCTTCGACGCGAGGCCGGAGGATGGGTGTTGTTAGAAGGTTCCCGGGCATTGCCTGGTGGCTGGGTTGGCTTATATGAAGGACAAACATGATGGATTTGGAGATTAGGTGGTGTCAAGAGAGAATTGATCGTGGGAAGCCGTTGGAGGTTAGCGCGCTCGGCTAACAAGGTTTTGATGTTACCTATCAATCCACCGGATTCAACATAACCACAATGTAGGCTATAGCAATCCAGCGCCCTTCAGCATCTCATTCATCTAATTTTTTGGTGAGAGGAAGAGAGAGTTCGAGGTTATTGTATACGAAATGAGTGAGAAGGAGGTGGGAAACACTTTCAGCGCTGGGCGTCAAAGTTTGACAGGATGCTTGACACTAGGCCAGGGTCCAGGGACGTATCTACCGCCGAATACATATTTAGGTTTGCGGCGTTCGGTCATTGGGGTCGGGACTGATGTATTGCAGCTCAGAATCTCTCAGAATATAGAGCTGAAGGTGCAAGAATTCCTGGAAGCATCAAGAGACGGAAAGTGCACATTATCAAAGATATCGCGATTTATGATGTCCACGAGGCGTAACAGCAGTACATGGCAATGCTTCCATGATGAAGGTATAGCATCCTCGTGGAAGCTTCTGAAGAAGCTGAAGAAGCTGCATGCTCTGCCCAGCGCCATTAGTTCACCGCTTTCCGAAAGTTCAAGCGATGAAGATGATGCAAAATGCTGGTACGAAGCGTGGTATCAGGCTAAAAGTTGTGAAGTAGCATAAGGATGGATCCTATTGCATCTAGAGGTCAGCCTGACAGCCAGCTGACTCGCAGTGCGCACATTAAGTCCTTCCATTTTCGACGATTGTCATTTATCTCATCGGAAGCTCAGTCCCCGAAGCTGGGAGTAATTCGCCGGAAATGGTGATATGGCTCGGAGAATGCCCTAGCGCCCATACTTACAACAGGTAAGAGAACCCGTTAGGGCCCAGTCAACACGGTATATAGCACTCAAAAGTAAACCACGGACGCGTTCTGATCAGTCATTTGGTCTGATCATGATGGAATCCCTCTTATATCGATTCCTTGTCCATTGAGTTTCTCGAAGCTAGACTTGACAATCTCGAGTAGTTGGAACTAGTTGAGATAGTAAAAATATACCATCAATAACTACATTTACCCGGAAGTTTGAACAGACAATATCACCTCTCTTGGAACAAAAACCTTGACGGTCGCCTACTCGCAATATTAGGCTATCTTGGTTGAGAGGATCGGTGATGGTGGTGGTTTGATATCAAGTTGGCATGATGAAAACTGTATCTGACCCGCGCGGCTGTGACGCCTTGTCTCACAACCACAACCATCATCATTTGTTCCTTCATCTGCAGTGTTTTTCTCAATGTAACTGGCGAGGAACATCAAGAGTGTTCCTCCTGGCAACAATCTCGGGACAGTGGTGCTTTAAATGCCCCTCGAACTCGTGGAGGGGGTTCACAATCCATCATGACTCCAAGCACGTTTGAAACCGAAAAAGGAACAGAGCAAAATGAAGGAAAGGTGCAGTTTTCATTCTTTATGCTTCCTGTGTGGCTCTGTCGCTAACTGTAGCTATAGTCTATTCGTGAGACGAAAGAGGTCGACCAAGATCGCCCGGGCAACATGCCGCGACAAGGAGAATCCACAGGCTCGGCACTGACAGTGTGCTATACTCCGACTTGTAATGAAACAAACGGACCGTGCTACGCGTCCACCTGTCCAAAACACGAAGTGCGTGGTAGTTTGTGAGGCAACTACAAGGGAAGGCTTTCAACGGTACGCATTGCCTATTCTTTTCAAGCTTCCGTTGACTGACATTCAGCTACTTACATTAGACCATCGAACGGTATCAAAATGGCAAATAAACTCTATGGGTGCCAGAATCTAGATTTCCATTTAGAATCGTTATTCTGTACAGAAAAGCTGGAGGTAGTGAAAAATACTAGACATCTCTCGACCTTATGGAAAAGACAATGAGCAAGAATCAGAACAAGGATATCCATGCATGTTAGTACTAGTGACTTACTAACGATAGTTTGTGAAAGTATAGATATAGGTCGCTCTGATAGAGCAACTGCCGGACATCGTCTTTCCGTTGAGCGTTAGGCTTGAATCATCTGTGTAAGAACTGAATCAACGCTGCAGCTTACACGCTGACATTACGCACCTCCGAAGTGAACGACGAGTTTACCAATCCATCCACCCAAGAGTTCCGCCGGTGAGGACTCTGGAATTGCCCATACCTAACCGATGCTCAACAGCAGAGAAGACCTTCCTCGAGTAGGGCATGCGTTCATACGAAGGTAAGACGGCGATGCATATGACGGTGATGAAACGTGAATCCTTGAAAAGCAGACTTCTATTGCCACCGAGGTGCGGGATTTTCTAGTCCGGGGGCCAGTTCATTAACCTTTTGAACCGGTGAGCACGGAGACTCAAGAATGAACAATGGTGATTTCCTAACCAAATCGAAGTTCTCCAAGAACGTTCATCATTATTCGACCAGAGGGAAAGGGTACGGGATGAATGGTTTGACTGCGTACGGTTGCGTGGCCGAATTCCTGAAAAGTAGAGTTGGAAAGCGAGATACAACGACAAGTACCGTAACACTCACCACACCCTCTTCCAGTCTTGGACTGTTCTCAAAAACCAGCTGCATAAAGCTTAATGAGCTGGAGTCGACATGCATCAATCCACGATCGCAGAAGCAGCCTGGAGGACACCCAGGGGTGTCACAAGGGCAGGGTGCTCGTCTAGACAGAGTGAAGTGAAAAAGAAAAAAACGGCCGCGCCAACAGCCTGAGTTTCTCCTTGGGTGGTCCTTACTGTGCCTAAGACCTAACTGGTCAGCTAAACACCGGACGATACAAGTGTGGACACCCACGCGTTAACCAGAAATGTATTCCTGAGTCAAAAGAACCCCATTTTTGTCTGTTCGATATTCAACATGGGGGCCGGGAACAAGAGGGTATTTGTTTGGCACAACAAGGTTGCCAAACACCCGCCGGTTGTTCCGAGCGATGAATCGATGACCAAACACTCTTCGACAACGTGCTGGACGACGACGAAAATGATGGAAGCCTCTAGTATGTAAAAAAAAAAACACCCAATTCATTGACTTACTTTTCACCCCTATCACTGTCACACTAGCAATACACGGAACCGATCAGTCACTCTGTCATGTCAATGAGGTTTTACGGCGCTGCAGGGACTCGACGAGTATTCATTGGGAACACTTTTGACCCTGCTCTTCTCCATGAACTACGACCAGGAGCTTAGGCGTCTCCGCACAATATTCAATGACAAGGAGGCTTATCGAGAGTTGCTGGATCAAAGAGGGACCCTTGCTCAATCCTTGTTGGATTTGCTGCAGCTGGTAAGTGTACAGCATGTCTTCTCCGTTGTTCAATGCTGAAAATATGCGCCAGTTAATCGATGCTCCGGACATTACCACTACCTTACGCACCTCAATCTGCACCACAATGCTTCGCCTATCTAAAGCATCCGATCTTTATCCAAGTTGCATGACGATCCAGAATTTGAACACGATGGGAAACCATCCAGTCGCCGGCGGTGGGTTCGGAGATATTTGGAAAGGTATTTTGGGTGGAGATTCTGGTCGAGTCGTATGCTTGAAAGTTGTCAAGATGTATATCATGTCTGATGTCAAACGTTTATTGAAAGTGCGTGCAATTTCGAACCAATCGAAGAAAATACCTATTGACTATGACAGGACTTTCTACGCGAAGCCATCGTCTGGCGACAGCTTATACATCCAAATGTTCTTCCTTGCCTCGGGCTATATTATCTCGATAACAAGCAAGAGCGCATGTGCTTGGTTTCACCGTGGATGGAAAATGGGAACCTCGCTCACTACCTTCAGAACACCCCATGCGACTCTGTCAAACAGCTTCAGCTCGTAAGTGGGCTCGACTGTATACTCTACCAATTCGTTGCTGATCGCACGGTCTAGATGCACGATATAGCAAGCGGTATATCTTATCTACATGCTCTCAAGATCGTACATGGTGATCTCAAAGGCGTAAGCCAGCTTCATCGGAATCAAGCAATACCTAAGAACTGACCGGTTGAGCAGCTCAACATTCTGATAACGCCAGCGCACAGGGCGTGTATCGCAGATTTCGGTTTATCACGCGTAGCAGACTCTCAGCTATTCAAAATCACTTCTTCCTCATCACATGCAGCAGGAACAGCAAGGTGGTCTGCTCCTGAGATACACATGGGGAGTACGGCAACCAAAGAGAGCGACATCTACTCCTATGGATGTGTGTGCTACGAGGTTCGTGACAGTGCTTCGAGAACAGCCTGTTTCTCACGTAAATGACATAGATTGTGACCGGCCTTCGCCCTTTCCACCATTTAGCCAACGATGCAGCAGTTGCCTTCGCTGTTTGGAGAGGAGATCGACCTTCCAGGCCCACGAACGTTGAAATCCAAAATGAGTTGTGGTCACTGATCAACCGATGCTGGGAAGGCGAGCCGGGTTCTCGACCTAACATCGTTGATGTATTGCGTAGCTTGGTTGACCTCGATCCTTCTGAAGCTAGCATTCCTCTCGCCAAAGGATGGGATAACGCTCTCTTTACGGAGCTACGAAACAACATTGAGCGGAGTGATCGTCAGCCTCAAATGCTAACAGACTTTCTGACGACCTTGGAGGTGAAGTGTAAACACATCCCAGAAGGACCAGGTGAGTGGTATTGGCTTCTCTTCATTTGCTCGACCGAAATATTCACTTCCTCAGCAGATATGGGCGCGCTTGTAGAGTCATTGCCAGAGGATCGTCCTGTGGCAACAACACCTGAGGATGGACACGCCCCGGATGAAGAGTCAAAGCTTGACAATGATATCCGCAAGTTGAAGAAATTATGCAGAAAATTGATGGATCTCGCAGACGGCAGACTGGCATTTCGGAACTTTGTTGAAGGTGACATAGCCCTATTTCTTCAAACTCGCAAGCCGATGGGCAACTGGGCGACTTTTAATGGTATGCCACCTTATCGTATAGTCACATGAAGAGCCTAATCTGGATCTCATTATTACAGTCTCTTCTCCTCACCATTTCTTACAAGCACCCGAGAACGTGAAAGAGCAGTTAAAAGCTCGCGAGTGGTTTGTGGCCAGAATCACTTCCATTACCGAACGAGTGGTCGTCCGTGATGTACGTATGGCCCGCCTCGCAGCAACACTAGACGAGCTGAGCAGTAACCCTACAGGATCCGACCAGTACGAATCCCTACGGTTTGGACAACGGGACTAAGTATTTTTTATTGCAAGCGGACCTTGACTGGAGCAAACCGACTCCTGAGCTTCTCCGTTCTCGAGAGGCGCTCAAGACGGGAAACTGGACTCGCCACGAACTGGTAAAACAAGGAAGAATGTACCGCGAACAAGCCCGGCAGAAGATCGAGTTTAACAAGTTTTCGGAGGGAGATCTAGCTTTATTTCTACCTACTCGAAATACGATCACCGGCGCCTGGGCACCCTTTAAGAGTATGTTGACTGTATTTGAATTTTTCGATATTTGACCCAATCCTGCAATCTAGTCTCATTCTTTCATATCTATCTGTCACCTACCGGCGAATTGGCGGGCCAAACCAGAGCTCGTGAATGGATTCTCGGTTACATTACATCGATTACTGAACGGGTTGTCGACTCCGAAGTGAGTAGACCATCTTACCCTCCTGAAAAGTCGCTCAAACTACTGTAAACAGGATCCGACTAGCAATCCTTTTGCGCTGATAGGCAACGGTCTCAAGTACTACACAGTGGACGCGAAGGAATGGGCCAAAGCAGGCGACCACAGCCAGTCCAGGTCTAAGAAGCAAAAGCCCGTGCAGGACATACCCCCGTCACCTTCGAGCGAAGAGGATGACATCGTGATTGTTAGCCCAGCAGATTACTCGGATATCACTGAACTAACATAGTAGTTGGGCCATATGCAACAGTAGACTATGCACCCGTAATTAAATTAATTCCATGCTTACGCGCGAATATTAAAATAGTTGGCATGGATGCCCAACAGTGTGCCAATCAGTTCGAGACCCAATGGGTCTCGAATGTAGATTAGCAGGTCATTTCCGCAGGCATCATCGATAGAAGTTTGTCCAGGCGATACCACCGGAATAGGTTCTTCGGCATGACTTCCGGCGAACATACGCACAAGGAAATGGTGCGACAATCTCCGCTTTAATCTAAGGTTTACTCTCTGCCAATAGGATATTTTATGAGGGGATTAGGAGCGGTAAGATACTTCCAGAATTTGACGAGCTCAATCAGGTACAATTTACTATGAACCCAATGACTGTAGACTATTGGACGAAGATGACGACGACGAGTATGTTGAAAGTTTATATGTCAATCGATGTGCCTCAAGGAACTTGAGAAGCCTCGCGGGCCGCGAGTCATGGAAAGACTCGGAGCGTTCAGCTATGCCACGAAGATACTAAATATCGACAATGAGAATGACCGCTGAGGTGAGAAAGGTACTAGCGACACGCGAAATTTGGACACCGACGTAGCATTCAATGTAGAGTATGTGCCCAGACATGTCGAATTGAGCGAACAGTAAAAGGATGGTCGGAATCGATGGCCATAACTTTATCGTGGACATCTACCACTGTGATTAGTACATAACAAAAAGAGCCGACCATCGGGTTCGTGTTCTGCCGTTGTGTCTAGCTCGCAACAAGGAGCACACGATGGCCATAAAACATGCTCAAGGAAAGCGAGAGTAAAATTGACAGTAGTCAACGGCACAACGACCATATGAAAGGACTACGAAGCGACGGAAAGTTTCAACCTGTCCAACCTAGATGTGCTCTGGACCAGTCAAAAAACACGCGATCACGCTTGCGTGTTTACATCGTTATTACGAGCAGGCCACAAATAAGTGACATGCGACAGATCACCGCCTTAATGCTAAGAGAATTGGCATACTTCCCGCGATACAAAGAGCTTGTTGAAACTCTGATGACAGAAAAGGCTTTGGCCGTCGGGTGAAAAGGGGAGTTGATTACTACGATGGTCATCTACATCAACATTTATCAGACATGAGATGAAGTAAACCATGAGATTAACTCACAACGGGACTTGTAAGCTAAGGTGGCAGTAGAAGCCAAGGATGAGAGTTCCAGCTTCGCTGAAAATTTATGTAGAACAACGGGGGACTCTGTACTCGAAACATTTTTAAGCCCTGGCTCGTCGAGGTCTGATTCTCATCCCAAACATCAGTACCACAATGTCAGCACCACTCATTACTCACCTCTACACTGGGGACCCATCGGCTCACGTCTTCAACGGTCGGATTTACATCTACCCTTCGCATGATCGCGAAACCAACATCGCTTCCAACGACAATGGCGATCACTACGATATGGCCGACTACCACGTTTTTTCGCTCCCCACACTCTCTTCTCCAGCTGCAGAGGTCACGGACCACGGTGTCGTTTTGCGCACCGAAGACATCCCCTGGGTCTCGAAGCAACTCTGGGCCCCCGACTGTGCTTCCAAGAACGGAAAGTACTATCTCTACTTCCCTGCGCGGGACAAGGGCGGCATTTTTCGCATCGGCGTAGCTGTAGGCGATACACCCGAGGGACCCTTCGCTCCGGATCCAGAGCCCATCCACGGGAGCTTCAGCATTGACCCCGCGTCATTCGTAGACACCGATGGCACTGCCTACCTTTATTTCGGCGGGCTGTGGGGCGGACAGCTGCAGTGCTACCAGGCAGGTCATGAATCGTTCGACGAGAAATGGCTGGGCCTTAAGGAACCATCTGGCCCTGGTTCGCAGGCGCTTTCCCCGAAGGTTGCCAAGCTGAACGATGATATGAGGAGCGTTGATGGTCCAGTGCAAGACCTTGTTATCCTGGCACCTGAGACGGGGGAGCCAATCGCGGCGGATGACCACGACAGGAGGTTCTTCGAAGGGGCGTGGATGCACAAGAAGGATGATGTGTATTACTTCAGCTACTCGACTGGGGACACGCACTACCTCGTTTACGCAACGAGCTCTAGTTCTTTGGGTCCGTTCACGTATGCGGGGCGGATTCTGGAACCCGTCCTTGGATGGACTACACAGCACTCGGTCGTGGAATTCGAGGGAAGGTGGTGGTTGTTCTATCATGATTGCGAGCTGAGCAAAGGAGTTGACCATCTCCGATGCGTGAAGGTGAAGGAAATTTTCTACGATAAGGAAGGAAAGATCGTGACCGAGAAGCCGGAGTAGCTGGATTGGATGCGAGCTTGCCTTGAACCGTACTACAATTTTTGTCTGATATATGGAAACCTTTCTCTGTAACGGCTTTTTAGAAATGAATGTGTACAAACGATAACTCTTTCACCTGTTGGCGACTACCGTGACGATCGCTCAAACATCTTTGTTCGACGCGTACGGTTTGAAGCTTAAAGGGAGATGACAAGAAGGTTCAGCCTGACGGCGCCGGCGGCATCGTGGAAAGAGTCATGTGCATTGTGCTTTTCATCTGTCGCATGTCACTGTCAGTGTTACCCTGAGTGAGCGGCCGGCCGCCTATTCGTCTTCTACATCATGATCATGCATGTGATGATGTGCCGCTGCGTTCCTTCAACGAATTTCTTTGCTGGTTGGATCTTGAATATCGTTTGGCTGGCACTTCCTCATACTAGCCGAACTTGTTCACTACTAGTTAAAAGAGGAGGTTGGAAGAACGCTACTTCTGGAGCAGGGACATGGCTCTAGCCTGTGTTGGGCGGATATTTATGTTCTAGAATGCGTTTGCTTATTCTTTACGTCCTTCAGGTTCTCCCCGCCGCTCATCAGTATACTATTCAGTTATTGCGGCCTCTTCGATACCCCATTGACCCATAGTATTCTTGGATCAGTCCTGTCCATCTAGACCTGCGCTTCCTCAGATCCTAATGATTACGGCCTACCTGATCAACTAGCGCTAGCAGTGCAGCTGTTGTTGACAACCCCTCTAGTATGAGCTCAGGTCACCCAGCTCAAAGTGCCCTGTACGAGGTGCTTGCTCGGGGCGCCTTCGCTTTCGAGCCGTCCCCTGTCCCGGAATTCGTCTTTCCCGTTGCTCTTTCTCAAGCGTATATTATTCGAAGTATTTGCTATTATACATCATCTTGTCATATTGGTTTGATGAGAATACCGACCCAACAAGCACCCTGCCAGCTAGTACGAGGCAATATAACCTTCTTCCACCGTCAACCTGACAACCGCCCGTCCATTATCGTTCTCCATTATAGCCCAGCCAAGCTTTGACCTTCCCTTAAGATAATCAACTCTCTTCAACCCGTCTGCAATCTCCGCCTCAGCACGTCTGTCACCAAAGGCTGCCCTGTACGCGTCGCATCTGCGATAAAACGCCGCCGCCACCTCATTTGCATCTTCCTTGCTCAAGGCGTTGTACTCCCGCGGGCGTATGCGTCGGCGAAGTGAATCATAGACG
This sequence comes from Paramarasmius palmivorus, assembly GCA_037176845.1. Classification (NCBI taxonomy): domain Eukaryota; kingdom Fungi; phylum Basidiomycota; class Agaricomycetes; order Agaricales; family Marasmiaceae; genus Paramarasmius; species Paramarasmius palmivorus. Next base: position 352,081 of record JAYKXP010000034.1, on the reverse strand, counting down.
TCCGAAAGCAGATCTTGGAGCGAAATAGGATGTTGCTGTCTCTGCACCTCGACCGGCCACTGAGACATCCCATCGATTATAGCTGTCACGCTCAAGAGACCGTGGATGGTAGCTTGCTCCTTGAGTTTATCCATAGGTGCATCACGGATGAGCAACGTCTCTCCTACGCGGTAAACCTCCACAGGTTTGAAGTGACGATAGCCAAAGTCGAGGGACAATCCGATCGATTCACGTTGTACTTCGGAGTAGTCGATCCATGGGTGAAGGTAAGGAGTTGCCCTTTCGAAGGGGTGTAATGTCTTAGTGACGTCCTGGGTATACTTAGGGCTTGACGTTAGGGGGAGTAGTTGTTCTGCAAGTATTCTCTGGTAAAGATAAAAGCGTCTACATATGTCGAAGCATCCAGCCTGCGGATCTGCGTCTGCATGATATTAGTATATAACTTCAAGTAGAATGCTAGAAAAAGCATACCAAAACCAATCTGGAAAAACCCTGCGGCGTGCTCTAGATCCGCTGTCATTTGCAGGAAGATAGAATGCAGATCAATCCACGCGGAGCCAAGGCTTTCCAGGTCGTCTATGAAACGTAGCCTACACCCCATTAGATGGATGAGATGATGATGAAGAGAAGCCGTACTCGAAGAGTTGCACCATAGCCATCTGAATCTGTATTTTCAGTGCCAATACATCCCATCGTTCCGACCTGGTTTGATAAAACGGGGCAATACGGTGTTTGCACGCGACAACCAAATCTGACACTGCAGTGAGGGAGTGTAGACTTCGATTGGAAAGTCAAAACTCACTCTGAATAACGCGGTAGGAATGCAGTTTGGCTAAACATTCCAATGCTTCGAGAGCTACCCAAGCAGTCTCGTCTAGTTCGTTATTTGCGACGTAGATCAGGTCCCAAGCATGCTCCGCATCCATGCTTCCAATGTCGATATTGGGATCAGGGAGATGGCATGCTCTCTGGAGTTCCTCTGTGTGAGCACGAAAGAAAGAGGTAACAGTGTCGAAGGAGCTTTCGTCACTGTCCGAGTCGGATTTGTGTCCTTGAGAGTTATTGTGCCCTGTTATGACCCAATCGTCGTGGGCGTGAAGCTCGGCGTCAAGGGTCTCTGAGGGTTCAGGGCTGAAGACTATATCTTCTTGGTCGCTTCTCAGCAACTTCTTCAAATACGTCTCTATCTGCACAGCGCGAGGCCGTTCCCCCGGATCTTCCTGCCAACATAATTCCACTAGATTCCAGATATTATCAGGACACCAACAGCCTTCGGTAGGCCGACTGGGTCGTGCCCCACGTATAACTTGGAACATAACCGCCGGATCCATCAGCTCTGGGAACGGGATGCGGCCAGTCATAATCTAGTGGCTATCAGCACAAAATAGCAATCACTGAGCCAGCAAATGACACACTTCGAGAATCGTACAGGCATAGGCATACACATCTCGGGGAGACTTGTCGATTATAGTACCGCTAGTTGGTGTTCCGATACTCATATTGAACATCTCTGGGGCCATCCACCGTAGGGACCCTTTTAAAGTGCCACTTGTTGTGGCATTCATGAGCTGGGTGTCTCCGGCCACCGCAGCGAGACCAAAGTCCGCTAAACAGCAACTCAAGCTATTATCGACGAGGATATTGGCCTAGGTCATGATTAGAAGGCGAAAGAAGAAGCGTTCAATGAACATACCCCTTTGATATCGCCATGTATAATCATCGGAGAAAGAGAATGAAGGTAGGTCAGCCCCGAGGTTATTTCATATATCTTCATGCATGACTAAGTATAGCGATGGCAGGAGAGCAATTTTCACGGACCGATTTTAGTCTATCATGACTAGGATGCTCCTTCAGGTAAGATATGATGTCTCCGTTTTCCAACCAAGGCGAAACCAGGCAGAAACCGGGAGAAAAGAGTTCGGTATTGACGCCTAGGAATGGGAGGACGTTCGAGTGTTTTAATTGCTTCCATACTACCGTTTCTTGGCAAAATTCCTAGATTGAGGTGAGCAGTCTAAGTTTATAGACTAATTTTGCTCACAGCGACCACTTTGTTTCTTTTCCGTTGGTCTCTTTCGACGTATGTCCGAAGCACTTTCAAGCAAACTGATTGTCCGCGAACGGATCCCTTGTATATATCCTGAGTCGGTATGAGCCAATGCTTCCATCTTTTTCGGTCGAAATTCTCACCGCAAAGCCTCCTCCTAAAAGTGGATGTGTTCCTTCCCGTGTAATATCATTCAGAAAGAGGGAGGGTGGTAGGACATGGTGTTTCTTAACCAATACTCGAAGGCTCCGTAAGCAGCTTTTCCGATAGTCATCTGTAGCCAATGCTTTGTGTCCTTCCTGTATTGACCGTCAGCTTACAACACTCAGAAGAATTATGAGCCTAAGTACCAGCTGAAGCAAATCCACAACAAAAGGTATACATGATGGTTCCAGTGACAGCAGTGCGCCGAGGGGGTCCGGTAGGGCTAAAACCGCACGAAGCTCTTCTTCGGTCTCGATCTTTCTGGTACTCGATAGTTCAGGGTGATTTCGTGTTCCGTTGCTGGGCAAATTCGAGGAGTCTTGCTCTCTGGAGCCCATGCACGACTCCACAAAGTACAAGGTCAAGAATGGTGTGTCGTTGGCATCTCCTCGTGGTGACTAATGACGAATGGCGAATGGCTATGTATGGGCGAAGCGCCCTTCATGCTCTGCGCTGGCGACAGAAGCATGATGGCTGTGACAAAGACAACCTGGACTATGTATAGAAAATGAGCATTGATTCATTTTCGTTGTCCAGAAAGGTTTTCACGTACAATTCGAGATTTCAGCATGCTAGTCATTTCCATTGCAACACCTGCCCACGAAAACGCTATTCCAACTCAACATTGCACTCTGCTTGCCCAATATATTCCGTTTGCGGTTGGCTTTTAGAAGCGGGATTCCAAGTTGAAGAGGCGTTGAAGAGGACATCGTGGTGGTAAAGAACAAGAAACGCTGATTACACAAACCCGCGATCGCTGTTCCGAACAGTGATGAACAATACCAACCACAGTCGATCACATAACCATTCATATAAGTACATTAAGACTCCTTTTTCAATACTTGTACATCATACATTCGATAGATACCAGAAGGCCCATATTTTAGACTGTATATAAGTATAGGTATAGCAAACCGCCAATCATCACAGTGACATAGCCGCCTCATGCAGTAATAAGCTTTATAACACCTTCTGTCCAATCAACCACACCACCTCTGAACCATACCTTACCCAATAAGAAATCCACTCTCTTGACACCCTGCGCCAACTCAGCTGCTTCCACATCCGGTCCATATGCCCCAAAACCAACATTTGCCCCGATATACGCCTGAGAACCCTGATGCCCCAGCGCCTTACATCTCTGTGTATACGCTCTCGAAACTGCTGCCTCAAGATGACTATCCAACCTTGCCCAATCCGCATGGGTTATCCTCGTATGCAACGAACGATGAATGCACATAAGCACGTCGAGCATCGAAATCGGCGGAACGTGTGTACCCGCAAGCGGATCTGGAGCAAAGGCGACAGCACCCATGTTACCACCACCCATCGAGTCGTTGTATGAGATATCAATAGGCCATTGTGGAATCATATCGCAAATGACGCGCATCCGTGTAACGCCGGGCACGGTAGCCTGTTGCATCATGATATCCATAGGTGCCAATCTAGTTTGCCCTAGACCGTTCCGATCCCTCGATAATACTTGGATGGGGTTGAAATAGTGCGAGGACAGGTCAAAGACGAAGTCTCCTTGCCAGGCTTCGGCATTGAGCCATGGGTGAAGATGGAATGTACCAGGTGTGCTGGGGAGCCCTGGTAAGGGGTGATTCATGCCATATGGTGAGCTGCCGCCATAGTTCGGGGAAGAACTGGCATATCCAGCGTATGGTCCTCCGAATCCTGCTGCCCATGCATAAGGATAGGCCGGACCGGCATCGTAGGGTGCAGCGCCACTGAATGAACGTCGTCGTTCGCGAAAGTAGGTATCTTCGCCTGAGGAGAGATACGGTGAGGCAATGGGAGCATGCCATGAGGGTCTGCGAGGTCTAGCAGGACCAAAGTATGGGTCGTACGGATCGTTAGATTCGTACGTCCCAGGGAAGAGAACACGATTCGGAGTGTTAGGGGTACCAGGCAGAGGTACGGCGTTTCGATATGGCGAGTGGTACGGCGAGGACGAGCCTGGTAGAGGGACAGAATTTCGGTATGGTGAATGGTATGGTGAAGTTGAGCCTGGGAGAGTGGCCGAAGGTATAAAAGGCGAGCCCTGGGGCGTGTGGAAGCCAGGATTGTAGTATGCTGAGGGTGTGGTTGTAGGTCGGAAAACGTAGGGGCCAGACATAATGATTCCGGGTTCTGTAGATAACTTAAGCCTTTAAACGACTAACGCTGATGTGTCGATGCTGATGATGTTGAGCGAGATCGCGTTAGGGTGTACACGGGTGTACCGCAGAGCTGCTAGTACAGTTTGCCGTTACGGGTATCAGTAGTAGCAATGTAAAGAACCAAACAGCGGTCGAGGAAGCTATTCAACTGTTGGTTAGACAATGCGATGAAAACAGCGAAAGGTTCACTCACCTAGAGCTCGATACCGCTCAGAGCAAAAATCGAAGAGTAGGGATGATGGGAGTAAAAGATCAAGAAAGATACGCGTCACAGTCAATGTCGATTTTTATCCATATCAGATTCCCGCAGCGCTCATAGCTATGGGCGCCTTCCTCGTGCCCTCCACCTAAGCTCCGTTGTCCCCGTTTTGGGATTCATGGCTCCTGGGTTAGATATTTCTGGATTCGGAAGTACTTGGCACTAGAAGCTGGAATGTGTCGCATTGAGTGAGTGAGGGCAGAGAAAGACCTGTAATCAGTAGCTAAGTATTTCCCACCAGCCCGAGTTTAGCGCACGTCAAGAACTACTCGAGCTTACTCCATGAGGTGCATAGACCGGTCCTTGACAAACGCCTGACGCCGTATCATAGCCTCTAATACAATTGAAGTTGGACATTGGAGCCATCCTCAGTCAGCCCTGAGTGTATCCACGTAACAAGCATCGCCGATTGACGTCGTGAGGAACTACAATATAGTACAGTGCTTCAATGGTTCCATCTCGCACCCTGACTGACAACATAGGTGAGCGAGGCTACAAAGCAATATCAGAGATCTGCATGGCGACGCTGGGCACATCCAGTGATGGAGACCTGGAACCGCTGCTACGGCCGGCCATATATATCCAGGTGACCAACTACGATGAAGCACAACAAATAAAGAACTTCAGACGATATGTGAGTCACATGTATTGCGCATTACTACAAATTAACAAGCTCTAGACTACTTTGATCGGTCAGCATCGGTGTAGAACCAAAGACAGCCAAACCACGTACCATAACAAAACACATCTATCACATCCTCTCAAGAGGCTTCAAGCTAAGCAGCCTCATAGCGGCCGCCAACACCTCCCTAGCTGACTCATACAACCACATCCTCGCCCTAGCTTTCTCGACATCCTCTTCACCCTTCACGATAACCGTCTCCCACGCACTCGAGATAGCATGGCTGAGCCTGAATGCGAACGTCACGACACCGCTCGGTTCATGTGTTTTCAAGGCAGTCTTCACGACATCGGGGTAGGTCCCAAGAAGGAACGCAATATCTCGAGCGTGTGACGACTGCGCGAGACAGCTGATGTCGATCTGGGATGGAGGAGGCAGAGGAAGGAGATGGGGGTTCTTTCGGCCGATTGAGGCAAGTCGGACATGAGCGTACTGGAGATATGGACCAGTGTCACCTTCGAAGGATAACATCCTATCCCAGTTGAAGGTGTAGTTATTTATCCTAGGCACCACGTATATCGGTAAGATTGAACAAGGTATGGTTGACAATTGATCTCACCGTTTAGCAGCCATATCCTGGATCTTGACGCCAGTAATGCCTAGTTCCATACTGGTATATTCGGGATCTTCGACTGCATTGTACTTCTCCTCGTTCTTCTGCATCTGTTCGTGCATGACAGTAGCTGCCTCCCGAATAATCTGGTCCAAGAAAACGACGGTACCCCTTCGGGTACTCATGCCTTGAACCAAACCGTAATTGACGTGCTGAACATCCTTTGCCCATGGGTACTCCATGAGCTCGAGCGTTTTGATGAACTGGGCAACGTGAAGATCCTGCTGAGCTGAGATGACATAAACCATCTTGTCGAACTTGTACTTGTCGTATCGTTGGATTGCACCGCCAATATCACGAGTAAGATAAATCGAGGTACCGTCTATGTGGAATACCATGAGAGAAAGCTCAGAGATGAACCTACAAGGGGAAAGCTTACCCTTCTTGCGAACGACAGCCTTGCCCAACTTCCACTTCTCCAGGTTGACCAACTTGGCGCCATTGACCTCCTCAATGAGCCCCATCTCGTTGAGCCGGTCCATAGCCTTGTCCATGTAATCCTTCTGAACCTGCGACTCTCCAGTATAAACATCAAAGTGAATGTTCAGTCGGTCGTACTCGACTTCGTACTTCTTCACGCTAAGCTCTCGCCAGGATCGCCAGTTCTTTAATGCCGATTCGTCGCCATCTTCCATTCGCCTGAAGAACTTGGCCGCCTCGACCTTGACCTCTGGGTCTGCCTCTGCATCCTTGTTGATCTTGACATAGATCTCGAACAGGTGCTTGATAGCATCCTTCTCAAGGGCTTCCTGGGAGCCGTATCGCTCGAAACCGACAGCAATCAAGCCGAACTGGATAGTTCTAGTCAGTCATGAACAACAATAAGCAGAAGGGACGTACCTGTGTTCCCCAGTCACCCAGATAGTTCATAGAGACGACATCCCAACCACACGCCTTGTAAACGTTCGCAAGGAAAGCTCCAATGATCGTACTTCGCAGATGTCCAACATGGAACTCTTTGGCAATATTCGGCGAAGAGTACTCGATTAAAATCTGTTTTCCTTTCCCTGAAGTGTTCGTGCCATATTCAGGCTGTTGGGACTCGGTTTCATGGGTGAGGGTGTGTACTTGGTTGAGGATTTCGCGGATCATGGTGGTCGTGTTGAGTTGAAAGTGAAGGAAAGCCTTGTCGTGGGTTATAGATTCGACGTATTCATCGGGCGTGAACTGAGTAGTCGCGCGTCAGAGAGGATGAGGACGGCGTAGGGGAGCTCTCACCTTATCCAACACCTTTTTCGCCAGCTCGTCAACCTTTCCCGGTAACCGGAATCGAGGCAGAGCAATGGTGAAGTCGACGCCCTTCTTTCCATAGTCGACACCGGAATATACCTGGCTCATTGACGCATCCGTAAGTTGAATAGGTTTCCCAACGAGCTGTCAATACACACCTGCTCGACAGTCAAAGGAGGCAGAGATTCAGAGACTCTTTTTGCGATAGATATCCGAAAGGCATCCAGCACACATTGGGCTGGATTCGTCTCCGGTACAGTTGGTAATGGAGGTAATGTGCTTGTTGAAGACATTCTGGTCAATATGACTGTTGTTTTGAAGGAGAATCGGGGACCAAGTAAAAATACACTTTTTCGTCGAAGAGAATTGAAGAAAGCCAGATTTCGAAAAGTGACCGGAAGTTTTTATAGGAACATCGATAAGATTTTTTTGGGCAAGAGGATCGAGCGGTCTGACACGGAACGAGTCAAGAATTTTTCGCTTCCCAGCACGTGACTCGATACTGTACGCGACACGGTCCCCTTAGGTAAATTGTAATTCACAGTACAGATAAAATAGAAAGAAGCTACAGGTGCATAGAAGCGACAGCGTAAGAATGTCACCACTCGATGACATCCGGGAAGAACTTCGCAATCAGCCCTTGATAGTAGGGCTTGAGCTTTTCCGGGTCCACAGACTCATCACTCTTGCTGTACAGGTCGTACGGGTTAAAAGCCTTAACAGCCGCAAGAGCTTTTTCATCGGCTTCGTTGGTCAAATGCCTGTAGGCACCTTCCCTGTGCCAACTAAAAGGGGAGATGCCATTAGTGCTCAGCGCAAACAACACTCTGAAGGTTAGGAACACTGACGGGTAGAAACTGTGGTACCGGATCATAGCAAGACCCTCTTCGGGCAAACTGCACTGGTCTTTCAAAACAAGGTACAGGTACTATGGCATCGCGATGAGATATAGCACAACGGCAGGTTCATACGACACACCTCATCATGGCCCCATGAAAGCATAACATTCTCTAATCCGCAATGAGGACTGTACACACCATACTCTGTCGAGTACAACAAATCCGAAGAATCCGGATTGTTTTCGAACGTTTCGGGGTAAATAATCTTCTCCGAAAACTGGCATCCAACGACGAAGGTGTCCTTTAATAGGTGGTCAGCACTTGAGCAAGGTCCAGATTCGGAAAGAAAACGTACTCCGACAACGTCCCACTGCCCCCTAATACACCATCTATATCAGCTTCTCTCGATAACGCTGGAGCGAGAAGGAACGCACTCGGAACCAAAGAGGTACAGCAACTTGCCCAGATCGTGTACCAGGCCAACAACCTGCATCCATTCCGGCTTTCCATCACGGCGTATAGCCTCAGCAGTTTGCAGTAGGTGTTCAATTTGGGATAGTTCCGTCTAGTATGACCGTGTTTAAAGTTAGCATTCAGGAATAGTATATAGACTTGAAGATCCGGAGAGCAACACACATCAGGATCAGAGTCGTCAACGAGGGTGTTTAGTTTCTCAATTGCTTCCCAGATACCTTTGAATGCGTTAGGGTCATGGTACCCATGAGGAGTGAGAATCGTAGACGCACCCATCTTAGCCCTCACATTCTTCTTGAAATTGTCACGAGCTTTGATATTGAACTCCATGGTCTGGTTTTCTGTGACGTTCGAGGTTGGAGGAAGATCCGCGGACATTCAATAAGCCATACCATGTTGTTCCTTGTAAAAACTCTTAACACGTTCACATGCCGCTTCGTACTGACGGAACTGGTTCTTGTCCTTTTTCTTGTCGAATTCCGACGCAGAGTTCCAGACTATGCCTTTGAGGACATTGACTGCCAGTATGGGCAAGAAGTATAAGCAGCTTATTCCGATGCTCAGCATGTATACACACGTACCTTCATCTACAGCATCTGACACACGTTCAAGGTCACGAACAGGAAGATGCATTTTCGAAACAGAAACACAAAGAGAGTAGTTGGTCGAGGATGTGGAGGGTGAATGGACGGAGGCGAGGAAGGAAAGGTCAAAAATTTTTAGGATATATATAAGACGCAGATGGTTCCTCCGGAACTGGTTCCAGGTAAGGTAATGTGAGTTAAGCGTAAGCGGTTGTCTAAACCAGGGAGTCATCATTGGAGCGCTGAGCGCTTCTTCAGGCCGAGCCATCTACGAAGATTTCAATATTCATCCCCGTTGCGGTAACAGGTGGTGAAAGGTGGCAAAAGATAGCAAAGGAATTTGATATGGGGGTGAAAAAAATTGGAGAAAATGGGTTCCTGGGGTTTACAAGAGAGTCGAATTGCAAATTGAGATAGCCCGGGGGTCGGCTCGTTGGGCCCTCGGTCCGGGCTGGCGCGGACGCGTCGTACCGATACAGCTTACTCTGTCGTGCTACATAGTCGTTGGAATTTGTGGTAGACTTGGTGGTGAAGGCCTGAGGAGAAGAGAAGAATAGTCCGTGCATTGGTAAGCCTTGCTTTTTTAATGATTATATAGCCCAGAAGCTTACGCGTTGGGTGAACGGTTACTGATAAAGGCCAATTCCATCCGGGGTCATGGTTAACTTCTGACAGTCCTTGACGCGAATTAAATCGTCGCTTTACGGCGCAGATATCTTCAGCTGACTATCAAATGCTCGGTGAGGAACAGATTTACTTACGAAAAAATGAAAGGCTTCCCGCGAAGAGCTTTTGACAATTCTGTTACTTGATCTGCAGCTGACTACATGATGTCCGCGAACACGGCCTCCACTAACTACCGGTTCGAGTGAATAGGCTCCCATCCAACTGATAGGCATCCACTTACTACCCCGAATTCAGTGTGGAATGTTCACCGACCACAAAGTTCAAGGTCGTCGAAGAGAAGGAAGAAGATATAACGATAAGTGAGTCAGCTATCATCTATAAATGAAACCATCTCACCCGGTATTTCCGAGAGCTTCGGTACCAGAAGGCGAGGTTCGACTTCGATTCCTTTTGCGCCCTTGGTATGTTTTCCGTGAAAAGAACCCGCTTTATGTCCGAATCTCAGAGAGAAACTCTTGGCCATCTTCAGCTTGGAGACAACGGCAGGATGCTTCCGTCACTGTGGGAGCTGATTGGGATGCATCAGATCCATGTATCTAAATGATATCTTCCAGATTGAAGTCATACTTGACGCAACCATCGGCAAGTCCATATGTACAACTTGGCCACGCCAAGTTGATTCCTGGTCATGAGCTCCATATTCGGTTGCAAGAGAGCATTGTCAGTCGCGATATACGGCGAAATTCGGTAGCCCGTTGGTTATCGAGGATCCGCGAGCGTTGTGGTAAGTAGAGCTCGACGCGTCACGCGCTGCAATGCCTGGACCGCCGGCACTTCAAACACCGATAGGGGAAAGTTCCGGGCGTCAAATCGTATCGAGGCTATTGGTTTGGAAGTCGATCACTGCAAGAGTGGGAAAAATGAATTGGTAACGAGTACAACTTTGCCTTCATACAGTAATGCCACGACGACGATAAAAACACAGAAAATGCTACAATCACATACGGGATCGTAACTGCCCGGTGGGTAAGAGTCCAAGAATGCTATCGTGACTAAGATGGGAGAATCGAGAAAAATGATTCGTAAAAAGGCGTCATCGATAGAAGCAGCAGTGATGGAGTAGATTCCAATCGATTGAGGCGATAAGGAATCAGTTGATCTTTAGGAGCTCAACCTCAAATTGGAGAGTCGAGTTGGGCGGTATTACAGGCGGGAAACCACGAGCGCCGTATGCCTGATGTTACGCAGTCCACAATGAGCAGACGAGCCGATAAAGAATCGAGGTGAACATACGTAATCCGGGGTAGCAGTCAGGATAGCCTTTTCGCCCAAAGATAATTTGGGGACGCCTGATCAGAGCGTATCGCCACAATCGCAATCGATAATCAGTACGAGGTCGCTGGTAGTTGGTATCCTCGACGCACCTTCGTCCCAGCCCTTGATCACCTTTCCAACACCGATTTCCGTCTCAAATGGTGCACCACTACGTAGCGATCAGCTCTGACAGACCCGTAGTTCATGGACGCCAAAGTCACGCACCGATCCCGACTGGAGTCGAATTTCTTGCCATCAAGAAGAGTTCCGACGTAGTGAATAGATACCTTGTCTATAAGGAAAGGCTCGATAAGAAATAGTGCCAATGACGATTGAAGCGGTCTACGTGCCTCCAGGTTGGGGGAAGGTCTTGCCGTCGCCAGGACTGATTGACTGGATTGTAACACCCTAAAAACAAAAAATTCAGTCATAATTTTGTCAGAAAAGTGTTATAGACGGACCATTATAAAGAAAGTACAGAAATGTCGAAGACGGTGATGGTGGTGGTGAAAGGGGAGAGCACGATTAAAGCCCGGTCTCGCGCGCTCGTTCTTATAGCTTAGAGGACGGAGGCGGATCTGATCCGGATCAGATCTAATTCTGGGGGACTCGACTTGACTGTCAGGAATTATTCTTTGAGAAACGATACTCGCTGTTATCGATATCGATGAACGATGTCCTCACTGATTCTCGTCAACTATGAATTATTTGCTATAAAGAGCCAACCAATGGGCGTTTGTTTGACATAGCGAAAGCTAAAGGTAAAACGTTAACAGATGTATTCTGCATTCAATACACTGGACCATTAAAGGTAAGTTCCGTGAGGAAAGTGGCACAAATAGAGTTCAGCTAAGTTCTATAACCCGGCGTTAGCCTACGCTACTTCCTATGCAGACTTTGTCTAACACTTTTGTGGTTGCTTCGAACCTTTCCAGACAAGACATCTGACGACTGAGAGATCGATTTCAAAGTCAACAAGTTGCCATCAGAGTTCATATCATCTTCCGAAATTTAGAATATTTATAATTGACTTTTGATGATCAGTTTTTCTATAGGGCTTCGATCGTGTGCTTGCTCAATTCGGAAATCCGCCGGAGACAATGCTCTACCAAGCTTAACAGAAACCCAGAAGGTCTCGTAGTGAAAAAAATTCGAGTCTTGAGAGAAGAACAATGCCAATCATTGTGTACAGGGAGAAGAAGGCAAATTCAACGTGAGATCGAATGGATCAGAGAAAGGAGATAGTTTGTTCTGAATCAGAGAAAGCAAAGTTCCAAGTCGATGACATCAAAAATGCAAAAACCAACGATGTGTCAGGTGGTCCACACTGGCTACACAACTATGTACCCTCTTTTTCAACATCCGACCGAAAAGGATAGTCATGAGCTTCGCAGCATTGATTGCGGCAGGCGAACACTTCGGAGTGAGAACAGTTATTGATAATCCTGAAGATTTGACGCAAAACTGAATCGATATCCAACGATAGCCACCAGTGAGAACTTGAGCCACTACTTCCCGTGATTTGCGCAGCGTTTGTGTAGATAGAACCAGGTAATGCCGAAACTCGGAAGGATGCACAAAGCTAGAACGATGCTTATCGCTGTCACGAGCCATCGCGATTCTCTGGGCGGATGTGGGCGTATTGTCTGATCCTTGAATACACCCAGAAAAGGTATGACACATTCCCATAAGCAACAACACGGGAGTAAGTATGAGAGATACCCAGCGTCGCGTGTCGGGTATTGCATATCTTGAACTCGTCCCCAGGAATACTGAACACAACAAAAAAGACCCTCTTAGCTCGAGACATTCGGTATGTATGAGAGGTGAATCTATAACGCAGAAGAGTCCAGCGTTGCGCCCAAACATGTCTTCTCCGGCGTCTAGGAAGCTCCCATCGAACAATACACTAAAGCAGTGTCGTAAGACAGTCACAGCGGAGCGGATAAGACGGTTATAGAATGTAACACGCTGGAGCCGCGCTTCATGTTCTCCTTCGACCGCAGACCGAGCTATACTTCCCCGAGCAGCCCTGTGGAGGTGGAAGTTCAGGTTCAAGTAGAGGTGCATGGAGACGACGACATTAGAGGACCTGAAATGGAATCAGTTTCTCACGGCACTGCGGCCGCGTCTGCCCCACGCTGGCAGGCCCCGTTTTCTTCCATCCAGTCATTCCTTTCTGTAATGTCTCTTCCACGGGCAGACTATGACCCTAGAAGGGTCTGCTTGAACCCTTTCCCTAATATTCATCTCGGAAAACATCGCCGAACCATTGGAGTTTATGCTGCTGGTGCTCTGGTATGTCACAAAGTCAATGTTGAAGTTGAAGGAAAACTCACAGGAAGACCGATTTTCAAGTTCGCATTGGCCCATTGGGTCTTCTTGGATGCAGCAATATTGTCGGCGCATGCCAAGGTGCCCTGGGGAGACGAACCGCCAGTACATGTCTCTTTCGTCGACTGGGTGCCAGGCATTTGCTCTTTGCTCGGCTATGCTGTCGTCAACCTCATTGATAAGGACAGAGTGAAGGGTGAAGAAGGATTCGGTGACCCCAGGTCGGTTTGGAGGGCGAGATTATTCTTGTTCATTGGGTTTGCCTTGATGGCTGGTGGGCTAGCTGGCAGCGTGGTGAGTGTTATGTTCTGGCACAATTCCCCAAGACCATTCAATTTGGTCATGTTTTCTAAAAGCACATCACTGATTTCCGTTCATTACAGACAATACTCGTGCTCAAGTACGTCTTGAGTGACTATTCGGAGATGTTCAAGTACTATGGCTACGCAAACGTGTCACAGAATATACTGCTAATGTTATCTGCTATCATCTTATGGATGGCGCAGAGCACCAGCAGTGAGTATGAGTATAATCTTACTCTGTAATGAAGACCCCAAATCACCAAATCCCTTCTGTTGTATCATTCGGATGGACCCACGTTCTATCTCTTGTACTCCTCTACCCGAATTCAATGCATTTTTCTCAACTACCCGAAATCTACCTTGCGAATCGTCGACGGAATGACGACCTTGACACGGGCTCCAAGTGAGTAGAATGGCCGTAATGTTTGGAGTATTGTGTCTTGTGATGCTAATACTAGGTTCTCTGGTGCTTCGCATTGCCTTTCCGCTTCCTTGGCTTTCCGTCGTTTAATCTTCAGCCTGAAACGAACTTGTCGTTGCAATCAAATGATCTTTGCTCTCCACTTAGGCCACGGCTTGCAATGACCGTAGCCATACGAGCCTTCCCCCATCCCAAAGGGACAAGGGCTTAGAGATATTCTCGGTCTCTTACTGCTGACACTCTCAGGGTCTCAGGGTCTCATGAACATTGACAGAGAGTAGACCTATTTGATCCAGGTTCAACGTAGTCTCCCCTAGGCAGACTCGATATCGCTCGACAGCTCGCTTGATATGCGTGGCCCAGGTCTTTAGAGATGCATCTCTTCGTGTCTATATTCTTATTCGACACACGCATCTCTTGATCCGTTTGGGAAGATAACGTTGCTCCAAACCTATGGAACATGGCAATACGTTTGACCTCGGATGTTTCACGTTGTTCATCACTGACACTAATTCTACACGACTCCCTCTGTTTTTTTTTTACTAGCATCCACCCAGGAGCAACTTTTACTGGAGTTCCGTTGACTCGCTATGGTTCCTAGATTTAGATTCCGAGGAGACGTCATTGCGAGGTTGAAGCAGAAAATAGGATAAGGACCCTCCGTACCGGCTAAACCGGGTTATAAAACGCAATCCACATGTCATGGTCGGGTGCCTCGCTTACGGACCCGTTGTGACTGAACATCTTCGTTCTCATTGTATTGCCATGTACGATATATCCTCAGGCACAGCACGAGTCAACAATCGCGTGAGTAATCAAAGCAGCTAGTATCAACAAATAAGCTCAATATCCCATAGGAATCATGGGGAGGCAAGGTACGGTATGAATTACCCATCATGGGTAGAAGACCGATGCATGATCAAGGATCAGCCAAAAAGGCGGTGTTCCGACGTTGAAGCGATGCCACCAAGACGCGACTGTTTGGCGGCCATCTTCGACGACGTGGACGATATACAAGCCAAATACAAGCGACCGGAGGGCGGTTACCACGCGAAAATGAACCTGATGCTCAAATGACGAGCTCAATATGCATCACAAGGCCCCTTGGCGCTCATCAATAAAATCCATGGACACACATTCAATTACGGGGCAAAACTCGAGTCACCTCTTTCTTCTTTCATCGAGGCACTGATTTCAGCCTGTCGTACGATTTCACAGGTGGAGTCTCAAGAAACGAAATCACGGGTACCGGTGTCTTCCTTCAGCGCAACAATTAAGCGCCACGATACCGACAACCGTATCGGTCTAAATCTTCCGATTCATGGTTCACTAATCAGCTCTAACGACGCGGGGAGTTCAGACCTGTAGATCAGGGTGGGGCAGTCATCATTACTCACTATCCGCATGGGAGAAACCATTGACGTCTGAGGTGAAAGTAGGATCTATCGTTTTGCAATACGATGCTAGAACTCCGCTTCCGCCTCGAGTCAATAAAGCGATGTTTGTCCTCCCAATAACATCCACCGGGAAGCACGCGCCCGTGGACAAAAACGGACAAAGGTTTGCGTTTTTCCGGATTCACAACTCCATCTATGTTTTCCTTTTGCCACTTTATCGTATTTCATTTGGACGGAGTGATGATGCCTACCGATGCGTTTCGTTTACGTTCGGGCTTCGTTCCCCTTCCCAAAAACTATATAGGATCAAGACAAGTCGCGTTCATTCTCATCAAGAAGTACCGTTCCTCGAAATGTCAAGTTCAGGTTCAAGTTCTACATCCAAGCGAGCACCTCGTGGCGCTGCCTGTTTGACTTGCAGGTACGCGTCTGTTTTGGGCTTTTTGCTATCGCATGACGCTAATTCTAGGCTGCTAGACGTCGCAAGATAGTGAGCTTCAACTTACTACTTCCTCGAATGGCATTACTGACGCTTTCAGAAATGCGACGGTAATCGACCAGTATGTGGACCTTGTCTAGCGAGCTCGCCAGGAACATGCGAGTACTCAGACGGTGCCCCATCACAAGACAATGCTCTGCAACAACAGATCGCAGAGATGGAAAACCGTCTTCGCGAGCTTCAACAGCCCGGTGATCGCAGGCCCAGTACTTCCATCGAACTACGCAGCCCATATGCGCATCCACCTCCCCCAGCACCGGTGAGGTTGATTGATACATGTCAAATCCCGTTCTGACATGCATCTGTCACAGGATTTATCTCAGAATGCTCAGCAGGAATTGTAAGCCCCTGTAAGCTGTACATGCGTTCAATGGCTGACTCGATCATAGGTTACGCGCCTTCGTCCCACATTCCACTAATTTTGGGTTTTTCCTTGACGGCTCGAGATTTCAATCAAAACAACCATCTCCTGCGTTGCAAAGCACGATGCTGCTGATGGGATCATATCTTAGCAGTTCAAGAGAGCGATCTTCATTGCAGGACGGTCTTTTACCTCAAGCACTCAACGACATTTCCCAGGGACTAACTGTCATCCATCCCGACACGGTTCTACATACAGCTCAGGCCGAAGTTCTCATGTCGCAATACCTTTTTCTTCACAATAGGACATTAGAGGCCAAGTATCATATCAGTACTGCAGTCTCCATCGTGCTGGGCGCTGGATTCCACAAGATCCGAGCATCTGGTGATACCCGGGGAGCGAGCACACTACCTCCTCCCCGGGATTTCGTTGAGGAAATCGAAAGGATTAATGCGCTTTGGACGGTCCTTGTTCTGAATCATTGTTGGACATCGGCTGACGGAGCGCCGTCAAACATCTCGTACGACATCGCAGAATCTAGAGTGGACGCTCCCTGGCCCATCGACCTTCCAACGCAATCCAGAGTAAAATTCCTGACGCTTTCTTCGTGCTACAAAGCTCATAGCTTCTATACAGCTTCCAGACGATTTGTGGACGAGCCGGACAATCCAGAACTTCCTCGGGAACGTCCCCGACAACGGTGTCTCGCTGATGGCCATGCACTCTAAAGCTGCCATCCTGTTTGAGCAAGCCTCTCTCCTACTTAGTAAATACCGGCCTAGTGAGTATGTCCACCTCATCGCCTCAAGCTTTTTTATAACATGCATCCCCAGATATGGAGCTTCGAGATGCGGTCCGCTTCCAGTCGACCTTCAACAACGTCAATCAAACGATACAGCGCTTCATTTCGAACTTGCCACCCGTGAATCCACATGCGCCGGTGATGGTCCATCGCAAACAGCTCGTGATACACACTCTTGCTCGAATATCCGCGATCCAGCTACACTATATATTCGGATCTCAAGACGCCACATCCCACTCTTTGATTCTGTCTAATGCTGAAACTATTGTGGCGCTACTTCGTGGGGGGCCCAACCTCGCTGAATTCCCCTTCATCGACCCAATCATGGCAGTGAGTTCCATTTGATAGCTCCCGTTGATGTATAACTGAAACCTTCGGGCATAGATTTTATGGGTGGCTACCGCCAAAGTGTTCATTGACGAGCTTGGCAATGCCGGTTCCACGAGTTCTTCCCGACGGCGATCTACAAGGGATTTGATGGCTGCAGTCGAGAGCGTCATGAGCGTTATGGCAATCTTTGCGCCGCATTCCATGCTTATGGGTAATCATAGTTTTTCCGTATATAAATTTAGAAACGGTGCTGACGGTCCGCTAAAAATTTTAGACGCACAACTTGCACAAGTGCGACAGAACTATGCGGCGGTAGCAAGCCGCTCGACTCCAACGCCCCGCTGATATCTTCAACCGACGCATATTTATTCAAAGTTACCGTCACTCAACACCTCTCAGTCACTTTATCAATATTGTCACAATCCTTTCGTTTGATCCTTCACACGAAATAAATACCTACTACCTACAGTAAAGGTTTATAGATGTCGTTTCTTATCTATACTATACGAAATTTAGAATGGAAGACAAACGGCTTATAACAAAGAACAGCCGAGAAAATTCTAGAACTCGGAAATTATCTTTTGTCCGTTACAAGATCAGCAAGTCATCAGCAAGCCGCTCGAAGCTTCAAGAGCCTTCAACGTGTAACGGGTATATTGATGAATGGTATTGAAACAACCAAAGACTATGGTCTGCAGTCTCGGGATGGACATCAATGGGTATAGTACTAAACGAGCTAGCAATGAAAGTACTGATAAACAACAGGGTGTTCTTTTGATTGGTACATGTAAATTCTTTGCTTTAGGAGTGCTCTAAGATCACTCAGTAGTATGTACTTACGATTATCGCAGGTTAGTTTGAATATGATTACACAATGGCATGCAAAGTGCATACAGGTGAGTATTAGCAGCTTTAACAACTGTGTAATATTGACTTCAAGTTCCCGGATTTGTATAACTGCCGTGCGAAGCACGGGTCAGCGTTCCAGTACATACTACTTGACATACGGAGCATTCTAAACAGTATAACAAGCGCTCGAGCACTGACACTATTCGGCGAGAGTCGGGAAACGAATCAATGCAAATTTAAGAAATGGAGTAAAACGCAAAGCAGAACAAGGAGAGATGTACTAGGTACCGCATACTGAACTCTAACACCGCCGATCAGCGGGACTGCAGCTCCTATTGTGTAGTTCAAGCAGTTTTTCAGCGTAATATCGATGCTAGCGGGAAGAGGAACATCGGGGGTCCCCTCTTCCTGGAATACGGCGGTGTTGTTGTACCCTTGAAGGGTTAAAACAACACTACTTGCCCGGTAGTACTGGATAGCCGACTCGGGCTGAGGTGAGAGAGGATTTGTTTCGTTGTACGGGATACTTGTGGTGGAAGACTTGGCGCTATCCAGGTTGGACGAAGAACAATTGTTTCGTATGTCCCGGATAAGGTCAATAGCGGTTGTATTATCCGCAAGAAGATAAAAGGTGGAGTTGGACGAGTTTGAAATGAAAGTGGCTGAGGCCATAGGTCCACCTGGACGACTGGAGTTATCAGGCCTTCCGTACTGAAAACATACACGTAAGTACTTTCGGTACAAATCTAAAGGAGGAAGGAATGCCAACCTGATGTGTATGGACGTAAGCAGCACCTCCAACTCCAGCCCCGCCCCAGGCAACTGGCCAAAAGTAGAAAGGAAATGACCTTCCATCGACTCCTCGGCCGGTGGTACCTGGATACCCACTCCCGTATTGACTTCAAAAGTTAGCATATGAGTGAAAGCCACCGTAAAACAAACAAACTCTTGTACCTTGTACCATACACCTGCGCTCTAGTCCCTCCACCTTGTTTACGCCCGGAAAAAAACTGGCCGGCTGGTATGACAGTGATGGGGCCTCCGCCACTGCCATAAGACGATGCTGGTCTGGAGGTACCTCCCACAGAGACAGTGCCTGATGTGCTACCAGAATTTCCACTGCTGCTGCCTCCACTGCGACCGCCGCCTCCGCCGCCACCTCTTCCGCCACCACTACCCCCCTTTCTTGGGTACAAACCCTTGTTCTTCCCAATTAGAGACACGAAAGGGACACGCATGGTTCAGATTCTGTTTTTTTTGTGCCTGGGAAAGATGGTGAGCGGGAGTTGACCTCTGAACTAGGCCAGTAGCCCACATTCTATTATATGTTTGAAGTCATGCCTGTCGCAATCTTCGGGATTTGGTATTGCCTTCGTGAAGCTGTAAAATCCACACATGAATGGCCCATGGCAGGCGGGAAAAGCTGTTAAAGGGATTGTCAGCTGGTGATGATTGATACTACATATCAAAGGAGTAGTGCTTTTCTAGCCTTGAAATCGCGTTCTAGCGACGAAAGCTATTAGAAGGCAGTTCTTGAGCGTTCCTGGATATCGTAAAATCTTTAGCCTTCTCTGAAGATAGCATATCAGTATGGGAAAGAGAATTACCTACTCTTGACGAATTTTGTAGCCGCCGACTTGAATTGGGCAATGCAGCATAACACTAGTTGCGCCGTGACATATTGGACACCTCGATTAACGATTTTCCAAAGCAAGCACCCCGCAGAGAAATATTGACGTGGGCGTCTGCGTTTCAAGTTGGACTGTGGTGGAAAAGAGATAAATTCGAAGGTCAGCGCCGGAGGGCCTCTCGCGGTGTGAAAGGAGCCTTTTGTAAATGGTAGTCGAGACGTTTAGGCTGTAGCCAAGTACTTGCAGATATGTACTGGATCGGATGCAAAGGGCTAGATCATTGAGCTTGGAGTCCTCCGAGCGTGAGAAGAGAGAGCAGAAAATGCCGGCGGCATTTTCTGTAACTGAACTTGAACAGCCTGCTTGTTTAGTAAATTCTCACGATTCGTTTCTTCGTTTTCACGGCACCATGGTGTTGGTGGGTCGCACTTTCCTCAGTTCTCCAAGCTTAAGACTAATTTTATTGGATTTGAATGCAGATGAATCGGAAACTGGGACGGCTACTCGATCAAATTTACTGTCATACATGGAACACTTCGTGTTTCCAATTTCAACCGATTAGTGATCCATTACATGCGTCGTGTTCCGCTTCTTGACCATGTACACCCATGTCGTGCTACTCGCTAGCCTCATCGTCTCTTTTGGAAGGGTAGAGTCTACCGTTATTGAGTCAGTACAAGGCAGAGCTGCAGCATCGGCTGTTTGTTCGCGAATTGAAGACTCGATATCTAGTGTGTCTGGAGTTTATTATCCTGGTCAGTTTTGCTTGTGACAACCAAAAACGTAGACTCACGAGCTCTCAGGTCATCCATTGTACTCCAAGGCGATATCACATTGGGCATCATCGAGTTCACAGGACTCCGACTGCAGTGTCGAACCGGGAAGTGTTGAGGACTTGGGCGTCATAGTACGTGTCAAACATGTTCAGGCTTTCCTTAGTCCTGACCGAATTATAGCTCCAAATTGTTGGATCAACCCGGACACCCTTTGCTGTATGTAAAAGCTCCTTCAAGTTGTCCCCTTCTCATCCTCGACCCAAATAGATTAAAGGAAATGGTCGTTCAACCAACCCAGGTTTCTCATCCACTTCGGGCGTAACCATTGCCATGTACCGCTTCTCCGAAATCAGTTACGATGCGACCTCGCAGACAGTGAAGTTGGGGGCAGGTCTCAACTGGGACTCGGTATACGAAGCTTTGGCACCGTACGAAGTAAATGTAGTGGGGGGTGTTTCGACAGGCAGTGGCGTAGCTGGTGTCGTGTTGAATGGAGGCATGGTATTCTGCCGCCTTTCCGATAGAAGTCTGACCAGTAATTATCGCGCAGGATACTCTTGGCTGACAAATCAGTATGGGCTGACGGCTGATACGGTAATCGAGTTTGGACTTGTGAAACCCGATGGAAACATGGTCAATGTAACAGAATCTTCAGACCCGGATCTTTTCTTTGCATTGAAGGTACGTATACCAATCTCATTCCCAAGTTCGGCGCTTATTGTACTTCTAGGGAGGGCTAAACAATTTCGTATGCTAATTCACTAGGCTCGCAAGATTGACCCTTACGCTCAACACAGGGTGTTGTCACACATCTTACGCTGAAAGCCTTTCCTCAAGCACAAGTCTGGGTACGTCTCTTGAGTAATATTTCATGCTATCTCTTCAATACTAGCACTCAGGGCGGCCTACTCTTATATACCTCGGGTCATCTCGAGGAAGTCACTGCTGCAGTAGCCAAGTTTACTTCAACAGTAACAGATCCTAAAGCAAACATCCTAACTTCATACAATTCCATTCTCGGGATCGTAAGTTATCCCCACTCGCGGCCACGACAACTGAGAGCTCAATACCAAATTGCTTCTAGACTACTGTTTCTCAATTATTGTTCTATGACGCTCCGATACCACCGGCTGGGATGTTTGACGACTTTCTTGCTATTCCGTCGCTTTTCAAGGATGTCAAAGCCCGCGAGTTTTTGGACATGTTTTATGTTACACCCGATAACGCCACAGCTGGTAATAGGTCAGTCGAAAAACATTGCTTGTCAAATTGTACCTGACGTCGCTGAAATAGAGCTATGGACAACGTCGTACCTCTGCTCAAGATGTCGCGTCCAGTATTGGATACCATCGTCAACGAAACAAATGTAACACCATTCTCGTTCACAGCCTTTTGCGCGCACTGATTGATGCCTATAGTTCTGGGGTAGTCAACTCGCTCTAAAATCCGAGGTTATCTTGTCCTACGCTGTCGCTACATTCCGCATACCTTCAACTTCCACATCCATGTCTGCATGGCCCCCTAACGAGGACTCCTAGTTACCTACCGTTCCATCTCTACTACGGGTGGATCCTCGAAACATTCGACGACGAATACCATGATGCGCTCCGGGAGACTACGCGGCGTATCACCGAAGCGGCATTGGCAGATGGACAAGCAGGTGTGGATACTGCTGCTTTGTACCCTGGATATGCCATCTTTGATACGCCACCGGAGAGGATATGGGGTGGGAATCTGGAGAGGTTGAGGAAGGTGAAGAAGAGGGTTGATCCAAAGGATGTCATGGGGCTCACAGGGGGCTACAAAGTCTGAGCAAACGACATTGGTTACGATAATTTTATGACACAGCTTGTAGAGACTGTTTCTATTTCTGTTCATTATTTAACTAATAGAAACAAATACCATACATACACCAGCATCTGAAACGGGTAATAAGTTACTTACAGAGCTCTAAAACTCGAATGGTTTGGGATTCCATTCATTTCCAGTATTCAGATAGGTTTATTGAGAAGTAATCGAGGTATACTTCTCCTGTAGAATGGACATCTCTTTCTCTATAGAAGTGGTGAGTATAGCTAGGAGTTTGATGTTTCAAATGCTACTCACCCATCAACGTACATCTTCCTGCACCCAAAACGATCATCGCGCCTATAATACCTTGATACGAAGAAACTATATTCCTTGTATCACTTTTCGAAGAGATCGCGTTCGCAAGTTCTGTTATGAACACCTTTCCAACGACTTTCAGCAAGACCTGCATAGTGCCAACGTTCAGCACTAATCTTGAGCTTCTACGATGCGAAGAGAAGCACATACCGCCACAATAGGATCAATCAACATGAACGCCTTCAGGTCAAGTCCTTTCAACATTTCCAGGATCGATCTTGCTATTGACAGGACTTGCGCCTGGGAATTAGCATTCGCAGAAACAAATGCATAATGGAGCTGAATAGAAGCAACTTTGCTTAACAGGTGTATAACCAGAAGCCGTCTTTGAACGGGGAGTGCTTTGGCCGACTCTGGACTACGGAGTTCAGAATTGAACCTGGCCAATAAAGCATTGAGGTTATTGCAGGACAAAGAATAACTGCGGGCTTCTTCAGGGGACATATCTAGTAAACGACGCTGTCAGTAACGAAGATCGAAGAGACAATGATAGATGTACTTCGGCGATATTGATAGTAGAGACCAGAAGCTTGCTCGAAGAGAATGGAGGCTTTGGAATACAGAGCTAACACGGAATAGCCATGATCGCTTTCATTGGCTAAAAACCTTTGGATGGTATGACTATCCCGGATATCCGCCGGAAGTGGGTCCTAGTCATTGATTGTCAGCCCAAGTGCGCCTAGTTCGCAGACCTCTAGATCTCACCCTGGCATATCGACTAATGTCCAACGGCCATGGTGTGTCGATCCTTCCGTCGGCCGAATTGTAATTAATATTTGAGGCGTGCCTTTCTGCCGTAGTCCAACACGCATTTAACGCCACAACGGTCCAAACCGCATTAATCCTTTCACCCTCGTCGACTGAATCCCTTGGTGGAGGTAAAAACGTCGCCGACCTCGACCGAGTAGAATCAGAAGAGCGAATACGGTGCATACCGGTGCTCAAGAGAAGTGATACGGCGCGCACGAGATGAACCTTTCCGTCTAGTGCTCTTCCTTTCAGCAGAAGGTAGTAGCACAGAAGAACATTGGCTTGAATGGTATAGAGGACGACTTTTGGATGGCTTCCAGAGAAGGCAAGGCGCGAATAGTTTTCGACGGCATAGTCAAAGTAATCTGCCTCTTGGAACTCGGACGTGCCTTCGACATACACGTTGAATAGCAGCACGATGCTAAGGAGTGTCAGAGTGGGCTGTTGTTCGTATCCGGAAGACAGAAACGCGGATGTAAAATGGGTAGGTTCAAGGAAGAAGCCGATCTCTGATCCATGGCTTAAAAAGAGATCCAAACTAGAGATCTTGAGCATAACTCAAAAAAGAGCGACGGGCAAGACCTCACATTCTACGGCGCCGTTCGGGAGAGGTAGTCTACAAACAGCGTTGAGTGTCTGGAGTGGCTAGGACGGGAGAATGTTACCTGAAAATCGTGAAGACATCTAGAACCTTTTTTCAATTTTGGTGGGGTGACAACTCCGGGCTTCTCTGTAGCTTCCGGCGAATTAGCCACCAGGGTCAAGCTAGTTAATCGTTCCACTGCAGGCTTACCTGTTTTAGCCCATGGGTCAACAAGTCGTAGTGAGCCCGAAGCTGCACTCGGTGTCTGCAATTCTTCAATGCGACTTTCTAGGATAGAGATCTTCTCCTGAAGTAGATCTGCTTGAGAAAAGCGACCTTCCGGGTATTCGCAATCGCTCAGAGGCAAGGTTGAGTTTTTGCAGACGTCACAAATAGGCCTCTTGCCGTCACATTTCTGTCGTTTTATGAGCGCAGATGAGATTGAAAAAGAGCCAATTCACCATCTTTCGACGCCTATAACGAAATCAAGGTCAATGAAATCGCAGCAGAGATGGTTATAGACTTCCATACCTGCAATTCTGGCAAGAGGTTCCACGTGGGGCAGGGGCTTTAGACATATTTACTGTCCGATTTGGAGAGCCGAGGGGTGATGTTGGGCCAATGCGGCGCTTTGCCTGTTCTTTTTATGCGGTCCATGTCGAGGTGCACAATGCGCCCACGTAAAAAGATCGGCAAAGCAGGAAACGCCGACTATAACAGCCTTCTGTATATGGTTCAGAGATCCTTATACACTTCCAAGCCACAACTGAGCGCGGATCGTAGTTTGTACCGTGATTGAGCTGCTGTAAGTCGGAGGATCAATTTCAATTTCGAGCACTCTATGATGATCACTCACCTTGGCCGTGACAGACCGATTAATCGAACGGACGGCAATTAAGTGTGGGTGACAAGACATTTCCACACTCACCAAGTGAGCCCGTGCTTCCCCTTGATCCCGTCCTCAGGTGCACAGCAATGATTCGCGGTGACTACATACATCGCCGAGGTGTATTGGTACCTTGGCTGTGTTTAACTGTGGGTCAGTGGCATCGTACGGTCGAGGCAGACTGAGTCTAGAACCATGAACAATGAGATTGAAATATTGAGAGTCAATACATGGCAAGAGATAGTTCAGGTAGATAACACGCGTCATGAAACAGCTTCGACATGAGAGCGTATTAACTCCAAAGTTGTCTTTGACCTCGGCTGGATCATTGTCGGGAAAGGCACAGGTTGTCTGATAAACATCGCAAGTCGTCAAATCACTGATCTCGAGCTGATATCATTCAACGTACTGTATTAATCCCGATGTAAACGCAACTTCTGGTGTGATCTCTCTCCCGGAAACGTCTTTGACCTTAGTGATATCAAGGGTGCACAACATGGTCGCTACAGCTAGCCAGAGGCTCGCATTGGCAAAGTGTTGTCCAATACATATCCTAATAATTAATAGGACATATCAATATCATGATTGTAGATGAATGATGGCAACAGCCTTACCGTCTGCCAAAGCCCCAGACCGACTCGAAATAGGGCTCTCCCTTGCCTTGTGGCTGCGGAAGGAACCGCGAAGGGTCGAATTGATGTGGGTCTGAGTAAGTCTTCTCATCTAGACTCATACCTCTGATGATAAGTGTGATGTCAGAACAAGCTTTGACCTTACAGCGAAAAGTAGCTTTGACCTCAAATTTGAAAATATCATAGAGCCTTTGGGGATAAAGAACCCCTTGTACACGTCATCTTCCATTGAACGGTGAGGAACGCCTATGAAATTGTCAGTACGTAGGTCTTGCTACGAACGTAGGTTCTTACCAACAGACACCACAGGATACCATCGTAGGGTTTCTTGAACGATACATTCAACATAAGGGAGTGATGAGCGGTCGCTGTACTCCGGCAGACGACTTAGCCCTATGACGGTGTCGATCTCCCTTTGAGCTCTGCGCTGATGCTCAGGATGGAGTGTCATGAGAAGCAGAAACACCGAGAGAGCCGAGCAAGTCTATTCATGGAGAGCTTGTCAGATCTCGACAGTTGTTTCAGCAGATCTTTAACGTACGGTATCAGATCCAGCGCCATACATTACTCCCGCAGCACCCATTATGTCCTCTTGATGATCTTTGTCCTGACCTGATGCCTCGAATACCGTCAGTTGAGCCTTGGTGAAAGAGTCTTCTGCAGTCCCCTTAGCCTAGTAGCGCTTGTAACTAATAACTCGAGCAAGAAGGTGATCGAAGCCCCACTTACTATCTGGTCTTGAACGAGCTCAAACGGGTACGTATGCAACCGCCGAATCTTGTGACTCCATCTTCGCGCATAGGTCGCATAATACGCTCCAGGAAACCAAGATGGTAAGCGCCTCACTGAGTCCCTGATTGAGCACAATCACAACAAAAGAGAAACGAATCACCGCTTACACCAAGGGAAAAAATCCACTGGGGTATTCCCAGGAGGCCCCGCATTATTCACAGCGCGTGATACGTCCTCGGCCATCTCCAAGAATGGATCTTCATCCGTTGTAATTCTTTGACCGTAAGAGACTCGCAGGATAACCGCAGCCGAAAATCTATGCAAGATATGCTAAACCATTTGAAAAGGACGGGGGTAAAGCCAACTTTTACATACCTGTTTAGGTGATGGGCGAATTTTTCGGGATCCTCTGCGAGGCGCATCACCAACGAACGAGCCTCTTCCGTCTGAATAGGAATATAGTCGAGACACGTATGTTGGTTAAGGAACTCGTGTAACATTCTCCTATGCTTTAAGAACCGTTTGTCATATTGCAACAACGTTAGTGCGGATGTCCAGCCCATCCTGTAGTGACCACCCTAAGTGAGGCTCAAAGCATGCCAGCAGCCTAAGTGGCGACTCACATTTCAAATACCGTAAACTTAGGACGACAGCTGTGAATGGCGCCTCGTTTGTCAAGGAGCTCAGTAGCTGCCTCGACGCTGTCCAGGATGATCATGTTGCGGCCAAGACAATGCAAATGCATGATTTCACCTGAGATATCGAGGTTCTCGTATCAGTCATGGAAGAGAAAAGACCCAACAGAGACTGACCATACACCTTCGCCCACTCGTGAAAGTGCTCCCCGATATTCTGAGATGGAATAACACGCAAATGCCCAATGACCGGGTCAGCGGGTGGCCCTGGAGGAAGCGGTGGATGTTTTCTGGTCGCGACATAGTTTCGTACAACGATAGCAAGAGTGACGAGCACCACTAGAGATAGAAATATAACCGTGAACAACATGGTGAAAAGTGAGAAATGAGGTACATACACCAGATTGAGGCGTCCAAGTTTTATACCCAATCTGAAGGCTTATCGATTTTTCCTTCCGAGGTATAGCTGTCCCTAACCGCTCTTTCCTGTAACGTCCACCTGTAAAACAATAGGATTAGTTATGCGGCTTTCACTCCATAACGGTATGAACATACTTATCACAAAACCGGCAGCGGCGATCAACTAGCATCGACTTGCAGTGGCTTGACTGCATCCGACCAACGGAGATGGATCTGTATCACCATTGGTCTACATTCTGACCAGGCCAATAATAGAAAGGCGGAAAGTTTGCAGATTGAATCTGAGAGTTGCGTGAATTGTGATACCTGCCCTAGGGACACGACCCGCGAATAGTTGTCAGGTTTAGCGTGTGTGGACGGTCAAAGAGGCTTTATGGAGTTCCTAGCGTCGCTTCACGAGCGAAAAGGCTTCCCAGGATGCAACGTGTTGTCGAAATCGTGTTGCCTTCACGACGGCAATTGGGAAGTGCAGGAGGGAGGCAATCATTCCGAATCTACATCTAAAGCGCCACAGGAGTTCAAAGGAGATCAGATGTCGGACTAGAAGGTGGATGTGAATGAGATAACACACCTCCTTAGGAGAAAGCCCCGCCATTTGGAGAACTGAACGCCATTCTGTTGACTCAGACAACACATATTGCCCTACATTCCCTGACTCATCCCTGGCAACCCCCCGAGTAAGAGAGAGGTAGAAGCCCCAAGTTCTCTATACAGATCGTATAAGACTTCGGGGAGCATGGTAAGAGAAATGAATCAACCGGTGGTCGCGGTGGAACCAGTACCAAACACGTCTGGTCACAGCTTGTGACATAATAACGTGTGAACTAGATTCCTAACAGAGGACAAAAGAATGAGCGCTTCGGTGTAAAAGCGCAAAAAGCAACAGATTTTTGCATTGAGGGTGACTCGGCGCTCAGCTACGAGAATAGTGAGTCAAAATATCGTTTAGAAAGACGTAACGAAGAAGGCAAATGAAAGCGAATTCACGAACTAAGCCAAATTCTCTCAGGCTGGAAATATAAGATAGACTTGTACATTTCTAGAATGGCAAGTCACCCAAGAGCGTCCGATGCCCGCGCCTGGAGTCTCCCAACGCGATTCATCGTGTGAGTCCCAAAAGTACGCATTGAACACGGATTCACAAAGGGTACCCCATTAATGCTTAACACACATCGTTGTCGGACCGATGCAGCCAGCACTCAATTGCACGACGAGATTCAAAGCTTTTCGACCCATAATCATATATAAAACATGTCTTGCATGGCATGAAGTGGCGGTAGAGGAAGCATGCGTACGCGTAACTGAGATCAGGCAGTAAAGCAAGTAGTCGACTAGTCCCCGTCTTTCTCCTACGTGCGGCGCTGCTTCGTGGGGTGGATAGAAGGATTTTAGGCGGTCGTTGCTCTGTGGAGTGCATATCAGAAAGATGTATACAATAGAATATGAACAAACGTACTTCTGGTGGTGAGAGGCCTTGATGGCAGCGACCTTGGCCTTCTTCTCTGCGATACGCTTGGCGAGGAGAGCACTAGAAATAGCTGTCAGCTCCAAGTGGCGATAAGAGGTTCAACACGATACGCACTCGTACTCGGCCTTCTGCTCCTTTTGTGCCTCGAATTTGCGGCGCTTGATGGATCTCAAGTGACGACGGCGCTGAAGACGAACGGGGGTGACGAGACGCTGAATTTTGGGACTGGAAGCAGGAATTTTAACGTCAGATCACACGAAGCCAATAGATCAAACTCACGCCTTGGTATAAGGCTTAGCATTCTCCTTCTTCGCGCTCGTAACCTCTCTCCTGACAACATACTTCCTCACATCATCCTCCTTGCTCAAGTTGAAGAACTTCCTGATCTTGGTAGCCCTCTTGGGACCCAATCGCTTGGGAAGGACAGTGTCGGTGAGACCGGGGATTTCGTTATCACCCTGCTTGACAATGACGACGGAGAGGACAGCGATGTCAGGGCCGACGATGCATCCACGGACGGACTTGCGCTTGCGTTCACCGGTACGACGGGGGCGGTAGCATGAGTGGCCGTCGGAGAGAAGGAGGCGAACACGGTAGGGGAGGAGGACACCCTGCTTCATGGGGAAACCTTGCTTATCGTTACCGCCAGTGATACGGAAGATGTATCCTTTCCATTCGTCACCAACAGAGTCGGCAGGAACTTCTTGAGACATCTTCTTGTCGAAGAAGATACGGCTGAAATCGATGATTTAGATTGAGTTTTGACACTGAAATCTGCACGAGACGCACTAGCGTTTCTCATCATCGAGGTCGATGAGTTTTTGAGCCCCAGTTGCGGGGTCTGTGAACATGAAATCAGCATGAAATTTGAGAAATCAAGATTTCTGTACTCACTGGCAATGTTCAACTTCATGATTGGGGAGAAATGGGGCTAGCAGCGACTTTTTCGTACGCCTGCGCTGAGGATCTTGCTGTTGAAGAACGTCGACTGCTTGGCCGGTCGGTCGTATACAGGAAAACAATGTCAAACAGGATTGAATAATTAAAGTTTGCAACTGTACAGCTCACGTGCAAGCCACCCGGAAATTGCCGGTCACCTGCGAATTCTCAGCCTTGTCCATCGTTGCTGATCTGTTCGACGAAAAAACCCTTTAGGGCCCTCAAGACACATTTTCTTTATTCTTCGTAACTCTTCAAGACAGTCGCCATGGGTCGTATGCACGCTCCCGGAAAGGGCATTTGTACGTCGCAAATTCACTGGAAAAAGAGCCAATTTTTCTGATATCTTATTGAATTGCGTAGCGTCCTCTGCTCTCCCTTACCGTCGCGCTCCCCCTGCGTGGCTCAAGACGACCCCAGAAGATGTTGTCGACCACATCATCAAGCTCGCCCGTAAGGGTTTGACCCCTTCTCAAATCGGTGTTACCCTCCGTGACTCGCACGGTATTCCCCAAGTCCGTTTCGTCACCGGTAACAAGATCCTTCGTATCCTCAAGTCTCACGGTGTGTTCTACATTTCTATCGAGTGCCAATGGATCCTCATACACTGCATGTCTGCTTTTTTCGTCTCTTTTTTGCTCTTGCGTATCGCTTGATGCTGTTTTTGCATACCTTTTTGTTTGGGGACAGGACTTGGCCCATCCATCCCTGAGGACCTTTGGCACCTCATCAAAAAGGCGGTCGCCGTCCGAAAGCACCTTGAGGTTAACCGCAAGGACAAGGACTCCAAGTTCAGACTGATTTTGATCGAGTCTAGAATTCACAGGTGTGTTGCGTGAACTTTTGCTTTGATCATGTACTAATGGACGTTTCTAGACTTGCTCGTTACTACAAGACCAAGCAGCAGATTCCTCCTACCTTCAAGTATGACTCTGCCACCGCATCCACTCTCATTGCCTAAACACCTTCACGTTGATGGCGTTTTGGTTGAGGTTGGTAGTAGTACTATGATGGTACTTGCTTGGGGCTGGATGGAGGCATTGATAGTGTCTTGATCGTCACATATATGATTCATGTGCTTTGTAAAACGGTACAATGTATGCTATACATCCACGCGTATGCCGAACTATGGTTTTCTCACTGGCCATTAAATGACGTCGAAGAAGCCTTGAGCACATCGACTTGATATAGAGTACAGTGGCACCCGGTACCGAACTCGTTTCCTTCTACTTCAGTGATAGTACAGCCAAGCCTTGCTGCTCTTATTTATCTATCACCACGAATCGCGAGCTTCAAGTCATATGGATTCTGAACCACCACCTTCACGCGTACGACCACGAGAAAACCGCGGAATTCTTGAGA
This sequence comes from Paramarasmius palmivorus, assembly GCA_037176845.1. NCBI lineage: Eukaryota > Fungi > Basidiomycota > Agaricomycetes > Agaricales > Marasmiaceae > Paramarasmius > Paramarasmius palmivorus. Next base: position 320,768 of record JAYKXP010000034.1, on the reverse strand, counting down.
GCCACTTTTCTCTCTCTCTCGGAAACGGAAGATAACGGGGCCATTACCACTGTCACGGAGGTGTAGTGTTCTCGGTTTAAGAACTGCTCACGGTTATCACATACTCCAGGTTCAGGCGGTGTGCGGACTTAGAGCTTCAACGCATCATTTTTGGACCGTTTGGCTCCGGGAGCAGGGATCGATGATCGCTCGCACATAGCCTGCTGCATTCCTCTCACGAAACTAATCCTTGCCTGAGAGATCCAGAGAATCGGGTGCTTTCAAGGACTCTACACCCCCTCAGAGCACTTTACAGGTTCCTCGCAATCAAGCCAAATGTCAACATTCCGAACGGCATCATCAGGTGAACCAGCGTGAATGCAATATATCCTGCTCCAGACCCGTTACTAAAGGTTACTAACAGCAATGCAATGCCAAAATCATATGCTAGTGCTGCTGTTGGAAGATCCGCATCATGACAAGGCCCAGGGTATCCTTTAAAGGCCCCTCTCCAGATCCACGTTCGTCCTGGAAACCTACCTACACACGCTCATATATATATCCCACTTTCCACCTTGTTTCTTGAACCCACGAACCCCACACGATGACTACTCAAGTTTTGACTATGAACCATGCCCCTCTAACGACTCCTGCGTCGATACGGATACCGTTTGCTGGGTCGAGGGCTTCCTCTGCTGGTGAGTGCCGATGGTTGGTTTGGTTGTCGTTCGTGGGTCTAATGAGAGGCTTGCAGCACAATACACACAAGAAACCCCTCTTCCGCTCCGAGAAGGGATTTATCGCATTCAGACCCAAACCGATGATGGGGATGAGCTGTACCTATCTGCTGATGCGGGGTATGTCAAGGCGAAGGCAAAGTGTGATGACGATTCGACACTGGTACGTACCATGTTAGAGATCCCGGGCGAAGGAAGACACTTATGGTATTCTTGTAGTGGAAAGTCGTCCGCAGCAGAACCCTTTCATCAGGCGTCAAGTATACGATCGAGAACGTTGCGACAAAAGAGAAGATCAATGTCAGCAGCTCCGTCAGTGCATCTTCCCTTCCATTCATCTTATCCCTTCCTAACATATCTTGGAATCTCAGAGGCTCCTCTTGATCACGACGAAAGATGCCGATTTACCGCCTTACGCGCCTCCGTTTGAGGTGACGTTCTCACCTTCGAGTTCAGGGTATCAGGTCGGTTCCCCGAATTCTCCATTTCGTATGCAGCCTTATTGAATCCGATTCCTACGCTACGTCAGATATCAACAACTCTTCCGGATGACCGCGGTTTCAAGGACGAGTTCTACTTCCACCTTGGGGTATGGCAGCTTGAGCCATGGGGAAAGCCGGTCTTGCCTGCACCCGTGTGTACCTTTCTCCTCTTCCTTCTCCGATTCTTGCTGATGATTGATGATCTTACAGGTGCACATCTCAACAAAGGTATTCCCCGAAGCGGATTGTGTTTGGAGTATGGGTTTCGTGAAGGCTGTTGAAGCCCCGAGGCAGGACAGTTTGAGGAGTGTTAGTTCGCTGGAGAGTGTCTCCGAGGACTGAGTGCAATAAAGATAAAAAAAAGAGGAATTTCTTGGTAATATGTATATATGTCAGTGTAATTGTATCTAGCGGATCGATGTATACGTATAATTTGGCTCAGGTTTATCTATTACGTGCACGCACTCAAAGTTGTAGGAAATCTCAATAACATTCAAAACAAGAATAGGTGACACTGTTAAAGCTACCTATCTTTAAAGTCCGAATCAAAGCATAAAAGATAAAGCTCCCTAACCATTTCCACTCCTTCAAACATTGACACCCACACTGATGTTCCTTGGCACACCTGAAGCCGTAGCCGTAGCCTCACAGAAGGTGATGGTGTAGCTATCATACGTGGTAGTGTAGAGGGTGTCGTCGGCACATGCAACACTGCTGAGCGAAACCGTTGGGCTACTGGTAGCAAAAGTCGTAGCTGTACCAGATGGGTTATAGGTGACGCTGAACGGGACGGTCGGGCTACTGGTGGCGAATGTCGTGGCCGTACCGGACGGGTTGACTGTTGGGCTACTGGTAGCAAACGTGTGACTAATAGCCGTGCCGGATGGGTTCACCGTCGGGCTACTGGTAGCAAACGTCGTAGCCGTGCCAGATGGATTGTAGGTGACGCTGTGCGGGACCGTCGGGCTACTAGTAGCGAATGTTGTGGCCGTACCCGACGGGTTGACTGTTGGGCTACTGGTAGCAAACGTGGTAGCCGTACCGGATGGGTTGACTGTCGGGCTACTGGTAGCAAACGTCGTCGCTGTACCAGATGGATTGAATGTAACAGTGCCGGTAGGGGAGGGGCAGTTGCAAGTCGGGATACTAGTCACTGTGATAGTGACCGTCGGGAAGATGCTAATGGTAGGGCTGGCAGTAAAAACAGGAGCACTGGTAGCCACGACCGTGGTATTGGTGAAGATGTCGTGTGGTCTTCCATTCTAGAAGAAGGTTAGCGACCGTATTAAGGAGGCGATTGCGAAGTACCACATACAACATAGGAAACACCCGCCAGAACAAAAGCCGCAAAGCTAGGGTTCAAAAAACGCATCTTGGACTGAAGAAAGGCTTGCTTGTGTGCGCACAAAATTCAGGAAATACCAGTGTGAGGAGCTAACTGCTTTCCTGGCCTTATAAACCCTGTTATCGGCCACATATCGATCCGATGAGGTCCGTGAACGTTCGCATCTTTCATCCTGGTGTTCAGTAAGTTCGGGCATGACATCCCCTTCGTGAGACATGGAGTTTAGGTTTTACTTAGAAAGTCACATTTACCACCAAAGGATTGTTCATTCCTAATGCTGACCAACAAGGCCAGACAAATTCCGCAGCGGTATGGGCATACTTCGTTGGCATAGATGCATTAGTTACGAGCAAGAACTATGATCGTCAACGTGCTTACCTCTCGTATACATTGATTCCGCAGCAGGTCCCTATATAATTCGTGACACGGAAACTGGAGCGCCTTAAGATGCCAGCTACATCAGCGCCACAATCGACACCGAAATGTCCGCCATATCCATGGTTTGATAGATGGCCTGTCAGCTCAAGGAGAGGGATATCATGATCGAGAAAATACACCCCCAAGCTTCTTTTTCCCTCTACAGCTTGAAAGTCGAAAGTTGCTGGAAGGCATCTCCCCTTGCATTTCAAATGTGTTCTGCACATTACTGACACATCCAAGTTCTAGCTCAACCTTGACTAGAATGCTCGTTCCCATCGATGGCCTACACAACTATCAGTCACCGACATTCACCGTCTTAGGACGGACCGCCATCCGAGAATGCTCTTAGTTGATTCTTCTGTTCCTCGTGAGTACTGAGTACAGTTCAATGAAATGAAAATGCTTACTTACTCGAAGGTCTTCTGGTGGCATTAACGCAGGGCGTAGCTGCCGCACAATGGGAGTAACACACCGTCTGCCCAAGTCTTCGTTTTGCAAAGGCAGGTCTGGGGAATTCATTAGGTCAGTCACTCTATTCGTTTGGCTTGTGATCCACACTTAACGACAGTCCTTCTGTTCAAACTAAATTCAATGCTCGAGTACAGGGCTAACTTAATGACCAGCCAACGTTTTCTTCCAGAAAGTTCAACGCTTACAAGAACTTTGAGTTGGCCGATTTAGCCATCTTCATGGTCCAGGTGGCTCCGGGAGGGCGAACTCGCGCGTCATCAAAGGACTCCGTGATTGTCCTGTGCTTTCGCGAATCCGATCAAGGCCCAGGACTCGTCAACGGCTGCCTACAAAAGGCGAGCAGATAAAAATTGGAATCGGAGCGACCTTGTCGGCTTCGAGTCCATCATGTGCGATTCAAGAGACTTGTAAGGAGATCAGGCGAGTATGAAGGGAATGTCAGGATGAAGTAATGATGGTGGGAGGCAAGTTGCATTTTTCGGTTCAAGCCGATGCCGGCACCTTATCGGATTTGATAACAGGGCTGATACTTACCAAACAATTTGATGGCCTGTTTTCACTCAAATGTGCGTACATGAACATTGAGCTGCGACTGTTCCCCTCTGTCCCCTCTTTCGTTCCACCATTCCTCTCTGACCCTGTGTTTTCAGTAGCTGACACGAAGCAAAAACCCATATCGCCGGTTCGTCAGTTCAACAGCAAGCATTCGGTCATTAGTAGGAATTCACAGGAAGAGTTGATGCATACTGATGGCCCCACTATTGAGGTAGCGCATACGGCGTACGGGGAAATATAAAAAATGCTATCTCTTCATTAGGTGAGTTCTACAGTGTTTCGTTGTATTTCAAGCAATGACTTACCTCTTCGTAGTCGCAGCGTACATCTACTCTTTAGATGGACAGATGGCGTGTTGCTATTTAACTTGGGTTGCATCAGAGCTTGAGAAACATAGCTCAATTGCCTAGGCTATCGTCGGTCGCCCTATGGTCAGAAGGGAAGCTCAACATCTACCAGTCGCAAGCTTTAAGCCAACTGTAGCAAAAACCGCCGATTTGGCCTCACGAGGATGTGGTGTCTCGTACGCACCCTTTTCAGTGATATTCTACGTGCTCCGTAATAGTCGTAATAATTGGCCTACTCTCCAGGGGATCCGACATCCTCACTGACTGGACGGATAGGTTGCATTGTGATGGCGTTAACTCAAGGAATTGCAGCAGTAGCAGGAACGTCTCAAGTCGGTGCTCAAGCTATCGTGCCGCAGTGACATGACGTTGAAACGACCCCCGTCGTCTTGCTCCTCATAACCGGAGTCAGAGGTGCTGTCGGAAACACGATTTGTATGTCCCTTTCATCTGTTCAGTCAAGTTGGTGACTGTAACATAGACATTTACCCAGATAGCGCAATATTGACAAACCAAACGTTCAGGCCCATACGACAGAGCAAGCTTCTGTTCACTTCAACATTTTTGTTATTCAAGGTTATGTACCCCGAAGGATCCGAGGCCAGAATCGGTACCACAAATGGTGTGGTTCGTCCCTAGCCTTTCTTCATACCTACTCCAAAACGACGCGCGGTTACTTCACAGTCTACAGGCCCTTCTAATCCCTCTACGACTGGTGATAACCAGGCGGGTGCGAGGACTGACTGCGATAAAGATAGAGAGGAACTTCTGAATAGTATGTATAGTAGCCTATATCAATGTTATCATATCTAGCGGTTCGATGTACTATAGGTATGAATTGGGCTTAGGATCACCTATCATGAGCGAGCACTACTCAATGTTGCGAGAAATCTCAATAGCATTCAACAAAACAAGAACAGGCAACATAGTTAAAGCTACCTATCTTTATTCAAGTCCAAATCAAAGCATAAAAGAATAAAAGATAAAGCTCCATGCCCAACCATTCCTACTCCCTCAAACGTTAACACCCACAATGTTCCTTGGTACAACTGCAGCTGTAGCTGTAGCCTCACAGAACGTGATGGTATAGCTATCATACGTAGTCGTGTAGAGCGTGTCGTTACATCCACCAACGCTAACCGTCGCGCTACTGGCAGCACTACCAGTGATCGTACCCGATGGGAAGAAGGAGGTGACCGTGGCGTTATTGGCCGGGCAGGCGGTCGGGACCGTACTATTTCCAGCAGTACCTGTCGGGAAATAGGTGAATGTAGCATTGCTGGCGGCTGAACTACCAGCAGGAGGGATCGAAGCGCTGGCAGAAGCAGTTACGGTGCTTTCAATGTAGGTGATGGTGTAGCTGTCGTACGTGGTGGTGAAAACCGTATCGTTACAACCACCAGTGCTCGCAGTCCCAGTTGGATAGCCGCTCGCTGTGCTATTGCTAGCGGGGGTGCCAGCAGGCACCGACGAGTTGGTAGCGGGGCAGCTGCAAGTCGGGAAACTAGTCACTGTGATGGTGACTGTACCATTGCTAGCAATAGTGGACGACGGGTAGGCGAACGTGGTGTTGCTGGAAGCCGTAATGGTAGGGAAGTAAGTGGCGTTGCTCGCAGTACCTGTTGGGAAGATACTAAAGACAGAGCTGGCGGTACCTGTGGCCACGACCGTGGTATTGGCGACAGAAGTAGCGAAGACGACGTCGTGAGGTCCTCCATTCTAGGAGAAGGTCAGCGAACGTATTGATGAAGCAATTGAGATAGACCACATACCGCTACAACGCAGGAAGCACCTGCGAGTACGAGAGCTGCGAAACCAGGACTCAAAAAACGCATTGTGAACTAGGGAGGCTTTTTGGGAGTGTAGGTTTCAGAAAATACCAGGGTGAAGAGAAATTCGCTCTCCTGGCCTTATAAATACCGTTATCAAACCCATATCGATGTAACGAAGCCCGGAAACGTTTGCAGGTTTCAGACTGGCGCTGGGAAGGCACGGGCATGACAAGCCCTTCGTGAGATGACGGTTTAATGCGAAAGTTATACCTACCACCGAAGAATCCTACGCTGCTAACTCCAATAAACAAGGCCAGACAGATTCCGCAGCACTATGGGCATAGTTCACCGGCATGAATGCATTAATTGCAGACAAGAATCGTGATGTTCAACGTGGTTACCGTTCGTATACCCTGTACTCCGCAGCAGGTCCCGATAGAATTTGTGACATCGAAACTGGCACGCCACCGATACTCCAGCGCCAAACTCGAAGCCGAAATGGCCTCATGAGCGCCGTATCTATGACTTGGTAAAGATCCTGTCTGCTCAACCCGAGGGGCGTCATGATCAAGAAACATACTCAATTTTCTCGTTCTCTTCCAGCTTGAAAGTGAAAGACACTGCATAGCATTTCCCCATGGACATCCAATTTTTCCTGTGTTATATCAACATGTCCGAGGCCTAGCTCAATACCAACCGGATCGCTCATTTTCATTTTTAACTCCTCGATGCCTCGAGCAACTACCAATGACCGAGATTCGCCGTCCTGTGCTTTGAAGACGCTCCTGGTTGATACTTGTGTGTCGATTCCCTGTGAGTACCAAGTACAGTTTGACGAAGAAGTGCTTACCAACTCGAAGGTCTTCTGGCTGTAAGTTTTGGCTTGAGCGCAGGACATAGCCGCTAGATGAGTAAAGCAAAAGTCCGTCTGGGCTCACGTCTACGTCTTGCCAAGGTAGGTCTGAGGAATCCGTTGGGTTGGTTCTGTTCGTTTGGCTTATAATCCATGCTTAACCCTTTTTGTTCAACAGCCATGCAGTTGAAACTACAGTGCAAAGTCATATAAGTGAGCACAGACTTTCAAGATGTTTATCCAATACTCAACAGTGAAGACTCACCAAAACTTCGGACTCCCTTGACACGGCCGACGTGGTAATCTTCGTCTCATAGCTCGACTTGTTCGGGGACGCGGACTCTCGCAGACGTCTCACCAAAAGAGTGGGTCCTGTTACTTTTGCAATCAGGGTCCAGGGCCGTCTCGTCAGCGGCTGCCTAGGAACGGAGAGCGGACGGTTAAAAATGTAGGACTCGCGGTTCCCTTCTCTTCGAGGTACCACACCTCGTTGACTCCATCCCATGCAAGAAAACCTGAAAACACGTTTGATGAAGGGAATGTCAGGCGAATACGGAAGAAATCTCAGGATGGATTCATGGTGGTGGGGAGCAAGTTGAATTTTTCGGCTCAGGATTATCTTGGCAGCCAGCTAGGCCCTTGTCTTATCAGATTTGATAACAGGGTCGATCTATCAACTCGGGTTATCAATCAACAGTCTGATTGCCTGGCACGCGATTTTTTCAATCAAACCACCTGCATCATGAACCTAGAAAAGGCTTTGGCTGTTCCTTCTTCTGTCCCACCATCTTTTCCCCTTGACGTCGGAGAGACCCTTTGTTCTTCATGGCTGACCCCAAGCAAAATGCCACATCGTCCGGCTCGTCGGTTCACAGCAAGCATTCGGTCACTAGTAGGAATTCTGGGGTGGAGATAGCTTCGCAGGAAGCTCTGATGCATACGGGTGTCTTAACTGTTGAGGCAACGCATAGGGTGTACGGGAAACACAAAAAGTGGTATCTCTTCATTGGGTACGTTCTACAATGTCTCGTCATGTTTCAAGCAGTGACTTACTTCTTCGTAGTCTAGGATTGGCAGCGTACATCTACTCTTTGGACGGACAGACGACGTATTACTATTTGACTTGGGCTGCATCCGATCTCAACAACCATAGCTTAATTGCTACCATTCAGGTTGCTCAGGCTATTATCGGTGCGCAGTTTTCGTTGGTCATATTGTGAATAGAAGGGAAGCTCAACATCTGCTACAGTCGCAACCTTCAAACCAGTTGTAGCGAAAACTGCTGATGTAGCTTCACGAGGGTATGCCTACCTGACAGTCTGTGAGTATCTGCGTTCGTTCCATATGGTTTCTGACGTTGCCCTCCGTTTAGTGATATTCTATGTGCTCGGTAATGATCGGCCTGCTTTCCTCAACGAATCCGACATCCTGACTGACTGGATGTATAGGTTACATTGTAATTGCATCGGCTCAACGAATTGGAGCGGTAGCAGCAGGAATCGTTCTGTACGCAGTGTGAGTGCCACCTTATCCTATCGTATTGGAGTTTACTGAACCCATATTGGCAGTGGATACACGTATGTTACATCTCTTCCCGAACCATCGCACCGTTTGACACTGCCATAGCGGTTTGCAACTGTTGACCCAAATCATCATCGCCGATATCACGACCCTCAAATGGAGAGGCCTCGTCTCGGGCCTCATTTCGCTCCCATTCGTCGTCAATGCGTTTGTTGGTGCAAACGTTTCCACTCAAGTAGTTGAACACGCTGGATGGCGATGGGGTTGTAAGTCTACTCACTTCGCTTTCCAGAAGCGTTGCTAAGAGTCTTAATATAGACGGCATGTTTGCGATCTTGATACCCGCATCATTGTCTCCACTGATCATCACCTTGTTGTGGGCGGAGCGGAAAGCAAAGAAGCTGGGTTTGGTTCCCAAGGTTGAAAACAATGCTCCAATCTCCTACCGTGCCTGGGACATCGTGGAGAAGATGGACGTATTTGGACTGATGCTCATTGGGGCCTCTGTCGCACTCATCTTGCTCCCCATGACATTGGCGAGGAGTGCTTCAAACGGATGGAACAACCGTACGTCCACCAATCCCGATATCCTTTCCTTTTACTCATTGTATCCCTTTTGTAGCCTCCATGATCGCCATGATTGTTGTTGGATTTGTCCTGATTCCGTTCGTTTGCCTATGGGAATTCAAGTATGCCAAGTTCCCCGTGATTCCGCTTCGGTTCATCAGGAATAGAAGTGTGGTAATCGCGTCTGCAATCGGGTTCTTTGACTTTGTAGGTCCCTTGTACCATATCCAGTCTTTTCCGCTCATTAGTCTATAGGTGTCGTTCTACTTGACTTTCACCTACCTGTACTCCTTTGTGCTTGTGGTGAAGCCTTGGTATGCACTTGAGCTTGCTTACTCTCGATGTCACTAACAAGAATACTCGTCCAGGTCGGTAACCAATGCTACGTACTTCACTTCTACACAATCAGTCGCTCTCACCATCTTCGGTATACTGGGTGGTGTAATCCTGCGTTTCACACATAGCTACAAAGTATGTCAATCTCCGTGCCTAGGGCGTATCGCTCACCTTCTTCCACTAGTGGTGTCTCGTTGTCGGCCTCGCTATCCGTCTGCTGTGCGCTTCCTTCCTTTTAGATTCCATCTCGCGAACTCATCATGATCTCTAGTGGCTGCGGAATCATGATTCACTCTCGTGGTGCCCAAGGATCCGACGCAGAGGTCGTATGGACCCAAATCCTACAAGGTCTCGGAGGTGGCTTTGCTGCAATAACATCCCAAGTCGGTGCTCAAGCTAGCGTACCCCACATTGACGTTGCGACAGTCACCGCCGTGGTGCTCCTCATAACCGAAGTTGGAGGTGCCGTCGGGAACGCGATTTGTATGTCTATTTCGTCTTTTCAGTCGAGATTGCGATGCTAACATCAGCATTCTCTCAGCTGGCGCAATCTGGACAAACCAAATGCCTTCAAAACTCGCAGAGTACCTCCCCAACGTCAACGCGACAGAGCAAGCTTCCATTTACGCTAATATCGCTTTTATTCGGGATATGTACCCCGAAGGATCCGAGACGAGGATTGGTATCGGAAATGGTAAGGGTCATCCCTAGCTTCTCTACACACTATATTCCAAACTAACCCGCGGCTTCTTTACAGCTTATAGCGACGTCATGCGTACAATGGTTATCACTGCTACCGCCGTCGCCGTCGTTCCGTTGTTGTTGTCGCTTTTGATGCCAGATTGGCATCTTGGTGATACGCAGAATGCGGTGGATGATGCAGGGCTTGCTGGGACTGTTCCTACCGGTCCTTCTGAACCCTCTGTGGCTGATGATAAGCAGGCAGGTGACAATGTTAAGGTCTGAGCATGTTGGGCTTATGAACGGTGGTGGATATGGTTGGTTGGTTGTTTCATACGATGACGATTAAAATACTCGACTGTTAAAAGATGGGCAGCTTTTCTCTTAATTCAAAAGATTACTTTTGAACACGGGTTGAAGGTTGTGAACGTAAATTGTACAATGCGTGAGTAAATACTATGCGGATGAAGATATGCAATGCGTGCTAGATATGCAATGCGTGCTGGATATACAATGTTGTGAATGATACGAAGTGTTGCCGATGTAAGTACAAGGTGCGATATGGGTCTACAGAAAGCAAAGTGACGATGCGTGCGTTATACAGATGATTGCGATAAGGATACGAATAAGTGATTGTATCAGGGGTATCGAAGTGTCGATGTGGAAAGCAAGAAAAGCAGAAAAGGAAAACAAAAAGTGACAACCGACCAGGAAGGTCAGAGAAAATATGGCCTTGATCTTACTAGACAGATCCTGTCGGAGAAGGCCTTCTGTCACGGTGACGAGCTGCCACTCGAGCGCCTCGACCAACGTTTGCAACGAAGGTAGACGTACCGGGTGTGTCGCAAACACCATAACCAGAGGCAGAGCGACCACGAAAAGGCGGACCGCCCATCATTGACTCCTTAGAATCAACGATGTTTTTCACTTCGGCTTCATACTCGTAACAGTACCGTGTGATGGATTCAGTGATAGACTGTCATATAGAGAGCATGAGATAGGACGGTCAAAGTGATTCAGAGGAATACGCACGAGAATATCTCTCTCTAATGCCTCGGAATCGTGGTACCAGGAGATGATATCGAATATCAGCTTTGGGTGGACGCCAAAGCACGCTTTCCATATCACCAGAGATGTAGCTTCCAGCTGCAGTCCCTTCGTGCGGATTTGAGAAGCCCAGAGTTTCAACCTGCACGTATATCGGTTAATCAGTAACTATCAGCAAGGAATCAAAAACACTACACGTACTCGATCAATTCCAATTTCTTGTTTTCGAGTTGAATTCCATATGGGCGGATGATGACTTTGGGTGCACGGTTGAAGACGTCGTCAAGATGATTCTCTTTTTTGTTCAGTTCCGCGAGAGTGAGACATGGATATTGGGATCGCAGATAAGACCAAAAGGCAGCGGGTACGGTGAGAATGATGAGAGCGCAGAGACCATAGAACGTGTAATTTGTAGTCTGGAAGATGGAGCCTTCAGCAGCAGACCACAGTGTTTGACTGGTGTTTGAGGCGAACATGAGAGGATGTTGTGGAGAGAAAAGGGGAAAAAGTCGACGCTCAAAGAGGTCCGAGTTACCAAATTACTTAGGCCAAACTAGGGTTGCTGTAAAACTCAATTGACAGTGCCTCATGCACATGTGTCATCATGTCAAAAGGTCCAGTGATCCCCAGCTTCCAAGTAAGCCAAAAGGAAAGCTGTCGAGTTGCGACGTTTTTCGAGTTCAATGAGGGAGGGGAGGGGAGACTATGTAATGAGGGAGGTACCGAGGAATATGTTTTTTTTTGGAGGGGCGGTGGTATTGCCATCCGTGGTCGCTTACGCCAACCCTTCAGGCTGTGTGTAGTGGGATCTCAACGTTCTCAACCAGTAACCGAGGAATATGTTGGTCCGATCTAGGGACTGGAAACCAGGCTCTAGCGCTTATTTAAGCACCTCTGGGACTGCTTACCCAGAGCGACCGTGAATTTGCGTGGCCTCGAATAGTATCACAGTTGACGCGTTGACGGCTAGCTGCGATTTATAGAGACGCCGAGCTTTTGGAAAAGACTCGAGAGACAGTCAAGAGCTGAGGGGCTTTTCCAAAGGGGGATAGAAGGGGGGTAAATACTGTAAGTTACGATATCCAGGAAAACTTACCGTAATAAGTATGTGATAGATAGATACTAGATAGATAGATAGGAGAATATACTTATTATGGAACACATCAAGAAGAAGATCAAGAAGACCCGTATTCCACGTTCAGTGCTATCAAATTTCTGGAGTCCAAGTCATTGGGTCCAACTTGAACACAACTGGACAAGTGTATAAGAATGCGTCTTTCGTTTTCTTGTTCGATAATATCCCGACGTGCATTAGCCAACCATTTCCTTTAGCCCTAGCTTTTGCATTCCCTCCGATGTACAGCAGCATAAAAGCCGTGCCAAACGTTGCGGCAATCTCCGAGACGGTGACAGAAGCACCTGACTGGAAAGTGGTCGTCGTCATCGCCTCGGTCGTCCTTCTCTTTGCTCTTTACCACTACCTTCGCTTGCTCTATCCCTGCCTCACCATCTCCGCGCTCGACAACACCGAAAAATCTTTGGAAGATGCCTACACTGAAGCCAGAAGGAGTGCTTGTTTGCAAGGAGACGAACTAGAAAATACCACCCAGTCAAAGCTTCGGTGCGCAATACTTGCTTTTATTTTCGGTCCTATTAGCGCTAATGTTTATATCGCAGATCGAACGACAGTGCCTCAGAGATCCGTGCTCAAAGTCTTCAAGATCCTTCCTCGACTTGGAAAGCTTGGCTCATCATCAAAGTTGAGCTGATTCCCAGCATCGTTGCTTGGTACGAAGATGCCGACAGACTTCGTAGGGATATATTGGTGCGTTATCAGAGCTCTTCGGTCATTCTGTTCCTCACCGATGCCTTTATATTGCCAGATCATCATCGAAAACAATAAAAGATCAGGATACATCGCTGAGCTTCAAAGGCGTCAACGCATGGCATCAAGGTCTACAACAACGCGTACTAACGACGATGTTCAGCCTGTGACATCGTCTGGTCACGAAGCAGTGGCCCCGCGAGGTGTGTAGCTCGACATCATTCTATTCTGCTTCTCTGAACCCAGTGCTGCAGGACCTCCGAGACACCGAACCCGCCGACCAGATGTTTCGGTGTCCGACGCACTTCCAAGTCCTAGTACTACCACCGAAGGTTGATATCCGTGCTTCAAACAATGGATGGCCGTTCGGCGGACGTTCATCGCGTCTCAGTCGTTTCTCCCTTCCCAATCCCTTCCCAATCCCTTCCTCACCAAACTACTCGTTAACGTCATCGCTTTTATCGCTGTCGCAATGCTGTACTCTCTCGCTACGTCCTCTACCCTGTACTTCTCATCCAATCTGCTACTGTCGATTGCCCTCAATAGATCTGTGTACTCTGCAATCTGATTCGGTCTCGTCGCTCTTGTGAATCCGCGGAGCCTTTGTCGAGTTCAGTGTTCGTGACACGCTGAGCAATCCTGATTAACGACAACTTCGGGCGTACGGTTATGGACGACTGTCCAAAGTACACCTTCGGTTTTGCAGGAGTGGTACTTGCATATCGAGCCATGAATCTATCGTGGATTTACCGTCGAGTGCCACCCTTTCATCCTTGCTGAACTGTGAAAATCCACATGTCTTGGCTACGGATTACTCGATACCTGGGCAACTCATTCCCCGAATGATGGCTCCTATGATGAGGCAAAGCGGAACACTCGTTTGCAAGGAAAGCCTGAGGCCTGAGGTCTCAAATCTATTATTCAAAATCGGGTGTGTAGCTTTTCCTTTTGGTACGTCTGCGCCCAAGCCGATGATGAGATTGAACGAAAAAGACCTCTGACTCGGATGTTCGGTCTCGACGCTTGTTGCTCTGGACAAGTCATTTGTCGTTCTGTTCCGTTTCGTGGTACTTACGCGATCTGTTAAATATGTCTACAACAGTTGCAGTCGCCGGGCGTGCGTAGCATCCTCGATGAACAACTTTAACAGCTCAGAGATTGCTTTGGCAGTCTTTGCAGATTGAGGTTGTTGCCGAATCCTTCGGAGGCCGGTACATGTGAGGAAGGGATGTATAGCAAGTATTCTAATTCTTGCAGGTATTACATATAGGTGACTATCTGTTGTTAAATAAATTCGACTGACAATGGACATAAATCAACTGGTTGTATCCTATCAGAACGAGAACAGGTCGATTTCGGGTTTCTGTACTCAGGAAGTGCCGAAAACCGATCAAAAATTTAGACGTTGGAAACATTTAACACACCGGGGGAGACAGCAGAAGTTTGATACCCGGCAAGACTCGGAACTCTATTCACGAACTTATTACTTCCCGTGCTCGTCATCGGCCAAAAGACAGGCTCGTGGATGCATGCTACTGTTGAATGTTCTCACTCGTGGTGCTATCAGCATACCATTTTCAAAGTTCCTTAAATTTACTTACCAACAGTGTTTTCTAGCCGGGAATGCCGGGAATTTTACATCGAATATCCTCGAACTGTCGTCTTGATGCTCAGCTCCACTTTTTGCCTTCTTTGGAAATGTTTATGTCTGGGTCAAACACAGCCTTTCAGTGTAGTAGATTTGCTCGGCGTGCTAAAGGACCTGGATAAAAGTGGAAATGGGCGTCAGTTACTGCGAATTGGCTGTTGCCCATATTCCGCGATGCAACTAGGCTCAAAAAAGGAAACCCTCAGTATTTCCCTATATGTCAAAAAAGAAAAAACATCACCATACACGCTGAACAGTGTATATAATCCACGCATTCTGTGTTGGTTTAGCCACACACACACACTTTCTCCCTTCCTCTTTCTTCCTTTTTTTGTGTTATCAAGCTCGCTGATGTACACCACGCTCAAACCAAGCCAGGTGGTTGGTACGGCAATCTCCGAGACGGCTGCTCAGGCACCTGACCGCAGATACGTACTCCGACTCGTCATCATTGCCCTTGCCTTTGCCCTTTACTACTACCTTCGGTTGCTCTACCCCTGCCTCACTATCTCTGCACTCGATGGCACCGAAAAATCTTTGGAAGATACCTACACTGAGGCCAGAGGGGATACTGGTTTGCACGGAAACGAGTTAGAAGACATCACCCAGTCAAAGCTTCGGTGCGCAGTAATTTCATTTGAGGCCCTATCAGAACTGATGTTTACATCGCAGACTGAACGACAGTGCCTCAGACATCCGTGCTCAAAGTCTTCAAGACCCTTCCTCGACTTGGAAAGCTTGGCTCATGATCAAAGTCGAGCTGATTCCCAGCATTGTTGCTTGGTATAGAGATGCCGACAGACTCCGGAGGGATATATTGGTGCGTTATCAGAGCTTCCGCTTCATTCTGTTGCTCATCGACATTTTCAAACCGCCAGATTATCATTGAAGACAATAAAAGGTCACGATATATCGCTGAGCTTCAAAGGCGCCTACGCATGACAGCAAGGTCTACAATAACGCGTAATAACGACGACAGTCAGCCGGCAACATCGTCTCGTCACGAAGTGGTACTGCGAGGTGTGTAGCTGGACTTTGTTCTTCTCTACTTTTCTGAGCGCAGTGCTGCAGGACCTCCGAGACACCGAAACCGTAGACCAGGTGTTTCAATGCCCGATGCACTTCCAAGTCCTGGCACTACCGCTGAAAGTTGATATCTGTGCTCGAAATGATGATGGATAGTCGTTCAGCGGACAGTGCTTAAGCCTTCATTGCCTCTACCTTCCTGATGTCCATCCTTCACCAACCTCCCCGCTAACATCGTCGCTTTTATTGCTATCAGCATGCTATCGAAATGCTCTCCCGTTACGTCTCCCACCTGTACTTTTCAATCATATCTGCTATTAATCTGCTCCTCTCCATGGCCGTGAATGGTTCTGTGTACTCTGCAATTTGATTTGGCCTCGCCATTGTCACGGTTCTCGTGAATGCAAGGAGCCTTCGTCGATCCCAGTGTTCACGACAGGGACCTTGTCACCGCTGAGCGATCCTGATTGACGGCAGCTTTGTGAGCACGATTGCGGAGTATACGCTCGGTTTGCCGGAGCGGTACATGCTTATCGAACCATGAATCTTTCGTGGATTTGCCGGTGAGTATCAACCGGTTCACCGTTGAACTGCGAAAATCCACATGTCTTGGTTGCAGATTATTCGTTGAGCCATGATTCATTACTTAGCACGGGGAACGGGGAGTGGGAGAAATGGAGGCGATTGTGGGACAGTGATATGATTGTTCATTATGACTGAATGGATTTCGGAGCGGAGGACAGTCAACGAGACGCGTCATCCGTGGACTTTGGAAAACTTCGTCACAAAAGTAGTTAGGCTTGCTCTTGTAGCCACCGAATCCTGTTCAGCCTCGGATGACTATACTGAGATTTGAGCGCCACAGATAGTCATAGCTGTAGCTTGTGGCCAAATTTACTGGTGCCTGTGGTTCCCATGACCTCGCATTTGAACCGGTATCCATGACACTGGCCGATTTTAGGTTTTCTGCGTTTGCCACTGGTAGCTTCGATATCGAAAGCAGCTGCAGCCACAGTCGCTTCGTGGCTCCTCCCGGCGCCTTAGTAGGCTCCTAGGTTGCCATACCTACACTGTCTAATGCTGTCCAAGACATGTATAAAAGTGCGTATACACCTCTTTCTCTGTAGCTGTTCCTCTTCTAAACGTCGTCGCGGGGCAAAAGGCACTAGTAGAGAGGTCGACATCCATTTTCAGAAAGTTGGTGAAAAACTACTTCTCTCAAAGATTGTTTGGGATTCATCTCATTAATGCCTTTGCAGTTGCTTCCAACAGTTCAGCCTCACGGATGTACACCAAACGCACAACAGTTGGTCTCGCGGCAATCTCCGAGACGCTCGCCGCCGCGGAAGTACCTGACCGGAAAGTTGTCGTCATTGTCGCTTTGATCACCCTTACCTTTGCTCTTTACCACTACCTTCGCTTGCTCTACCCTTGCCTTACTATCCATTCCCTGAATGAGTTCGAGAAGGGGCTGAACGACACCTTCGATGAAGCGAAACGAATTGCTTGTCTAAACGGTAGAGAATTTGAGGATATTATTCTACAAAAACTCAAGTATGTAGCTCTTGTTTGTTACTATGCTCGCACTGATATTTGTTCGATGATTAGATTAAATGAGAAGGCCTCGGATATTCGCTCTCAAAGCTTTCATGATCCATCTTCAACCTGGAAGGCATGGTTGATCGTTAAGGTCGAGTTAATCCCGAGTATTGTTACTTGGTACAAGGAAACCGACAAACTCCAGAGGGGCATATTAGTGCGAGAGTCAAAATCATGGGACGTCCAACTCGCTAACATGTTCAACCTTTCTTCAACCTTTCAGATTCTCATCGAAGACGATAAACGATCACGATATATTGCCGAACTTCAGAGGCGTCAGCGCATGGCATCAGTATCCACATCGACGCGTAGAAACGACGATGGTCGGCCAGCACTATCTGGACTTGAAGTAGCACTGTCCCGAGGTGTGTATCTACATCTTGTGTCTCTCGATACCTCTGAGTATTTCAGGGCCACCGAGGCACCGAAACCGCAGACCAGGCGGTCCAGCATCCGATCCAAGCACTAATGCTACGCTCGAAGTTTGATTCTACGCAGCACCGAACGGCCGATCCGCCTGTCTGTTCCCAATACCTATCTTACTAGAGCCACCATCATACGACGTCAGCATTATCATTGCTATCGATGTTTTCGCACCATGCTTTCTTTCCTGTTCATTACTTTCCCTATTACTGCTCTGGATAAATCATGTATTGCACCATTCCAGTTCTTGAATGCATTGATATATACACGATGTCCATAAGGTGTGTACTCAGTTCGCAACGTGCTCACTGCCGGGGACAGGTCCGTTGCCCGCAGACATCTCACTGGCATTTCCCCCACAATAAGTATAGTTCATATTTGTTAAAAGCTATCAGAACCTGGATATGCAGTGCAATGAACTGAATTGATGAGCAGTTTTGTGACGGTGCGTGTCCTTTTTTTCGCGAGCAGAGATCCTTCTTGCAATTTGGCGCATAGCTCAGTTCTATTCAAAGGTTTGATAAATAGGTCTTTAATATCTCTTGCTTAGTGTGAAAGCCAACAATGATGGCAGCCTCATAGTAACTTGTTTGTCGGCGCGATGTACCGAATCAAGGATTCTCCCGCGATATGTCAAAATCACGCCATGGGAGGTAGTAGGCACAGCCTGAAATCAAGAATAGAGATGTGATGTGATTGAGAAAGAGCCTCTTTGGTGGTACAGGGTCAACGCTATATTTTCATTGGCTCACCCAAGCTTGACCCCTGGAAGTACTGTATCTTGCTGTGGGACGTCAGTTGGACCAACTTGGTCTGTTATCCGAGTCATTGCCCCCAGCTAACTCATGCATAATCCGCCAATCTGACCCGGTTGGAGTCGGCTTCGGGCCTTCCTTCCAGTCATCCTGTCGTTACATAGATCATCAATCCATGCGGCCCACACGATGATCATGGTTGTCGACAGCCCACAGCAGTGTTGAGCGGCTCGAGCTCCGGTGATCTTCGTGAATTAAAGTTGTCCGACGTATAACGGATAATGTTGTTCAACGCAGATGAAGTCGCATCATACGCTATAGTAATCTCCGACTTCGAGACTTTAGACGCGTGCTACTTCAATCGGTGCAGGCCCGGCTTTCCGAACGCCTATTTTGGAATGACGCTGTCTTTGCTAGAACACCTATTTGACTTCATATAAAGGCTGGAGGTGTATTCTACATACTCCGCAGAACAGATTCCCCTTCAATGTACATCAGACCCCCCCAGATCTCCCTTGAAAATCTTACTACAGACTCACCACTTACAAGCACCATCATCTACAGCGTTGCCGCTGTTTCCTTTCTCACTACATCTATCCTTTGGCTATCCTTCCGACTCCGCTATCCATGCCTGACATTGACGGAGCTCAATGAAAAGGAAAGGTGTCTCGACGACGCTCATGGCATGTTGACCATCGCGCTTTTATTACGCTTCGCTCGCGAGCTGGAAGATATAACGCGTCGACGGATCGAGTTAGTTTGGCTTTACTCCGAGTCTGGGATAATGAACTTACCAATCCTTCTCAAGTATTAAGAAGAAAGCATCCCAGATCCGACTGGACAACCTCCTTGCACGTTCGTTCTGGAAGAATTACCTGGGCTTTCATCCGTCTCTAGTGCCAGATATCATTAGTTGGTACTCGGATGCAGAGGAATTGGAACGCAATATCCTCGTCAGTATCTCCTTCGTCGTGTACTTTCAGCACACTGATATTTGTACAATAGCTTCTCGTCGAGGCAGGTATACAGCACCGTCTCGAGACAGAATCTCCTGTGCACGGTCTTGAGCTCATTGGGAACCGTCCAGTGCAGTGAGCTTCCATGGTGGTGTTCAAACATGAACAGATAAATGCCCCTACATTGGGAGCACCCTCAATGACTCTTGTCTAGATACTTGTTCGAGCCTTTTGTCCTCTATGCTCTTGACTGGTTGTCCGATGGTGTCGTTAGATCAATCCACTGGCTTAGCCCTGCTATATAGCTCGTTCGATGTGAACTGCCGAGATAGGAATCGGACATAGGCCACGAATGCGTGAGCATTGGCATTATTACAGTAAAATGTCATCGAATCCGTGCAAAGCTAGCAGGGAGCGGAATAATAGATAACGATTCGGATGAGCACGGCCATGGTCGTCGAACGTGGAATCTACACTCGACCCCATCTCCGCAGAATTGCACTTTTCATCCGTCTGAATATACCACGACCACTGGAATACCATATCAGTTGGCATCCAAAACACTGAATGATTACGCACCTAGATTCTATAGCCACTACCTCAGGGACTTCCTTTTCAACATTCGGTTCCACAATAGATAGAAGACCATAGTCCACATCCACGACCAGAATACCCCTCTCCTCGCATCGTCGAAGACGCGATTTGAGCCTCCTCAATCCCTCGGCCAACTCCTTTCCGCGATCCGATGTTTCGCTGGGCTTTGTGTAGTCTCCATTAGCACAGTCGCTCGCTGAGAAGCATACAAAGGTGTGGCATCTGACTTCCTTCAGACATGGAAGGCGAGGATGCTGTAGAAGATTATCTAGTACGTCCCATTCCATCTCTTGGTCGAAGATGAAAGGTAGGTCCAACACCTCGAGTCGAAGACCAGCACTCAGTCGAGGTACTTCAACAAGGCGTCTCAAGATCGGAAGAAGGTAATCTCTAGGCTGGCGGCGGGTATAATCGCTATCTCTGAAGCGAATGGCTACACGTAGCTTCCGCAGGTTGGTATTGCGCTTAAGGTTCAAAGATGTGAATAGGTAGTGTCCTGAAAAGGACATTAGACACCATTCGGGACTAAAATCAAAAGGCTACTTACGTTCCAACACGTCCTCGATATGATGCACCTCGCATGGAAGTTTAGCCTCAATATCTAATTCTTCTAGGCTATCCCCCGCCTCTTCCAAAATCCGTTTAATCGCTGTACGTTCCGCGCTATGATCCAGGATACGCGAGGGACGAATTCGCAGTACCTTCAGACTGTTACAATTAGTGAACAGTCCATAGGTATTGAGACGTCCTTTCGGGTCGGATACAAGCGTCAAATCCGTTATACGTCCAATATCAAACTGGATCCCAGCCGAGGGCCCGTGTGATTCCCGATACCAGCATTCAACGAGCTGTAACGACTGGAGACGCTCGAAATGTTGAAGGAGGAGCACAAAGGCTTCACTCGTTTCAAAGCTGAATTGCACCAGCTCCAATCTCGTAGCTAGCCCTCCGAATGCTTTTAATATAGCCTCTCCTGTGTCACGAGACACCTGTTCCCATGGTATCCCGGCACCGTTTAACCTGAGCGTATGTATCGAACGTCCAAACGTTTCGACGAATCTCTCTATCTTGAAAGAGCTATACCCTAGGTCTGAGAGTGCGAATGCTACCTCCTTTACGTGGGCGTTCGATAGAGTTTCCTTTGGGCTGTCGCAGAGAAGGAGCAGCTGGAGGAGATGATGCCAACTCCGTGTCTGTATTCTTCGAAAGCCGCATAACCGCGTAGCAGGTATCCACGATCGACAGACGAGCGAGAGACGGCGTATCTCCGCTGGGTCATAGAAGTACTCGAGGATGAGGAGTAAAATGTCCGTTGGAAGATTTGATGGGACGGTCATGATGGGTGGTGAAGACTGCTGTTCCGCGTTTGTAGCAAATATGATAGGATGGATTTATACCTAGCAAAGGGTGATAGTAATCAGTAAACGAATCAGTGAAAGCAGTGCTTAGAGCAACTCATTAACAGATGACTCACCATCCTTCCGAGGGATTCCATATCAGACTCAGCAAGCTTTATACAGCACACCTTACCCCCTTCGCCTTTCGTTTCACCTCAAACAACCCGTGCCTTCCGTAAACTGTCGATGTTGGTCACGAATAAGCCTTGCTGCATTGCCCTCAAAAACGAACCTACGTACCTTTCTCGGCTTTTGAGGTAGTGCAGCGATGCGACTTTGTCTAAAAAATCGTTTGAAAACGTTTCATCTATGTTCGGGATGCTATAGGGTAAGGGCCGTCGTCGAATGGCCGTGCGAGCGGCAGCGGGAAGGACAGGGTTGGCATATCTTGGAATGAACTTGATTTGCGCCCTCGCATAGTTGAGAGGTGGAAATTATGGTTGAATAAGGGCTGAAGGGGGCCAGGGAAAGGACGTACTTCGTGTCCTGCTCCATGTCATACCTGAGCTTCAAAGTCCATAGAGTCGAGGAAAATTCGCAGGAAAGATGATTTGTTCGGTTTCGGAAGACACGACTGCCTTTTCGTGGAAAACTGGAGATGAGCTTTATGAGAGATGTGAAAAGGAAGGTTGTGTCCTGTTGTGTCAGTTGTGCCTGGGTTTTTTTCAACCCATGTGAGGGCATGTGCCAAGCAACACAGCCATCGATCAATCGCCGCCGGCATCTTATTACCTCTGATCAGACCGGATATAGCAAGTGCTTTGACAGGGCGATGTTCCTGCTTCTTTTGATTGATATGCTCGGTTTTTAAACGTCATTGAGAAGGTCGCATGGTACCGTTGCACCCTTTCCACTCACACGTTCCACCGACGCAGTTCTGAAAGTCGCAAGCTAGTCAATACAACGATCATCTCAGGACTGGTAACATAACCTTGGGCTTATACCAGTATTTGTAAGTGACAACATCAAGGAAATAAGAGAATCATATGGCTTATGTCTTTAAACGATATCAAAACAACAGATTACAGTTTGAGAGCGGGAAAACATGCACGACTAACAGTCAGAACAGGGATACGTATGTCAACTCGAGAGAGACAACTTTACAAGGGCAGAGAATGCAGAGACGAAGAGCCTGGGTTGGTACAGCGGTTAGCAAGGCGCCTACTATGAGCGACTAACATGGGTGCCACAAACCTTCAGTATAGCGACGATTCTGGCGTGTAAGGGCAAGCGGAGGCGGGGAAACAGTCTGTACCACGTTCCGAGTCTGTTGACCGTCAAAACTAGTGACAAGGTTCCTGTTCTGTTGCCTTCTGAGCCGCTCTCGAGCCCTGGCCTCCGTGATTAACTAGCAAGATACTATTATCCATTGATGTATGATCAACGTTCAGCTAACGCACCAATAACTCTCGTTCATATTGATCTGCCTCTCTGTTCCATGCAACGATGTCAGAGACGATTGCAGGATGGAAACCAATATAACTCCAGGCTGACGACGCCGTCTCCAAACTCCGAGTCCGAATCTCTGACGCATTCATTTTGAGACTATCATGACGATGGTTGAATTAGCATAGTGCCCAAGGAAAATCAGGAACTTCAAGTGCACGAACTCGCTTCGCCTTTGCGCCATGTCCTCGAAGTTGTCATCGGATGGCCTGAGGTAACCTTTCCTGAGGACATTATCCCTGAGAGCATCAACAAAACCTTCTTTTATTTCCAACTCTGCAATGGTAATGCAGGGGTACTGAAAGCGGATGTATCGCCATATGACACTGGCGATGTCAGGAGCCAAGGTGATGATATAGGTCAAGTAGCTGCTGATATCGGGTGTGGTGCTGCTGGAAAGTTGGAGAGCTGCGTCTGGTACAGTGTTGGCGGCCATTGAAGAAAGAGGGAGTTTGATCTAACAGTACCTTTCGCTGGACCTCTTTTAGTCAGCGGCAGAAATCTAGGAGATGTTGACGACTCTTTCCAAATGGGGACGTTGGAAGTCAATCCACCATCCCCATTTGGAAAGAGTCGTCAACATCTCCTATATTTCTGCCGCTGGCTAGAATGCATAAAGAATGCCACTGCCAGTGGCCCGGGCACGTTATTTGCAAATAGGTTAAGATTCGACGCACTCACTAAGGGTGATATCCGAACGCCCAGTGTGCCTTCTCGAAAACGAGGTGCAATGCAACCTCCGAGTTTGCAGACCATAGCGAAGTCAGTACCCCTTGGAAAGAATACCCCGATGTCGCACCGCTTTAGTCATAGTCATTTAGCCCTAGTACTGAATGGATCCGAGGACTTGAAACAGCTTCGGGAGCGTTGATGTGAGCGCCATTGCCACGGCAAGCAACGGCAGGTCCTCATCTTTCTTTTCTCTGGGCAAGAATTGAGGACCTAGTGTGACGTAGCGGTCATTCTTGGTTGACCGTAATGTCTTGCGAACGCCATTTTGCATCTTGTGATGTTTTTGGCATGGGCGTACTGCATTGGGATGGTGGATTGACTTCCAACGTCCCTGGTTTTTGTGAACCCTGTAAACCCCGGGTTTGACTGTTTCTCAGGTGTGGAGATCATGGCTTAGATACAAACAGATAGATTTACATAGTGAGCACATGATGCAAGCCAACAACGGAATCAACGAGTATGATGGAATTTGGAGGTCAACAGCTGTTGGGGAGGCTGTATCGATATCATGATCCAGAAGACCGTTTCTGATTTAGGGCAAAACATCGACAACATCGGCGCCTGGCTACGACAGCGTGTGTCAACGTTTGGTCAACGTCAGAGGTCATAGGATCCGAATCCACCATGTCAATGACGGTGCCGTCCGCAGCGGGAAGAAACTTCGAAAGTACACTGAGCGCCTATCTACAATGAATGCACTGGCGGAGGTTAGTAATAGATAGACACACGCACACCGGCAACATACCGGGTAGGTTGCAATTGTCCAGCATCCAGGGCGGAGCTGCGTTTCCTGGACGGTAAATCGTTCGAACACGCGATCAAAGCGTAGATAATGCGCAAAATTCCACGTCGTGGTTCACCAAAAGGAAGAGAGCGATGAAGAACATCGCGCAATAAGCTGCCTTATCCATCCGAGATATGGTAACAAATCAATGTCTTGATAGCTACGAGGAAACTATCCACACATACCTTGCAGGATACAGGTTATGGTCGGAAGAGCCCTTTTGAGATGAGAATGATACGAGTCCACATCGTACCAGACATCTCGGAATTACATCATACCCTTGCTTTCGAAGCTTGAACGTCGAGCGCTAGGTGAAGAGGTCTCAGCTGACAGAATGAACAATATCTTGGCGCCAAATTCTCGAGGCTTCGTTTCATGTTCTGTTGCCTGAATGCCGGCGATGTCCCAAGAAGGAAGGACACGTGCGTGCCTGGGTTGGTTGATTCTGAAGTTTTGAAAGCTTGACGCATGACGCCCATTGGTGACTTCGGTTCGACGAGGAGAACCTGCAGTAGGGAAACGCGGAATGTGGGTATAGCCAGGAAAAGCCGTGGCGAAATTCGAGGGCATCGAGAGCGCATGAAAAAGGGTGTGTGGATGCTTCCGGTAATTGCTTTGACCGTCTGTGAAGGGTATGGTAAAAAGCAGCGACTGTCAGGCGTATGTAGCAGTAACATAGGCAGGTGCACGTACCCAATCACGTCTTAGCCTCTCGTTTATCCCCCCACGTCGAAGCCGGTTTTGTGCTATGATACGAGGCCAGTCGGAACGGTAGATAGTGTGAAGGTACCTCAGCCCTAAAACAGTGCCTCAGACTTGACATGAGACGAATGCGTCTTGTTGTGAGGTATTGAATGCCATGAATGGGAGCTGGAGTTGAGCGACGTCGAGCATTGATATTGAGCGTTTGTTGTAGCCAGGGCTTGCCGCTCTTCAAGGCTTTTTAGAATCACCAATGCCTGCTTTCGAGCAACAGATCTCGCCTACAGACCATAGGATTTTGGTGAACCTTCATATCGATAAGCATCAAACAAGAAAAAAAGCAGCAAACGTATCATAGGGCCGTATAATCGACCACAGAGCCATAAACAGGTCCTTTCGAAT
This sequence comes from Paramarasmius palmivorus, assembly GCA_037176845.1. Lineage (NCBI taxonomy): Eukaryota > Fungi > Basidiomycota > Agaricomycetes > Agaricales > Marasmiaceae > Paramarasmius > Paramarasmius palmivorus. Next base: position 295,366 of record JAYKXP010000034.1, on the reverse strand, counting down.
GGTCTTCTCTTCCACAATATAAAACTTGTGTCTGATCCCACGAAGGGGTTGAATCGTGTTGAGCGCGGGATGATGATGATCGGGTTCCTCGGAATTCGGAGTGTTTCAGAGGTCGCACAATCCTATACTTACGGCCCCGGGGTCTTGGCGGACATGAGCGAGTACTTTTCTATCGACATTCTGTTATAACTTATAAGGATGGTATAAGGATGCCCCCATTCATTGCAATCTTTTATCCAAACTCCTTCGCCTACATCGTCGTTGAGGTTTCCTATGTACTCTTCCTACACCCAACCAGAGCAAACCCCTGGCTTCCCGGCGTCGGTCATCACCGTAATACCGGGCCACGCCGGCTATATCGTCATCGCTTTGGGGATTGCCCTGGCCTTCGCTCTTTACCGCTACCTTCGACTTCGCTACCCATGCATTAGCCTCTCTGAGCTACAAGACGTCAAGGAGGCATTGGGAAACTCCATCAGAGCTTCGATACAGAATGGCTATCTCGATGAACAGGAGCAGGAGGAAATCGAGTTCAAAAAGCTTGGGTGAGCGGCTCAGATCTTTTTTTCCCCTTCCTCTGGTGCTGATGTGAGCCGCGTTAGCTTGGACATAAGAGCGCTGGAAATCAGCGCTCTTCCTTTCTCCATCCTCTTGAAGACATGCCTCGGGATCGAAGTCGAGCTAGTGAGGGACATCGTCGGCTGGTATAATGATGCGGAGAAGCTTCGGCGGGATATCCAGGTATATTCACACTTATTGACTGACCAGCTTACTCACTAAACGTACAACCTATAGGCTAATGTTAGCGTTAGAATGCGGGCTCAACGCAACGCTGGACAGCTTGGAAACACGTCGACAACGGATACCACCACTACGAACGCGAATGATCATTCCCAGTCCGCGACTAGTCATGATGATGTCTCGCAAGGTGTGTCCACCTATCACCGTTCGGATGCCTCCTCTAATGCATGAAAACAGATATCACAGATGCACTCGCTTCGTTGGTCTGATTATCAGTTCCTTCATCACGCTGTCCCCGTTCCTCGATCCTATCCAACATTCTCCTGGACAATGCTTTCTCTGTCCGGCTACTTTCACGTCGTTTTCGCTATCTATGGAACTGTTTTGCTTTCGTGTTGTACCGTCAATGGTTGTAACATACCTGTACCAGCTTTGATTTCATTCCAATCTCATCGATTTATATCTCCCGGTTGCAGGCGTACGCACCACACATTTTCCACAATGTATCAGATGAATCGAGGGTGTTATGAAGACGCAGAGTAGCTTTAATGGCCAAGGAATGTGGTCAAGAACGAACATGCTCGTTCCCTTTCTCATTCAACCTTTTCCGCGGATATGATATATGATTCCCAAGATTGGTCCGTCACCAATATATCGTAGCCTGTTAAGAGTATCAATTGACCGATTCATATGTTTACAGGATATCAACGGTCGGGAACAATAGAAGGCATTGCGCAAAGCAAGAAAGCATGAAGAAGAATCGGAATCAAGTTCGCGTAACAATACATGGATTGAAAGGGTCCCACAAAGCTCAACCTTCTACCATGAACGACGTGGATATCAAAGCACCCGGTCGTCGAAATCGATGCCGAGCTACGAAGGATACAAAGCTCAGTAACACTTCAAGTCGAACGGCATAGACACGACATACTCTGGGTACGTAAAATGGCGGACGTAGCCAACGGCGGCGAGGCGCCAGGAGTCGCGATCGTCGTGGCTGAAGGTGGCGTTCGAGAAGCTGTGTTCTCCCGCCTGTGGAGCTCGGCATCGCATCGATGCTGGTTATCATGCTCGACGAGGGCCTATTGGAGGTTGGACGTCAGTGAACAGTCCGCCACACGAAAGGTTTAAAGGTAAGTACCTGGATATCTCTTTGCAGGACCTCTACCTCGGCGTACCACTCAACGATATCCAGGACTAACTCCAGATGAAGTCCCAGATTGATATTCCAAAATCGGTGACGGATCTGAAGTCCTCGAGAGCGCAACTCGGATGCTCTTTTCTTAAGCCTGAATTTGTATGGTGAGTTTGAAGTCTGGCTCCATCTGATAAGACTGGCTGACTTACCTGAGTTTTGACAGGGTAAAATTCTCTAGATCGGCGCCATAAAGCGAGTCGTTCTTAACGGCGTCATCAAAAACCTCTTCGAGGTGTGTCTCTGCACCGTTAAGACTGGCGAGGGTAAAGCAAGGAAAACGCAGGAGAAGGTAGCGGGAGATGAGTCCAAGAAGAACGAGGGTGAGAAATACCAGAATGGTTATAGACTTGTGGTCGAAGGTTTCGGAGATAGCCGTTGAGAGGCAGGAAGTGGATTCGCTGGCCATCGCAAGCTGAAGAATACCAGTGAAAGCTGGTCAGAGATGGGGGAAGAAAAATGGGGGATAAATCCCTTTTAATACCCTACATTTAATCGACAGCATATAGAAAAAGAAAGTTAAATAAAATGGAAATTAGAATAAATAAAATAAGTTCAAGTAAAGGAAAGTAAAAAGATGCGAACACCCACGCAGAGTTCTCTGTCAAAGTCACGGAAGCACCCTGATTTGGGGGGTTTCTGGATTCCCAGGCAGGCCGCAACTTCCATAACCTGATTTCTACGAGACGGCTTCATGAGCAGAATGAGAGGCGTAGTTTAGAAACTGAACAGAAATGGACAAAGTAGTGGGTGGAACAGTATGTGAAGCATAATGAGGATAGTGAGGTCTGGGGTATGGGAATTGGTCTCTGTCAGCAGACTAATAGCGAATTCATTTCGGGCACGCAAGAACAGCACTAGAAATAGAGCTGTAAGATGGCTCCCTTTGCCCTTTTGCGGATGTTCACACTCACTGGACAGCATAAACCCCAACCATGTCGAAGTCTTGATGACAACGTCCCCGCGTCGTTGTTCTGTTAACACCGCCATGGCTGTTTACAATGGCTTAGATGGGACGGTAGCGTATCACGATACGGATGTCACAAGTAGGAAGGTAGGGCGATTGACAACGATACCTGCTTTGAAATGCGTCTTGATGTTTGACCGCAGCTTCTAGTTGGATGGACTGTTCAGCTAGAGAGAAGAGTGAAAGAAAGTAAGATGACGTACGGTTATCTGATTAGTAACCTTCTAGTGAAGGTAGACATTTGGGTACAATAGCCCAAAGGCTAATGGCCGCAGGGAACCACGATGATAACGTAGGTAGCGAAAGACGCGGGCGCAAAGTTGCCGTGAAGGGTGTGATACACTAGGCCATCGGGAACAGCACGCGAAAGGCTATTTCACCCATTGCGGTTGCAATGCGGACTATAGACCTAAGTAATCGGCTGATTGAGATTAATGCGGGGCGACGCATGATTGCGAACTGTATAGATTGCCCACGTTCTATGACGACAAGTGTAGAGCCACAAGAGTAGAACAGATCAAGAGCGATAGATATTAACGTAGGGCTCCCCAGCGTCTCGCCAAAGATGGGGTTCTGGAAGGTACATGTGAGTAAGCTATGACCATTGTTAAACGACAGGCGAGAAAGAAGCGTACCGGTGGGTAAGAATGATCTCGGAAGCGTGTCAAAGCCTAGCTTTTGGCTCTTGGTTCTACGTCATGGGAGTATCGAAGGTAGAGTAGCGACAAGAAAAGCTCCTGTGGTGAATCTCCAGAATCGACCGTGTCTTGCTGCCACTGACAGCTCTTGTACTTATTCGGATTCCACCCATGAGGCCTGAGGTTCCGGATCGTGTTCATGTTCTGCTTTACGCAATATCAGCCATATAGTCCTGAAGATGAAAGTAAACACACATGGCTACGTGCCAACACAATCTGAACGGCTGACTCTCATCCATATACTGCATCAACAATTTTTGGGGGGACGAATCGGTGGTACGGCGACGGCATGTCCGAGAAAGGCTGAAACCACTTGAAACAGAAAAAAGGCAACCATGAGACGTGAAAGCTTTGCAAGTAGTTGTCAATATTCAGAGCATAGTCTGGATTTTCAGTGAGGGCGAATGTCAAGTGAGGTGACGATGACAAGTACACATACCCAACGATGCAAACCTTTAACAACAGTCGAAAAGGGGTGGGTTCTCCAACTGTGACCTAGTCGAAATGCTTGTACTGCGGCAGGGCATATTGACAGGATGAACCTCTTGCCAGTGCTACAAGAATGCCTGGCATTGAAACCAAGGACCTCATTCTGCTGTGTCGCCCACAGAAAGAGCCGGACGGTTCTTCAAACAGATTAAGCTCGAAGTTTTTAAAAAAGCATCAAAATGATTCCAAAACGGTCCAGAGAGAGGAAGAGTACGAGCACAGCTGAGCAGAGGCAGGAGGCCATGGTGGTTCATTTTCAAGCGTGCCAAGCAGCACAGCCATCAGGGGAGTGTAATCATATTCGTTGCCGCCGGCAGCTCACTACTTCCGATCGGTCCGGATATAGCAGGTGCGTTGACAATGGGATGATCCTGCTTCTTTCGATTGATTTGCGGGGTTCGTGACTTCGAACTTTTGATATCGCTCGTAAGCAACTTCATCCAGATAAAAGATATGAGATATGCGTTATATATATAGTCTTACACAATATCAAAGGACCAGACTACAGCTTGAAAACGGGAAAGCATGCACGAGTAGCAATAAGGAGGGTGATAGCTGTGTCGACTCGGAAGAAGACTTTACAAAGGCAGAACATGTGGAGACAAAGATCCTGAATTGGCGCAACAGTCAACAAGACGCCTGTGAGTAGTAATCTGAATGCCACAAACCTTCAGTATATCGACGATTCTGGCGCGTAAGAGCAGGCGGAGGCAGAGAAACAGACTGCGCCATGTCCTGTTGACTGTTGGAGCTGCTAGCAGCATCCCTCTTCTGTTGCCCTCTGAGCCGCTCTCGAACCCCGGCTTCTGTGATCAACTGGCAATATTATCATTATTTTGTATTGATTTCTGATTACTGTTCAGCTGACGCACCAATAGCTCTCGTTCAAATTGATCTGCCTCTCTGTGCCACGCAACAATGTCAGAGATGATCGCAGGATGGAAACCAACACAGACACTCCAGGCTGATGACGCCATCTCCAAACTGCGAGTCCGAATTTCTGACCCATTCATTTTTAGGCTACGATTGGATTAGCTTAGCGCTCAAAGAAAATCAGGAACTTCAGGTGCACGAACTCGCTTCGCCTCTGCGCCATGTCCTCATACGTGCCGGATGACCCCAGATAATATTTGAGGACGTTCTCCCAGACAGCATCGACAGATCTTTCTTTTGTCTCCAGCTCTGAGATGGTAATGCAGGGGTACTGAAACCGGATGTATCGCCATATGACACCGGCAATGTCAGGAGCCAAAGTGAAATAGGTCAAGTAGCTGCTGGTATCGGGGGTGCTGCTAGAAAGCTGGAGAGCTGCGTCTGGTCCAGTGTTGGTGGCCATTACAGAGGGGGGGGGGGACTTTGATCTAACAGTACCTTTTGCTAGACCTCTTTTAACCAACGGCAGAAATCTAGGAGAGGGTTCGTCAGGAAATGAAATGGTGCATCCACTGGCAGGGTGCATCGCTTTGTCGCATTTGGAAATAGTCATCATCCTAACTAAAATCTACGAGATGGTTCGTCAGGAAATTAAATCGTGCATCCGGAGTGCGTCGCTTTGTCGCATTTGGAAATAGTCATCACACTGGCACATTATTTGTAAAACGGTCGGGAGTGACGAAATATATCACTGACCTGCAATTTCCGAAAACTTTGAAGCGCTCACTAAGGTTACAGTAATATGGGAACACCCTCTGTGCCCCATTCACGAAAACGAATATACTTATAAGCGTTACTTACATTACCATCGAAATAGAGGCTGGTCAGTTTCAGCTGACCACGATTTCTCAAATGTGAAGATCATGACACTGACATGCGGAGGCATGTATTCCTGTTGTTCCAAAATGAGAGGGTAATCTATCTATCTATCACAATGAACACATGGTACAGGATACGACGGGGGACGCAATAGTATGAAGTTGAAGAATGACACGAAGTCGACAACAGCAATATCGTTATCCAGAAGACCGTTCTGATGGAAACATCTTCCGTGTCAATGAACGGCACACACCCGCAGCGGGAAGGAACGAAAGAAGTCATAATGAGCGCCCATCTACAATGAGCTCACCGACGGACGAATACCAGTTCACTGAATCTTGGAAGAGGCGAAACACGTACCAAGGTAGGCTGCAACTATTCGACATCAGCGGGTTTAGTGTAAACAGGCAAAAATAAAACTTTTTTTTCTGCAATAGCACAGGTCAGTCTTTTGGATCGAAAACACGATGAAAGGAAAGCTAATACCCATAGGTAACTAGGGTGTAAACCACTAGTGGCTGGGGTGAGGTTTGACCTTGACCGACCTCAGAAAAGTGAAACATCTTCCTTTTTAGGTATGTAACGCGTGACTGTGACTACCAAATCGGGAAGTAACAGTCACTCTATCAGCGAGGGCGACCTCTTATGTCACGGATTTGCATTTTTACTACTATCGACCAACTCTAGGAAGTAATTCTTTCCCACTGTCATTTCATGATGTACCCTTTGTCTGATCTCTACCTGTTTTCTCTCTAGGAAGTAATTCTTTCCCACTGTCATTTCATGATGTACCCTTCGTCTGATCTCTACCTGTTTTCTCTTAAGTCTGATAATGCAACCTTGCTACCCAATTCCTTCTTGCTTCTACAACTTTCACACGCTCCTGCAGGTCGAGGTAACACATTATCAAATGACTTGAGCTAGTTGTATGTAGCTACAACTCCGTTGCGTATCCTCACCGACTAGATACTATAAAAACGTATGTCCCCTTTCCTCTCTATTCCACAAACACCTTTCGGATTCATGGCCCCTGCTTCCTTTCAGATTCCTCAACTCACCACCAACAATGACCCCGATGCTGGCAGCTACTCTACCTACGTGGTTGCCCTAACTGTTATGTCCGCCCTCGTTGGTGCATCCTGGCCATACCTTCGCTCACGCTACCCTTGCGTGACCATCCTTGAGCTCACCGCAAAGGAAAAGTCTCTCGACGAGGTCTGGAGCAATGCCAGCGTTGAAGGTTGCCTCAATGGATCCATTCTAGCGACAATGACACAGAGACGAACAGAGCGCGTATTCCTTGATCTTGTGTTGATTCCCTTGCTGATACGCCTATCTCGACAGCCTAAAGACCGAGGCATCTGAGATCCGCATCAAAGCCCTCAACATGGATGACGCGCCGTCGCTATGGAGGATTTACCTTGGTTTACATCCGTCGTTAGTGCCCGAAATCGTCGCTTGGTACAAGCAGGCTGATGCCCTCGAGCGAGAATTGCAAGTACGTTATCATCATTACTCTTCGTTCTGTATTTCACTGACAAGTTTCTAGATCAAGATTGAACTTCATAGTCAAGGTCAGCTCCAATCCAATCCTTGGAACTCGGCGCAAAGCTCATCATTGTCATCTATCACCCCTCCGCCACCTACATACCCCCCATCTCATGTTCATACTCGTCATCATAACCAAGGTTTGTCATTTATTGTCCCAGGAAAGACGGTCCACTGACAAGTTGCCCATAGGCTTGTAATCGAGCTCTCAGCTCTCACTAATCCTCGAAACCACCCATCATCATCACACTTCCCCGCTTCTCGATATCGCCCAACTGTAGGTACAACTGAATCCGTTGTATGTATTACATCTACGCTTCCTACTTGTCATTTTCCTATCGTGACTTGTCGAATTGTTGTCGATGTGTTTTCTTATCTTGCTTAGTTTTCGCGTTCTACACGTTCCTTAGCCTTTTTTCGTCGTTTTCCCATTTGCAAAGTGTTTTCTGGATATGTGTTATAGTAAACTACTTACGAGAATATGTAGCATGTTGTACTAGTATCTGTGTGTGCTAGATAAATGTAATAATTCTTCATGCCCGGGGCCGTTGCGCATCTTTTCCTTCAACCACCATGTTGCTCGGCTGCAACGTTCAACATCAAATGCACGACGTTCAATGCTTTCGTCTCAGGTTCGCTATATATTGCACCTCATGCCCTCTTGAGCTCACCGACTGTCGGCGCCGATGAAACTCCCGTTGTCGACATTCTCTCTTACGCAGCACCAGGTGTCAATTCAACCCAATTTCTGTTGAGACGACGATACGAAAGGGCACAAGGTGGATGATACGGCTCAAGGTGCGTTTCACTGCACTTTTTTCTTCGTACACCGATACTTATCGATATGCAGGTTCGCGAAGATCCTGTGGTCCGCAAACAAGATACACCCATCGTGACCAGTCTGCGCCAGATCGAACGACACCTGGAGGCAGACATCGGTGACTCTTAAAGACCTTGATAGAACAGCAGCATGAATCCTGGATACCACCAGTGCTACAAAGCCTCAGCGCTGGTCCCCATTCTCTCGAGCCCTCGATTTTTGGATACAAATTTGTCATCAGAACACGCACCCATAATCCTAGTGGGGTATCTTCGTTCGACTGATCTCATAATGTACCCCCGGAAATGGTCGCGTACCGCTTGGAAAAGGCTTCGGCGCAAGCGTTAAGGATGAGGTAGACGAGAGGCCCAAGACATGATTAGGTACGTGCACCTATCTCTGTTCATTTCCACACACGGCCTGATAGTCTCTAGTCTTTACCATTCCCTTCACAGAAAGCAGTGACGCCAACCACACGAAGACGTCAAAACGACTATTCTTTTTCAAGCGCTCTCGATGCCTTCGAGCTCTCTGTCACGACTGTTTCTGGCTATACCAACATCTTCACGTCTCTCTGCATCATGTTCCGTCGCACCTCTTCGTCGAGCAGAAGAAGTTACTGATAGAGATCCAAACGTCAAGTATTGACCGGAACTGGAGACAGACGGTTTTTTTATCCAGGCACGCACATGTTCCTCTTATTCTAGGGAACCGTATCACTATAACATTCGGACAACAGATCATGAAACCCATCCTCGACTACGCTATATGTGTGCGAGTGCCAAGATGACGTTCATTTTAAGGATCTAGCCCTAGGTTCGAGGGGAAGCCTGCGAAAACGTATGCTTCCGCGATCTCCGGTATGGTTCTTTCTCCTTTGTCGCTATCAATGCTCATAAACACCGACACAGATCAACCTCATCAAAGAGCTGTTCCACAAGCTGTATATATCTTGCGAGACCTGCGTTAGCATTCTTCTCTTTGGTTCTTTTCGTTACTTTTTTTCGGACCTGCACTGGTCAGGATGGATGGATTGTAGTACACCATTGAATGTACGACCCCGGAGTACTTCGCTTGATCTACGCTTTGATTTTGTGTTTGATCGATTTATCGTCGAGGGAGCGTAGCTTTGCTTTGGATGCCGAACAAATGTGTTGCTATGTGTTCCTCCTCCTTCACAGTTCGGTGGATTGATATTCCTGCGCCAGTGAGCTAATTCATCGTAGATGGGCGCTCATTACGACTTCTTTCGCTGCGGATGCACTGGTCATTGACATAATTAATGTTTCCATCAGAAACGGCCTTCTGTGTTTTATGATATATCGATACAGCTCGTCGAACAGCTATTTGACCTCTCGACTTGGCGTCGCCTTCTGTCATATTCTGCACGATGTGGTCACTATAAAATGTATGCCTCTGCCTCTACATATGTCAGTGTCGTTATTCTCACACTTGAGAAATCATAGCCAGCTAGACCTGACCAGCCTTTATTCGTATTCGTATCCGTGAAGGGGGCATAATCAACCCCGGCGAATGCTTCAGATGCGAATCGCAATTGCAGGGTTGGATTTCTAGGTTGGAATATATTTTATCACTCCCGACCAATGTACAAGTAACGGAGTCTTGCCAATTATCCCAGTCATACTACCTTCAACATCTTTGCTTCCCGCTCTCCTGCAAAAGGACTTGCTTCGGACAGTACGAATGAACCGCATGCACCGCTCTGGCATAACCCCGTTCAATGAACTTCTGTACCCTGCGTTTATGCGTGCGCAGCATTCTTGTCTAGAATCGAGCATGATTTATGTGACAGCTTTATGCCGCGATGACCACGCGCTCAAGCGCTGCCACACACCTATTTGTCGCAGTATCGCTCACTGGCAAGGATCGTTTTTTCGCCACTGTCAACATTGAATTGACTACGAGTCAGGTTACCCTCGTTGGATTTGAGGTGGTCCTCATTCGACCTACAACGATTCCCTTCCCAAGCCACCGGAACGACGTTGATTTCATCTTGAGCTATCTCTACGTCGTCTTTTGACATTGTTCCTAATATTGATCATGTCAGAGGCCAGCGAATCTGCGCATCACAACATCCTCGTGCCCAAAATTCAACGTTACTTCCGTCATGACCGGAGTGCTCCTCCGAAGATGCGTCCCAAGCATCTACCAATCCTTCAAATTCACCGCTCCTTTCTCCTGTCTCTGGCTGATACGACGCTTGGTCTTAGCTACATCCATGATGGTCCGTGAAGGGAACAGAGGAGCCTAACTGAGGATCGTAGTCGGGCGCGAGACAAGCACCGGGGGCTGCGGGTGAGGGTACGATGGATTCCGGGACATGTAGGCTGCGTAGGAAATGAGCGAGCTGACGAAGAAGCGAAGGCGGCAACGCACGAGAACAGTCACATCGAGGGCGACGGCATACCACAAATCCTAACGCGAAATCTACCACACAACAAGACATCAATTCGGAAGACGTGGCGAGCACAAGCCGACCAAGCAATGGAGAAAGAATGGCGAGAGTCCAAATATTACCGGAGAACAATCAGACACGTTGAACACGCTACGACGCCTTCCAACTTCCGAAAACTCATCTGCGGACTTCCCAAGCCCATCGTCAGCCTGCTAGTGCAGCTGCGGTCGGGTCACATACCACTTAATCACCACCTCCATCGAATGCACAAGGCAAATAGCCCGGCATGCCCAACATGCGGTTACCATCAGGAAACGGTCCAGCATTACCTCATGTTCTGTCCAACATACGCACGACATCGAAGAACACTCAGACAGGACATAGGTAGTGCCGCCTCCTCCCTGTCGAAGCTCCTGACCACGCGAAAAAACCTCGAGGCTCTCATGGCCTACATCCGCGCAACCAAACGCCTTAGCACCACATTTCCGAGAATCCCAGAAGTACCCGAACCAGAGCCCCCGAGAAAGCGTATCCGCAGGAACAGCCAAGGACAATTGGAAATCATATAATAAGTACATACTCAACAGACCCACTAATTATCTATCCAACTAGCTTACATTGATACTTAATGGCGGAATACACCCGCATCAGCGCCCCGTATCGCGGGCCACTGGTCACAAAGGATAGCTCGGAGACTATAGACACCCTTAGACACAACAAGTAGGATATCAGATGTATTATACCTCTAACATACGCCTACGGCGTGACGGAGAATAAACGAGGAAACTAAAAAAAAAAAAAAAAAAAAAAAGAGGATCGTAGTGTTGGAGATGACGGCATCCTACAAAGACAAAGCCCGTTCGACGATTGTGGTTTCGCGGGACTGGGCACAGAAATGATTAAGTATGGATCGGACTATAACGAAACAAGAACTCACAGTGAAGCTGTAATCAGGTAGCACAATCATCACCACGATACCAATATCCAGACGTTTGGAGTTTTTTCGCGCCTTGCTTCACACTCGAACTCAGTAGGTAGCGCTGAGGGCAGGGAATGGCCCGAGTAGTGTGACTTGAAGAGAGCGGTCCTCGTTATAATGCAAGGAGAGTATACAATAGATGACCTGACGCGGGATAGTTGCGACAATGTAATCTAGGATACCTATTAGGAACGACACTTGGCGATGTGCAGGAGCTGCACAGTAGGTATATACACGAACCGAAGGAACACAATCTTCTGCAAAGCCAGCTCGAACGATTCAAGAGTTGAAACGTTGAAGGTCCAGGTACTGAGGGGTTCCGTTGATTTCAGAGAGTATGTATTCGTCGTTTCTCAGACGTCTTCGGACTGTTCGTGAGCCTCGTTTGAGCCCTCGTAGAGTATACACAGTAAGCGTAGAGCATCTCAAGCCGGGCGAGCGAAGTTGACTGCGTATCCATGAGCATTGGTAGTGACAAGAGACGAGGAATCATACCAGAACGCCCTGAAGATCTCGGAAGCGCTTTATGCTTTTGCTTTTGACATTTTACTCTACAACCTTGAAGCTTGAATGCTGAGCCGCGGTAGATCCAGAGACGAGCCGAGATCTTCAAAATGAATGACATCTGGGTCTCCTCGTGCATAGTCGACAGTTCTGTTGTCTGGATGTCAGCAACACGATTCCCGGGAGGAAAAAAGGAAAATGTACGTACTTAAGGTGAACGCGCCATGCAAAACTCCGACTTTTCATCAACGTATCGGCGAATCTTGATCCTTGAATTCATTGATAACTTCTGTTTGATGATGAGGTACAGCGAAACCGACAGCAAAGAAACGTGAAAGTGTCGATATGGCCAAAAAAGCCATGACGGAGACTTCGAGAATTGGGGGAAAAGGAAATGTGTGGGATGTCCTTCGAGGTTCGTGAGACTCTGTCTGTAAGGGTAATGGTAAAAAGCAGCGACTGTCAGCTAGATGTAAAGGTAACAGAGATCGATACACGCACCCAGCCATGCTCGTTGATCCTATCCTGCGTCGCCAGCATCAGGCTTAAGGCCGATTCCACGAGCTAGGGCACGAGGCCAGTCAGAGCGGTAGTACATAACGAGTTGAGACGAATGAACATACCCCAGCTCCCAGAATCAGACTATCTGACTCAATGATAGGCCGATTTGCGTTGGTTGGTAACTAGGGTAGAGGTCTGAGGGTTCGAAAGGGCGTGGCTTCCAGTTCGAGATGATGAGGGCAGGGTTGAGGGTTAAAAAAACTTCGGCAGCCTGTTTTCAGAGTTGCCAGAGTCGTAGCGAGAGATAGGTGTTGTCTTCGGAGCATAGAATCTTCGCCTGCATATGAATGAGTATCAAGATACGGGGGGAAAAGAAGCAGTGAGACGCACCATAGGCTATAGCATGTCATGAGAACGGGAAAACTTTTTCGTACGCCAACGAACCAGATTTGAACCTTGTATCACCCGGAAAGGTTGAACGATGGCGCGGTGATGTCCAGGATAAGTCGACGAGCTCGAGTGAATGCGAGTAGAAAACTTTGGGCGAGAAGCGCTGAACAACAAGGTGGAAGGTCGAGGGAAAGCTGTGAAACCGCGTCGGCTGCGTAGCGCCAGGCATGATGAATCGTTATATTTGGTATTTGATTTACAGACATCCACAATAGTACGTAGGATAACACTTCTACAACAAAAAACAACCCAGGTAACGAATATGGAGCAAAAAAACGGGAATAACAAGGAGCGTGTACTTCGAGCAACATCTTGACATGTCGCGGTAAAAAAGAAGAAATGGTAGTGAGATGGCTAACACTAGTAGTCAACAGTATGGGCATATCAAGTGGGTATGGATGGGAACGGGCGACTTGGATGGTGGACATAGCTTGGAGGAATAGGAATGAGTATGGCAAGGGCACGATTAGAAACCTGTTACGACAAATCAATAAACTATCTTTGAATGAAGAAAGGAATGGCAAACCTTGGTTGTGGTGATGGGTATTTACATGAGACGCAGTTTGTGCCGGTGGAGGCAGGGCGATGAATGAAGAAAAGGATGATAAGCTTTGCGTGAGGTTCACAGCACCTGCCTGGAGCTGACCTTGAATATGAGCCTCAATGTCGAGCTAAGTAGAAATATGACATGTCAATGAATTGGGTATGTATGATCAGCAGTGATGACGTTACCAGCAACTCTCGTTCAAGCGCGTCGGCTTCTTTATACCAAGCGACGATCTCCGAGACCAGTGATGGATAAAAGCCAAGATAGATTTTCGACAATGACGGCGACTCATCCATGTTGAGGCCTTTGACACGGATTAGAGAAGCTTCGGCCTTCACGCTATCGTGTGGGTGCATCAGCGTCGGAGATTGGATCGCGAAGGTGAAATTCATGCACGCACTTGGCTCGTCTACTCTCGAGTGTATAAGCAATAGGGCATTCCTTCGCAAGGGCCCTACTCCACGTAACATCGAAAGATTCTTCCTTTGCATTGAGCCCCGAGATGGTGATGCAAGGATAGCGATAGCGAATGTAGGGCCAGGATGCACTAGCGAAGGCAGACATCACGATCAAGGCAACTGTATAGGTGGAGTAGCTGCTGGCATCGTCTCTGGTGAGATCCTGAGAGTGGGTAGACATGTAAATAGATGGGCTGAGCTAGGGATGAGGAAGCTGAAAGATACATCTGTCTTTAAGTAAACTGAGCGGCTTGCGGATGGATAGATAGATAGATAGATGAGCCGTGCAAGTTTCCCGAAACCAATTCATCCGGCGGCGGGACTTGGTAGTTTGATGTGAGGCATGCTTCTCTGCCGAAATTCGAAGGTACAGCGACGGCGAAAACTGATGTCAATGTCTCCATATATTTTCATCTCGGAGACTCATTCTGGTACTAGTAGCACATTTTGCGTATGTTTGCAACTTGAAAATAAATATTAAGGCTTGAGCTTGATCTCGCACGTATATGGTGAAAATTTTCCCCACACAACAAGGTCATCCCGAAGATCTCAAAGTGTAGCTTGAAAGCTTGACGTCTCCGCCTGCCTTCGGAGATGAAAATATATGGAGATATTAACATTCCCCGTACCTTCGAATTTCGGATCAGAAGCATGCCTCACACCGAACCGTCCCCGCCGCCGAATGGCAATTCTGAGAAACTTGCGGGAAGCATCCAACTTCCAAGCTTCTACCGGAAAACTCAATCCTTTGCGAACTCCGACCGCGCTTGATGTTTGGATGCTTCCCGAAATTAATTCAGAATAGGTCTGCCTGCCGCGCTCATCTATCTACATAGCTCTGTATCACTTAAAAGACAAATGTATTTTGCAGCGACCTGTCGTCCGGATCGGTCAGCTTTGATGCTTGAGAAAAACAAGTTGGCGTACCGAGGAGGGTGTCCCGTTATCCAGGAGTACGAGTCGTCCAAGTCATCCGAGCCGTTTGACCCGTCCGAGCCGTTTGCGTACCGACGGTATCTCGAGATTTGAGTCCGAGCTCTTGAACTAGCACCGTCGCGTGGAAAAGCTGCGTGAGGCGGAGGCGGATGTAATGACATCGGCGCCGTGGTCACTGTCAGGAACCACGAGACGGATTGCATCACGATTACCCATTCAAGTTGCGGGTATAGCACGGAGTGTAGGCTAATGTAGGCTTGCCTCACTCAGGTAGCAAATGACATTGATAAGATTCGGATATGATTGAGAACATTTTGGACGGTGCAAGCTCGAAAAAAAGTAACGACGGAATTGGTGCTGTGATGACTTGAAGGGGAAGTTCACCGGCTAAGAACCTGATAGGGCCCCATGCTCCACAGAATATTCACGGTAAGCAAGAACACTTCAAGCCGGGAGCCCGTAATGGTCTTCTCCGCGAAGCTAGGAATTATGCAACTGAGAGATTTTCAGCACAGTTCCTCGAGACCAAAATGTGAACTTACAGTGAACGTATGCTTCATGTATCACAATCATCGTGTGCCCCATGCAGAACTAAAACCTAGGCATCCCAAAGAGCTGGCAATGGTCTCCAAAGGCAGAAATCAGAGAAGGACTCGAAGCTTGAAGGAGGAAGGAGACGAAAAGGGACACTGTTTACGGATGCCTTCCCTTTATTTTCTGTGATTCTGAAGAATGGAGACAAGCCTGTAGATTGACTATGAATCTGTATCGGACGTCGTCGATAATGGATCAAGTTAGGAGGTGGGCAACGAAACTCGCTGAAGACATTCGGCTTGCCTGTGCCAGCGACGATCTCGGGAACCAACGACTCTGAATGAAAGTCAGAGTTCTTCCATGATGTTGGCATCCATGTCGAGGCTTGGTCCAAGCTGTCAAGGTATGCGTATCGCTGGGTCGTCGTTAGCGTGGTGAAGACGACCGAGATTCTAAACTCGAAAGCGCGCGTCCCGCGCAGATACCTTGCTTGTCACGGAGTCTCGAGGATGTTCAACGACAAGAAATCGAGACTGAAGCTTGAAGCTTGAAGAGCCGAGGGGTGGAATTCGAGGGAATTGGTGCTGTGATAACTTGAAGGTGAAGTTCGCCGGCTAAGAACCTGATAGGGCCCCATACTCCACAGAATATTCACGGTAAGCAAGAACACTTCAAGCTGGGAGCCCGTAATGGTCTTCCCCGCGAAGCTAGGAGTTATGCAACTGAGAGATTTTCAGCACACACATAGTTCCTCGAGACCAAAATGTGAACTTACAGTGAACGTATGCTTCATGTATCACAATCATCGTGTGCCCCATGCAGAACCAAAACCTAGGCATCCCGAAGAGCTGGCAATGGTCTCCAAAGGTAGAAATCAGAGAAGGACTTGAAGCTTGAAGGAGGAAGGAGACGAAAAGGGGCACTGTTCACAGACACCTTCAAACGGCGCACACTCTGCTTTACTTGCCGTGATTATGAAGAATAGTGATGAGCCTGTAAATTGGCTATAAATCTGCAATGGACGTTGTCGATAATGGATCGAGCTCGGAGGTGGGCAATGAAGTACTAAAAGCTCGCTAAAAGCTTAAAGACGTTCGGCTTGCCTGTGTCAGCGATGATCTCGGGAACCAAAGACTCTGGATACAAGTCAGAGTTCTTCCATGGTGGCGGCATCTATTGGTCTCCAAGCAATCAAGGAATGCGTGTCGCTGGATCGTCGTCACTGGCAGCGTGGTGAGGCGATGGCAAAGAATGTCGTCCCCTCTTGGTAGCACAATCATCATAGGTCGATAGCTTGCTGCGCAGTTGATGAACCCTCTAGCCAGCTTCTAGAGTGCCTTGACTAGAGGTGAAGGCGAATTTTGGTGCTATTGCTTCGTAGGTTCGGTAGTCCTGTGTAGGTAGAATCTTGAAACCTTCAGCATCGTCGTAATGGAACGATAAGGGGCAAGGCTCTGCGTAAATGACATATCAGTTACAAAACACACGAAAAAGAGAATAGGGACGCACTCTGATGCTAACACATCCAGCCAGGTCCCTTTGATACAGTCTTTCACGGTGCTTGGTGTTGATCTCGGAATCATGCCAGGAGAATGAAAGAATGTCGAGAATGTTGTTAACGGTAGTGCACTGTCGAAAACCTAGGGGGCACATTAGCGAGTGTATGAAATCTTGCACGAGCGATTAGAAGCCTACCAGGCAGTGAGGCCGTACTTTTCGAGGTGTTATCATCGCGACAGTGCATAGAATCTCGGTAGATGCACCCTGTACCAGTGAAGGAACTCCTTTCTTGCGTTAACAAAGAGTAGTTAGCCGTGGTATGAATAATGAACCAAATGGCAAAAACGGCGACGTACAGATCCACCAAGAAGCTGCGTCCACATCATTCATACACACATACTTAGGTCCTTTGGTTGGGTGTCTGAGCTGCATTGGAACATGGCGGGAAGATCGCAGACTAGTAGCGAGGCGTCATCCGAGGGTCGAGAATAATTGGAGAAGTTGAAGGAATAGAGACCGCTGGTTAAAATTGAGAATGGATTTTAGAAAGGGAGCCGATGGTGGTCGGTGTTCAAAAGGATCTGAGACCGTGCTCTAGGTTGGTTCCAACCTTGTAAACCAACAGCATTAATGGGGTAGTGGTAACCTGGGTCGTTGCCATTGAGCTTAAGCTCGACCCGCCGGGGGTTCGATTCCCTCTTAATGCATTTTTTGGATCCCCGGACTTCTGTGTCTTCACCGCGACGGATCAACTGTATATGGCGTGTACAACGTTGTATTTAACGTACTCAAGAAAGAAAAGCAAGCTATAAATATCTAAACGCAAAAGTTCGTGACGGTGAAGCATGATGCAACGCAAACGAACGAGGGGATAAGGTAAGGTGTACACGAAAATTCAAACCAAAAATCCACTCCAGAACCCAAAGTTTTATGATGAAAATGGACTCGGGTGTCATAATGATACCCAAGCCAGCGCGAAAAGCGTCAATGTCCATAACCAGCCGATACTTCCAACCCTTAGCTTCACGCTTGAATTCGACCCGACAACCTGAGCAAAGCCTTTCCCACATGTGTTCAAGGCAGAGTTTGCCGCTGAAGGATATGCAGCAGAAAGAGTCGTGAGGGATTCGGAGCCGAGGAGAGCTGTGCATCGAAAGTTAGAACGTGCTGCGTGGAAGACAGGCAAGTATGAGCGACGCACCTTTACCAGGCCCAGCACCATTCTGTATCGCACCAGCTAATGCACCGAGTACTTGACGTGAGCATCCAGAACATGTCGCTTGCGAGTTGGTTGGGAATTTGGTGCCTAAACAGGGAGAGAAGCCATCAGTACCAACCCGAGCGATGGTCATTGCCAACCAAAGGAGAAACGCACCAAAGATCACTTGATAAGCGTACAGATCACTAGGATTTGAGTTTCTAACCGCGTTGAGGTAACAGTAGGTGTTGGTCGTAGGATCAATCATACACCCCAAGTTGCGCGTCAATGGGTATGATTGCAGCACTATGAAGACATCAGCAATGGAAAGTCTTCCGAGTAAGCTCGAATACTCACCAATCTGCATCAATTTGACGTTGATGTTCCCATCTCGCAGCTCCTGCGCACAAGCGCCTTCAGCGTTGATGTTGTTGGCAAACCAACCCATGTTGTTGATACAATCGTCTTCTGAAGTGCTGGTGTTGCATGTACCCCAAATGATGGTATTGAGTGAGTCCAGAGACGAGAGTGCCTGAAAACATTCGGTGTCAATCAATGCATGGTAAAGACCATTCCTCGGGGTAAAAACATACCTTCTGGAATGATGTTCCACCTAAACCGACCAAGCCCCCAAAACTTCTACAAGTCCGGAATGCCGGCGTGGTGGTCATGTTAGACATAAAGTCGTAACAACCTTGGGTGGTAAAGTTAGTCCCAATGTCAGAGTCCCATGGTTGAGGGAACGGGGTAGGTAACGTCGGTGGCGAAGTTGACGAGGGCACCGTCGGTATGGGCTGAGCCGTTGCAGGTAATGTCGACGTCGGTGACGACGATGACGAAGACGACCCAGAGCTAGAGCCATCGTTTGCCCGTCTATGTAGTAGGTAAAAGTCGGAATCCGTGTGAGGTTCGTGGAGCTCCAAAAAGGTGCTGTTTTGAGGGTGTTGGGGCAAGAAAACGTCGAATGCTGCTGGGTGTGTTATCCACCCGGTTGATGCAGTGACGAATATGAGAATGAGAGGAATAAAAACCGCGCTAAGGGTTCGTAAGGTCCCTATCCGCCGCTTCCTCTTCACTACTGCTTCTAGTGCCAACTCCGCCTGCTCTTCCTCGACCCCGCATTGTTCTTTGAACAACAGCGCTGCTCCTGCCTCGTCCATGGGATCTCTCTCCTTCTCTCCTGGTGGCGGAAAAGGTGATGATGGCGGTGTGAACATCTTGATATCTTCCTCTTCTTATTCTCGGTGGGGAGTATATATTTATCGTTCCGTATAGCGTAGAGCTCTAGGAGCTGATGGGAGACTCGTCGAAAGAGTAAAGACCGTGAGGAAACGAGAGGCCAAGTTAAAAGAATGGAATGGGAAAAAGCAAAGATAGACTCTGCCAACGAGAAAGAAGAGGAAGCACCCTCAATGAGGGAATTGCGAGGGACCGGTCGAATAGGAACGCACGGAGGGAAATCTAGATTCCGGCCCTGATCATGGCTTTGTCAGCAGACAACCGCCTTAAGTCCTATCCTTCCGGCTCTGGATCTTTTTTTTCCTGGTTTCCCTTTTACTTTCATCTGCTACTGTACGCCTAGACGCCTGGAAGCTCAAGCGATACAGTACTCTGTGGCTCATTTCAGCTCAGTAGACTCTACAAGCTTGGGCACTTTAGTTCCTGTTCCTGACACGCCGCGCTCATTTCTGCCGACGCGTCAGAAAACAATATTGATGGGTATGTTATCTCCGGTGCCTAGTCCCGCTCCACATTTTCGCCAATCCTTCTGTGCTGGCAGCTCTTTTCTTCAATAGTGTCAATTCGGACTCGTCGAGGTACTTTGCACCACCCTCAACCTCAAATTCCGGCCACCTTCTGGCTCCTATATATACTCCGGTCTTCAGCGCCTAGCAACGAACCCTTTTTCTGCTCCGACATGTCCCAACAACCCTAATTCTTTATAACCTGGACAAGTGGCATGATATGAATTGATCCTATGACGCTATGTCATACGCTAGTGTACAGTACATGTTTCTTTCGGAATCGAGGTGAGAACTCGGTCGCAATCATGCGCTGGCAACTAAAAAATACTTGGAGCCTAGGAGTTTAAAAGCCCAAAGCTGGGTTTCTCAAGGACGCTAGGAGGACGACTGTACTGCCCTCTATTTGGGAAGATCCGAATAATCATTCCTTCATCCGAGTTACTAGGCACGACATTGCTATCGTTGGCGGGTGTAATTTTGCTAAGATTTTACAAGCGGTTGAATCTTCGCAAGTGACCACGGAAACAGGTGAGCGCTCTGGGCTGAACTCCAAGCTTTTATTCAAAGGAAGACAGATCTTGGAACGTGTTTATGTCAATCAGGTCCTGTACTGCATTCAATTCTTGTTTGATGGGATCTCCTGCTGTACAACTATTCGGAGTACTGCCTCTTCACAGGATGGTTTGATAGACACGTTCTGTAGCGTCCATCCTCATATATATCGAAGAACAGACGACCTCGTCCGCGAGAGTCAATTCCACTGCTCTTCTGCTGCACATTTGGGGAATTGTCAGCGATCACGGATGCATTAACGACTCGGATCCTACAGAAGCCATCTAGATGCGAATGAAGTACTTTAAGCTTTGCGACGGACTCGAATGGTGTGACCCAAGACCAGGACTTCTATCGGTAGCTTTATCCTCATGGTATGTACTAGAACATTGCACAACATCGTCATTCCATAGCTCTTCGTGAAAGGCACTAGTATTCGCACGGACTAGGATTCAAGCGCCCGAGCTCGTGCTGTATGTTTCGCGAGCTTATGTACCGCATTGGAACGATCACCTCCATCTGGGACGTGGATATCACCGCTTTCTTCATCTTCTGCGCAGCGTAACAGCTACGACAAGGCCGAAGACGACGGGAAGCTTCTGAAGACATACAGCTATGTGTCACAACGCCACAACATGCTGTTGGGATTTCCTCTTAACGCGGCCTGCGGGAGAAGCTCGATGGAATTCATTTGTACTAGTATAGCTTTCAGCGGAGACGTACTGAGGTCAATCATGGACATGATCCCAACGAGGTCTTTGTAATTACGCCGATATTGACTTGCTGCATTTACGAGGAGCAACTAGGACTCAACGTGAATATAATTCGAGTCTACCGTCTTCGCACTCACATTAACGGTAATCCTTTATGATTTTGCAATTATCAGTATTACATCCGGCATCCTCCTTGGAAGCGGCGAGTGATCCCAAAAGCCAACAGCTTTGAGGAAGAGTACGAGCTGTGCGTTAGGTTTACTGACTCGAATGTTGATAGCTTCCTGCTTCTGTAAAAATAAGAGCTGTTATAAGTGGTTACCTCTCGTGTTTCCGGGATATCCTTCGCCATCTTAACCTCAAGTGGCGGACGGATGCGTATCTCCGTTGCCCAATCCCGCGCCCCTGTCAGATAATGCAATCACTGTTTGGAGCCGGACCACGACATGGCTCACTAGCGACCCGGAGGGGTAGCGGAGAATCCAAAAGCTTACTCCAAAATTTGTGACCTACCAAATGGTACGTGTAACTATTCCTACTAGCGAGCCGCAGTGTGATGCAGTGCAGTGATGCTCATACACCTCTATCTGAAGATTTCAATCCTACTGACACTTCAAATAATTCGCAGTCGACTTGATTATCAGCCGGTTGCCATTCTTGCGCTCTGGTTCTGTGCTCGACGTTATCATTATTGTAATACTATTACGGAAGGATTGATGCTGTGGTTTGGGCACAAGAGGTGGCGTTGGGTAAGATATAATGAATTCCGCTCGTTCGGCCTTTGTTTCTTCGATTTATTGACCGTATCTATATGCATTCACCGGCGAAGAAGCAAGATCAAAACTTCTCCTAGCACCTGCCATATTTGGAAGGATGGATGAGATGTAACCACGCGCTTAGCGACCCGGCGGCAAGATGGGCTGTGCTACTTGGCGCATCAGGGCGCATCAATGCAAGGTGTCTACCTGTGTCTACAGGCCACAACCTCCAATGTCTGAACTTACCTCCTCGGAGACTGTCAAAATTAATTTCTACAGCTCGTGTAGGAAGGCACTAGGTGAAAGTTCTCAATTTGGAGTAAGCGACTAGCGCATTGTACGACTTAGTCTATTCGAATTACGTCGAGAAAGATATGTATGAGAAATATTAAGATTCCTCCCATACCTGTCATATCGGAACCCATTGGGAACCCACCCTGAAGGGTCAGTTCGTTCAAATTCGACCTACACGATAGATCTCATCCTCGCTGAGTTGCTGAATTCCCACGCATCTACTGTGTCACTTACTTCGGCGTATATGTGAGTATTATACATGCGCATAATATCATCTTTTGAGGGAAATGGCGAATCTTCTGCATAGTGGGCCAAGACATGACCCGATTCCCGCCACCCCACGCCACCCTTCATAAGCCTTGATACTGTGGCTGTGTCACAGTCACGCGACGTGCCGAAAGATTCCGCAAACCATCCGATCCTTAAGCGATGGTCTAACGTCGACTACGATGTCTGGTGTTGAACCCATTCGCTCAACGCTCTTGTATCTGACGAATAGTTGAATGGGGAAAGTCTTGCGGGGAGATGTGATGAAAATCACCTGGGTGCGTTGACTAACCCTCCTCAGTCTATCTACCAGAAGTCTGATATTTGAATCAAGGTATCTAGTTCTCTAGACACCTTTAGCGTCATTCCAGTGTGCCATACTGTTCCTCTAACCATTTCATTGTTGGTCTGACTCTAGTCAGGCACCACTTCTTCCGATTCGTCGACTTTATCCAAAAGGTATTCCAAATAGATGAATATTCGGGTGTCTCGACATCAACATGAGGCGAAAGGTAGACCTTCTAGATGTGAATCGAAGTTAGCTTGCTACTAATGCGTCAGAATAGCTTATCGGTGCTCTGCCCTTGTCGTGGTCGTAGTCGTGTGCGTGTCTTCATATACAGCCTATACTGAGTATCTAACATGCTTATACTTCCACGTTTCCCGCAGATCGATATGTTTAGAAGGCACCAGCCACATCTGTATCATACCCTCCATGTTGTTTGTCAAGCCTTCGAATTCTAATGTCACCGCATGTTTCAGCGCTTTCCGCACCCCACGGGCTCAGCCTAATTGCTGACGACCATCAAGGTTGAGATTCAGAACACCATCATATCTACGAAGGACGTGGAATGTTTCGGTGGTTCTGGGCAACATGGGAACTTCGCGCGGTGTTCCATATACAATGCACTGGTATCTCCGCCGAAGGGCCCACGCGATAAACTATACTATCAATTGGTTTTTACAAGTAGGTGAACCTAAGCACTGCTGTTGTTCAATGGCTGATCGCCAAAGGTGGAGCTTCCAACGAACACGATTTTCACCGGATGACTGTCGTGGATTTCAGCGCCTACACGGCGTTAGCTACCACATGGGACCGAGCTGCGGGCGACATGGGCGGTGTCTCACCTTGTCCTACGATTATGGCACGCTTTTTGAGGTATGCGCCACGATCGGGTTCACAAAGAGGTTCTGAGCATTCATGGGATCTATCAATGAAAATAGTCTTCGTCGCGTTCAATATCTCTGTCAAACTTTTATGACGCCCAAGGGTCATCGCATGTCTAGGTATGTGTTCAGGGCGCTTATTGCGATGGTCGCTAATTGAGGTATGATTCTAAATACTCGACACAACCCAGTATTTCGCTAATTTATTTGAACGGCTTGCGCCCTGGTCATGACCTCTTATGACATCGGTGGAACCCTACAAATGAAGACGTTTTTGAAAGCTATAGCTGCCACCGGATGGACGCCCGGATACGTGGACCTATGAGGTTTGCGCTTTCTGTCTAGGTCAAGTAATCGTATGCTCTACCACCAGAGACTTCGGAGTATACCGAAGATCATTTTGCATGCGGATCAGCGTTCCTTAACAGCGACTCTAGGTGCTCGTCTTTTTTGAACGCCAATCCCTCAAAAAACTAGCGCCTTGGGCCTTTAAAAGGCTTGCCTCACACATTTGTGTTTGTCTCGAGAAATGTTCAACCTTCCCAAAGGTCCAGTACAAGAAAGTGCTAGTCAACTTGTTGACAGTGCTTCTTGTGCTTGCGAGTCCAAGGGCTATCTTGTCGTCGGTCTTCTCGTATGCATCACCTCCATCGCTACCGTCGTTGCTTGGCCTTGCCTCCGCTCTCGTTTCCCATGCGTATCATCGTCAGAACTTAACGCAAAGGAGGCTCGTCTAGGCGGTATCTACCATGACGCGCTGCGGACAGCGGTGCTTCATGGCTCCGCTCTAGAGGATATTACTCACAGGTGGATGTGGTACGTATGCCCTTTGGATTCGAAGACTATGTTCGCCGATGCCTTTCAACATGTCAGCCTGAACTTCAAAGCCTCTCAAATCCGAAGCATGAGCCTCAGTATGGATGCTGAGTTGTCGCCTTTGTGGAAGACATACATTGGTTTGCATTTGAAGCTAGTCCCGGAGTTCGTTGCCTGGTACCAGGAGGCAGATGTTCTTGAGAGGGAGCTCCAGGTCAGCATCGGAAAGAAATGTGTCAAATCTTGGTTCTGATCCTTTCTGTAGTTCAACATCGAATCAGACAAGCAACTGCGTTGCCGTATGGAATTCCACAGGCGTATTCATGGATTAGTTGGCTTCTCCAACCCAGCGTCTGCTGGCTTGCCCGCGCCAATAACACGCCGTTCGTCTTTTATTTCTTGAGAATCGCGCTGCGGACTGCTACTGACTACGTTCCTCAAGATGCCGACGTTTGATCTCGATGGATGTTTGATGGATGTACTGGAACTTGATTATCGCCGGTTGTTAGATTCTCTTCTCCACTCATCATTACGTCTCCAGTCTTTCACGTCACACTTATAACTACTATTACTCGTCATGAATTATCCTTTGACTAGCTTTCTTGTGTACGCAGACACCCCAATTAGAATCTGCATTCTCAGATGTGCTCTCCGATTGCGACTATAGCTGCTTGAATGCCATGCACCTCCTTCTATCCTGTTCAATCTACAAAGTCGTTGATACTAGAGCATACCTCACCAACTTCTCTGGCTGATGATCAATGCTAACGAATCAGACCAGATTGATGGTGGCGTTCGGATCTGGCTCCTCGGTCTACTATAGGGTCTATGGAATTTCTATGTAGAGCCATAGAGGAGGTGATAGAGAACATTCA
Source organism: Paramarasmius palmivorus (assembly GCA_037176845.1). Classification (NCBI taxonomy): domain Eukaryota; kingdom Fungi; phylum Basidiomycota; class Agaricomycetes; order Agaricales; family Marasmiaceae; genus Paramarasmius; species Paramarasmius palmivorus. The sequence continues at coordinate 269,946 of JAYKXP010000034.1, read as the reverse complement.
AGCGTTAATGTCGGGGACCTCTATCACACCGGAAGATGAATGACCGGTCTATGTGTGTATTCCAATTGTTTTCAGGGACTACGGCAATACATAAATCCACTATGGCTGTGATTTTTGCTGCTCATTGGCGTCATGGGAAGCCTCCAATAGGACGATCAGCATCAAGTATGCTCAGAGGCATCACCACTGACAGAATGAATACTCACTGAAATGGTGTTCTTTGTTTGAAGAAGCGCTTTTTATGATAGAAACCTGATAATCCCTTCTGCGTCGAGGACAAGGATGTTGTCGAGCTTCTCTGGCAGCAGTCATGCCCGCCGGTGAGGTACCAGATAGAGGAGTATATTCATCAGCGACGCCAACGGAGGGGATCTTCCATACACCTCCATAGCGATCTCAGTAACCTATAGCTTCTATTAGGGTCGTAGCACAATATACTTATTCAGTTCTTGTGGAACTTCAATACCGTGTCTGGAGCGATGCCCCATATTTCTCTGATTAATTTATTTTCTCTTGGAACGTATAGGGTAGGTGTAAAAAGGTGCGTTTGCACTTCCTTCCATCCGGTAGCGGACTTAGGCCAACATAGTTGGGACTCGGTCCGTAATCACGTGCAGGTGGCAAGGAAACGAGACATCGCCAGGAGATTTGCTGAAAAAAAAAGAAACAAAAGAAACACACCACGCGGAGGAGAGCTCTTCGCGCTCATAAAGTTCTGGCACTTTTGTATAGAGGCCCGAGACTGGATCCTCAGCGAAAATGTACTGCATCTTGACTGCATCTAGCCCATCATCGAAATCAAGCCTCTTTCTATCGAAGTTGCAGGACTTCAAAGTTCAAACTGTAGACTCACCAGTTGGATGCAGAGACTACTCAAGTCGAGTATTGTGCTCGAAAAGAATATCCTGCATCCCATCGCAGGAAGGACAACCGTTGTGCAAGGTAAGACGTTTATGCGTGATTTGCACCCACGAAGCGCCTTGCTATGGCGAGGTGCCAATACTATTATTGCAGACTAACGAAGGTCCAAACAGTGCGCAGAGGTGGTTGCATACTAGCGTTCAATCGTGAGCGCCGCAGTTCCCGAAGAGATGCGTAGGTGTTCATTTTCGAGGCCTGTGATAACCCAGGGCAAACTGGGCTTCAAAAGCCTACGTTGTAGTCCTAAGTGATAACGTGCAGGAAAACTTTTCTTGCGACTGTTCACGGATGGTTTCAAGGACCGTGTGCGTTTGGGTACCAAACTCAAGATACTCCTTCAGTGGATAACTTGCAAAATAGACAGCTCTCTTCCCAAAGATGGGAGGCTAGAATGATCTTGATCGACTACCATTCATCAAAAATGCTGTTTTCATTCATTTAACATGATCGCACCGAAATATTCTTGGTAACTCCGATCCGAGAATAGGCCTGATAATTGCATCCATTGTCAAGCTATAACGAACCTTAAGAAAGCCGACATACCCTGAATACGTGCTTCGTTTGAAGTCGGACATTGATGGATAATGGTCGTGTATGTAGTCTTGAAAGCTTGAAACGTGGTCATGGTGGTCGCGAGCAGAAATGTGGATGGCCGCGGCGGCGGCCTCAACGTCAACCATCACTGGCATGCCGTTCTCCTCAAACTCTCCTCAAACTCTCCTTATCGTTTCCCAGTCATCCTTTTTCGAAGAATTTGCGTTGGACTGCGGGCGCTCGGGGTATCTCGAGATGCATTCCCAATGATTTGAGAATTGGTTACGCGGACTTTCACAGGACGAACAGCAGTCGTCGACAGCATCTCGGGAGCAGGGTTGAACAACCATTTTGGACTTGAGCAACCACTACAGCTACCGTTCCGGCCCCGGGGCGAGAAGCCATGACGTTTGGGATTGACAGGCTATTACGGTGAGTTTTGGGTGCACTTTTTTTGGGGAGCACAGCTTAGTGACCACTGCCTCAGGAAGATTGTCAAGCTTAGAGCGTGTTGATAACCATCATTTCATGGACTACATATGAGAACCATTCATCAAAGATTAACCCCAGCCATGTTCAACAACTACCCACACCTTCCTATCGAACTCTTATCTGCTATCTTCGACCACGTCCCCAATCCTTCCGACACGCGAAAGTGCTCGCTTGTCTGTCGAGGTTGGGTTCCCATTACACGCAACTATGGCTTCAGACGACTCGAAATCCGACACTGGCATCACCTCGATAAGCTGTTGCACCTTTGCGAAAATGAACTGGAGACACTTACGAACGCAAACGTCCGAGAGGTCGCTTTTCTCACCGTGCACGCTATGCACAGTGGCTGGCCTTCAGAACGGTTCGCGAAGATGTTTGGAGCTTCGATACACACCCTAAGGTTGGAGGGTAATGGTTTTCCGTGGGAGAGGGCCCCTCGTGGAACAACGGATGCCATTTTGAAAGAGTTTGGAAACTCGATATCGCGGCTGGAGATCGTGAGGTTCTCCTTCCAGTCACCAGCTACATACGCAGCTGTTCTCAGGTCGTTTCCATTCTTGAACTCGCTAGAGTTGGCCGAATGCTACCACAGTCATCCAAACACCACACTTGCACCTCAGTTGCAGGTCAGTATGGACCAAGTCACGGATATGACGCTACGGTCTCACCCATGGGGAGCTTTCCCCCATATTTACGAACCTCTCGTCCATTTCAATGCTCTGAAAGCCTTGCGAATACGCCCATCATACATTCCAAGCGATCCAGAAGCCCTTTCGCTACAGCGAATCATAGAAGAAGCAGGAGACAATCTGGAGGAACTGGATTTCGAAGTCAAAGTGCTCCGGCGGACGCTGACTCAGATGGCGCTCCAAGGTATGATATCCTCTCGTGAACGCCAGCCTATGAGTTGACATTCCTCTAGGTCATTTTCTACTCAGATCTCTGGACATCTCAAAGAACACGAACCTACGAACGCTCCGCGTAGCATTTCGGTTCACGGACAGCAACGTCAGCCATTTCCCCACGGAATATCTCCTTCCGATTCTACAACGCGTCGCACAGACGGCAAATTCTAGTGCGCGCCGATTGGAGTTTCTGGATCTCCCATACATCCTGGAACATGAGATGAATTGGAATGCCGTTGACGAACTCCTGGTACAGCACCCCTTCTTCTCATGCTTGAAGGAAGTAACATGCAAGGGCTTTGTGTGTTGCTATTCGGAGACGGATTGCGTGGACGGGGACTATAGGAGGCCAAGTGAGACGTCAGAGCCGGGAAGAAGAGCCAAGGAGGCGATCGAAAGGCTCAGGACTCGTCTCCGCCGATGCGATGAAAAAGGTATCCTAGAAGTCGGTGTCAACTATCAGCTATTGTCAATCGTAGCTCCAGCTTCTGATGAAAATCAGACTACCAGTGTGTCGGAGGACGCTTCTAGGTATGTCACCCCATAAATTCCAGTTACTGGGCTCAGGCGACTATTTTGTGTAGGGAAGCGATAAGAGGCCCCTTCATTTCCAGGGTGCTCAGTTTGGGACGTTTTGCAGCAAAGATGCGAAAATGGGGCCGGAGACTGGTTGCACGGGTGTGAAGGATAACCCAAACCCCAAACTTACGGGGCATTTGGGCAAAAAACTCCGGAAGCTCCAGGGCTTGTTAAGAGGACAGGAAGCATTGGCGGAAGTAGAGGCCCCCAACCCAGGTTGATAGTGCATGGTAGCACTTTTGGTCCGTACCGAATTAGACAGATGCAACCATGGTTCTCGCCGCCCTGAGGCGACTCACGCATACGTTCGAGGAAAGGGTCCGCGAGGTTGGACCGAACTCAAAATCGCACTATCGTTCAGCCAATTTTTGTGTGGAATTTGACTGAACGAGTCCCAAGCTCTCGTTATACGGTCGATCATCACCAGAAAATCGACTGCGCATCGTGTGGCGTGCCTGTAGCTAGCCCAAGAGCACGCATGTTTATCTAGGTGCGCTGCGGAAACGGCGTTCGTATGGCGCGTCAACAACTCGAAAGCTGTGAAGATTTCGTCAAGGACCGAATTGATGGGACACTCGTGCGCCGAGATACGCCTACAGTGCTGCGGAATCGATGCTGGACTTTCTAATCGGCCATCACCAACTATTGTTGCCGTCGTTTCGAGGAGGAAAATGAAATCGACACACAGGGCAGTCGCACGAAGGGCTTGGTTCGCCTAAACACCGTCAACACCTGGGCTGGGATGGCGCTTGATATAAGAATGCTTTCAAGCAGTGGCTAGGCCAGAATATCTCGCTTTTGTTCCGCGTTTTACCAGCCCGAGATGGTCTTTTTGCGTCCAGTCTTCAAAGCTCTCCTGTTTGTGGTCGTATCCAGTGTGGCGGCTGTGAGTAGTCCACATTCACGACGAGAGTCTACACTTACTGACCGAATTTATAGAGCCCAGCTCCCGAGCTTGCTGCCAGGAACAATATCACCTCCGTCGTTCTCCCCACTGGGACCGTGAGCGGTATCATCAACGGCACCTTGCCTACTTCCATCCCTCCGGCAGCGGAACTGCCGTTCCCAGTGTCACTGTCATTGGTGGCAACAGTACTTCGTTCACTGCTGCATATCCGACCCTCACTGCTGTTCCAGGAAACGGCACCGTTTTCCCGACCATCACTTCCATCGCCAGCAACGGCACCTGGCCCACCAGTATTCCTACTGTGAATGGCACAACCACTGTCATAGGCGGTGGCAATGGTACCTTCACCGAATGCGTGAGCTACCCTGCCATTCCTACCAGCAACGTAACCGTGTTTACCTCCACTGTCGCCATCAACGGTACCGGCGCTTGGCCTACTTCTATCGTCTCCAGCAATGAAACTGCCATCCCGACTACCACTTTTGTTGGTGGAAGCAACGGCACTGTCATTTGCTCTACTTTTGCGGCCATTCCTACCACCGTGTCTCCTGGTAATGGAACAGATGGAACAGTCACGAGCAGCGTCAGTAGCAATGGGACTTCGTTGGTTACTTCGTACATGACTAGCTTCACTGTTGTTCCTACGGGAAGTGGAACCGTCGTATTCTCCAGCAACGGCTCGGTCTCGGCTTTGCCAACTAGCGTCGGTGGTAACGGTACTAGCTTCACCACCTATTAGTTCAAAATCCTTCATTGTCATACACCATGTGGAGGGAAGTGCTAGATACGGTTTACTGTTAGGGCGATAATTTTGAACGAGATGTACATTTCTGCCAAAGGGGACTTTATTTCGATTATTCGTATCAGACGACTTATTTTGCTGGTATCAACATCTCATATAGATTCGGTTGAGGTGCTAGAGCTCCTCGAAGACGTTTTAACAACAAATCAGCATTGATTAGATTAGCAAGTACATGTGTTACCAAAAGGACAACCTGCAAATAGAAACACCCAATCACTTCCTATCAACGACAACCACCTCGACGCTGTCAGAATCGTAATATGGATGATCACGATCACCCTGTAATTGCCTTTGAACAACATCCTCTTCGCGGAGAATTGGAAAGACTCACCCCGACAATAGCTTCATGCCAGGACTCAATCAACGCATTGCCCAACGGAAAGTCATCTGGGATCTTGACAGTTAACGTATCATGTGGAGGGAGTTCTGGTTTCTTCGAGTTGTAGGTAGGCTTGTATTTGCCGTCATAGAGAATCGTGCCATAGCCGTCACTGGTGAAACACTTGTCTCCAGCGCCTTCGAGGTACTCGCATGGTTTGATGCTAACAGTAAGATGGACATGTTCGACTTTGTTTGGGTCGGAATCCTGTATTGAGAACTGTTGAGTGACTAGGAGATTGTGATGAGATGGGGAATACATACTGGGGTGTCCATTCGAGCTTTGAAGCTCTTCCCAACTCGAACCGTGTCCCATGGTTTGGGTTCGCCAATGACTGCTCGTTGGGCGAAGGCAGAAGCGGCGATAATAAGAACTGTGAAAACGCTGGTGTATTTCATGTTTTCGGGGCAGATAAAGGGTTTTGGTGTATAGTTTCTGGGAGGTCCCTAGGATTTATATGTGTGTCGGCGAATTCCAGAAATGTTCAAACGCGTATGAGGGAGTTGAAACAGCCATGAGTATTCCGACGACAGAAATTGTCTTGCAAGCGCATCCGAGTTTGAAGTGGTGTATTATGCATCGGATGCATGGGAACTTTCCGTCTAAGTAGCAGTATAGCAGCACTGGATGTCGACAACTAGACGCGGATGCCAAGATGAGGAAGAGGACAGAGCATCGATTTGCTTGGTCATCTGCAATTGCAAAACTCTCCTTCTACCACCATGGTCTCGACCTCATACCCGTCGCCCTGCTCAATCTGCGACGATGGTTCGTAACACGGCCCTGGATACGTCCTGTCCTCGCAGTTTTGCTTCTGAAACAAAGGAAAACATGGAGGAAACGCGGCTATCTAGCTTACATGGGTTAGAAATTCACTCCTATGTAGATCTAGACGACTGGGCTCACCACTGTTTTTGAAGTTTGACTGCAGGGCACAACAATCCACCTTGTTGCAACTAGCTGACTTGTTTCGTACCGCCTCTCAAGATGAATACCGTGGAAAGTGGAATTGAAGGGTGGTGTAACGAGGATAAGGAGAAGCGTGAAGTTGACGATTATGGTGAGTTAGGTCCTCTTTCTGCGAGGGCATTATGTCTAACGTTTCAATATGGACAGAAATAGCGCTTAACTCGCTGTCGTCAGTCCGTTATACGCTTGGTCTAGAACTCTCGATTCCAATGCCTTTGTACCGGTTCATGCGTCATACTGTTCCTGTTGTTGAAGCCAGGGGCACCATCTCATTCTCACAAACGCCGGTGTTCACTGCGACCGTTCTGATTGTGACTACTAAGCGCCAGGGTTAAAGATATCAATGTCATTTCTGAATTCCCTACCTGTCCACACCCGTCAACTGAGCGCATTCGTGCCTTGTAACTTGGCATTATTCCGTGTATTTGACGCAGGTGGCGCTCTCCATTAAACAGCAGATGCACTCAGGTTAGTATGGTCCACCAATAGCACGTCGTCGGCGACTGACTTTATGCCAAACTTGTCTTCAGGTCTTACTGCAACGTTCTTGCAAGCTGTTACCATCGTTCTCAAGGTGCGTCATTATCATTCATTGTCGAGGCACACAGGTACTGAATAGAACGTATAAAAGGGCTCCTGGTTCTCTCGAAACCTCACTCGAACAAGCTAGTTCAAGCCTAAAGCCTCTCTCAAACATGCAGTACAAGCTCCTCACTGTTGCTTCTCTTGCCACCCTTGCGGCCGCCACTACCAAAATCCCTGCTAGCCAGTGCAACCCCGGGCATCTTCAGTGCTGCAACTCATCCCAATTGGCTAGCGAACCACCTGTATCCACCATTCTCGGGCCCTTGGGCGTCGTGGTTCAAGACTTGAACGTTCTCGTCGGCATCACCTGTAGCCCAATCAATGTCATTGGCACCGGCGGAACGTCTTGGTGGGCATTAGCATTCGTTATTACATCTATCTCAGAAGGCTAATGGATATTTTGTAGCAATGCCGAGCCCTTGTGCTGCGAGAATAACAACTTCAGTAAGCAGGCGTCGACATTTTGTGGTCATCTTCAAGTTTGGGAACCTGAACTGACTATCGTTCTCCCTAGACGGCCTTATTGCGGTTGGATGTGTCCCGGTCGACCTCAACCTGTAAGGTGCTATGTGGGAAAGGCCGCATACGGTTTTTGGATCTTTGGTTTTGAATTGTATGAATGTACAGTTTCTGGGTGCAATTTATCGTTATGGTTGATGATATTCTCAGAGTCGGAGTTAGAAGCCATTCGGTGATTCCGTCTCTACAAGCCTTGGACGCCACTCGTCGAAGCGTCTTAACTAAGCATTGTCTTCCCCATCCTGAATGTTGGGCTGCTACTCACATTGCTGATTCCTCCCATGCAACTCTCCAAGAAAGGCGCGTGGGCATTGAGTCGATTCTTGAACATTTTCTGGTCTCTCCTCGTCTACGTGCCAAGGACAAGTTGAAGAAGCCCGAGTTTTTACGCGTTGGCGAAATCAATGTTCTCAAAATTCCATTGTCCCGACTCTGATCCTGTAAGTTGGGATTCTTTACCAGACCGCTGGGCTGACTATCTTCAAGTTAGTCTAAAATCAGAAATACAAACACAACACGATAAATTCCGATAAATTTGACATAGGCAAAAGAAGGCGGTAGCATGAGGTTATGGACTGAGTAGAAGAAGTCGGGAAGTAAAGGAAGCAGAGAAGCCGCGCCGTGGTAAGTCGAAGAATAAAAAATTTTCTTTCGACTGAAAATAAGGAATTCCAGACTCGCCGAGAAGAAGAGTATCATGATCGCATCGGACATTCCTCTGTGTCGGACCCGAAAATTGGACTGTTCCATTTCTCAGGACAAGCGCGACGCCTCATGTCTGTCACTTTAATTGTCACCTCTCAAGAGTGAAATATTGCGAGGACTCATGCAGGTGCTGGCGCGCGCTGCTCATAGAGTCCTCGTCCTCGAGCTTGGTAGGCTTACTCCCGGGTGTCAGAATACTGCAAGACGTCAATCACTTCTAAAGGCCAAGCATGACGAAGCCCATCACAGAGCGGTATTTTTCCCTTCTCAGTCGACGAGTTTTCATCAATCCTTGACGCAGAGGTGGTTCTACGAACTCAGGTTAGTACCGTCGACCAATAACACCTCTGAACTCTTTCTCACTAGGCCACGGTGCTCAGGCTTCAATACATTACCGATTTCGTCTTGCAGAGTAGGAAATGGGTAGCCTCGAAAGATATAAAATGGCGGACGAATTATCCTCAATCTTCACTCGAACAACTCGTTCAAGCCTAATACCTGCTCAACTCTCTTGCTCTCTCAAACATGCAATTCAAAACCCTCGTTTTCTTCACTCTCTTCACGGCTGCAGCAGCCCAAATTCCCACTAGCCAGTGCACCACTGGACCCGTTCAGTGCTGTGGCGCTTCCGAGACAGCTGGCGAACCAAACGCTTCTCGTCTCCTCTACGAGCTAGGCATTGTGGTCGAGAGCCTCGACGTTCTCGTCGGTATCACCTGTAGCCCAATCAGCGCCATTGGTGCTGAGAGTACAGCTTGGTATGTGTTGCTGTTTTGCTTCTTGATTTCAATAACCTCAGGCTCATGGACATCCTACAGTTTCGCCGAGCCTCTCTGTTGCGAGAGTAACGACTTCGGTAAGCCTTCATTTTGTTTCTTCTGCTCCTAGTTGTCGAGTATGCATATACCTCTTTCCAGGTGGTCTTGTTTCCGTAGGATGTGTTCCAATCGACATCGAAACCTAAAATATTGTGGCGCTACAAAAAACTGGAGTCGTGGGATTGGTTCTTTGGATCCTTAACTTATAGTTTTTATAGGGACATGCCTATGTATCTCTGCTAGAAACGTGTTTTCCTACAAGTATACTCGTTGCTTCTCATGACTTTTAGCTCATTCATCACCAACCAGGATCGAAAACCATTGAATATGAACTCGATAAAGAAGTGTAGACTAATCGTACAGTGCAGGGTATGTATGGGTCTAGGGGATGCAAGGGACGTCAGGTAATATACAATGTCCTCAACCAGGGTGAAGAATGTCCGGAATATCTACACCAATGCAATGTCCATTATGCCTCTGTATAATTTGGGGGTATGTCGACCACCCTAGACGCGGGCTGCGTGTAGCGGACTCCGCTGTCTTCATGGTGCCTTTCGATAACTGGGGGTTCTCCATCTCCAGGACTTTCCGGCGCTGCTGATCCAGACGTCGCCGTCAACCTTGAGCGTTTTGAATCTATCGAGAACCGGGACGGGGAATATGGCGTGCTCGGCTCTGTGTCGAACGGTATGATTTCACTGTATTTCCAGGTGCCAGCTTTTCGTTTTCTCCGCCACTTCATAAAGAAGAAGGCTCCTAGCCCGAGAAGGCCGAGCCCGATGAGTCCTCCAATAACGCCCCCGACGATAGCTCCAACCGGGGTATGACGAGAACCTGAGTTTGTTGGATTATGACCGTCGGGCGATGACACATTCAACTGAGCACTGTCATCACTGATGGTGACGAAGAAGTAGTCGATGGTTAGGCCTTGTGTCGGATCTTCTTCATTCTGCTGGCCGGTGAGTTGTAGGTTCATAGTATGTGATCCAGGTGATAGGCTAGGTGTAGTGAAGAGTAGTTCGTTGAAGTAATCTGTGTTGCTGACACCATCTGGACCTGGCCGGCTACCAGAGATGTGAAAGTCGGTAGAGGACGAGTTATTGTCAATTGTATAGCTCGCGGTCGTGGCTCGCCAGTGTTCGTCGGTGCCTTCGATGAAAGTATACAAGGAGACATCCGTTCCTGGCAGTAGTACCATGATCAGATTTGCAGCAGACGCGACTGAGGGTAATTGACACACCATTGAATTCGAAGGATAGGCTAGCACCTTGCGTCTCAGTGTAGATGAAAGACCCGTTGTCTCCTACTATCCAATCACCAGAATCATTGTGATACTTGACGCTGGGATCAGTAGCATCGATTCTCATGACCTCGTTGGCCAGATCGGCATCCGAAACTGGGGTATACTCGATGCTATCAAACCAGAACATCTGGGTCGTGGGATCGGTGATGTTTACGACAAGGGTGAGTGTGTGGGCAATCCCCGTGAGGTTGCCCTGTTCGCAAAGGACGTCGTTTGTGGTATCGTCGGTTGTGTTGTAGTAGTAAAAGGCATCGATGAAGCGACCATCCACTTTACAGCTCCAGTCAGGAAGGGCAAAATTGTTGTTTCTGTTCTCAGGTGCTATTTTGCGCGTATCTTTCGCTCCTCTCACTTGAACGAATTCTCCTAGATGTCAAGCTTTCAGTGACATACGCGAATTGTGAAGTTCTAGACGACGCACCTTCAAACGTGAAGCTAAAACTCGACCCAGACTGATTGGTCCCGTGCATGGTTTGATTGAAAGGCGGACCGTACACCCCTCGGTGCGCGAAACTTCCAGTGTCGAGTGTCCATGATCCTCCTTCATAGCGTATCCGAGAGTCCGTGTCATCAATCATTACCCTGCGAGGGTAGTCGAGCTCCGACTGAAGAAGCATTTGATAGGCAGTGGGAGATGGTAGCCAGCAGTGAACGAGGAGGCAGGGAGTGGGTGAAGATCAACTGGTGCTAGGGTAATGCCATAGAATCGACTATTCGCCATCACTGAAGCCACAGCCTCCATATCCAGGGTTCGAATGATGAACATTTTTGACAGAGTTGCCCGTGGTTACTGCAAATCCCAACATGTTAGCTTCCCATCCTACTGACTGGCCTTCTAACCCAGAGAAGCGAAACTCACAGCGACGTTTTCAGAAAACGAGAAGACGCTGCGCTCAAAAACGGCCTTGAATTGATCCTGGTCTTTATTTTGGCCCTCCATGAGACGATTATCAACCTGACAACCACAAGCGCACTGGGCGCTAGAATACCGAGCTCACATCAAAGGTCCGTCGGCATTCCAGGGTCGAGCTCACAGAGCGCTGTTTCACGTTGAAATTATTCGCCTAGACCGCCTAAGGGCAAGATTCAAGAACAAGCTAAACAGCTGTGAAAGGAATAACCCAGGAATAACCAGCGGACGAACTGGTGTGTTGAGAGTAGAAAGGTTCATAGGTGATTGTGTACGGACAGGGCAAGGTTATATGGCGCTGATTAAATATAGCTTCGTGAGATCGTCGCCATGAGGGCACAGGGAGTTTCGCCGTTCGGCAACTTGAATGAAATAGCTAGTGTTCAGTCTTGTAAGACGTAACAGGCTAACAGTATCACTCACCTGTCAACGACTATTCGCAAGCGTGTATCTTTCAGGATCCTTATTCTTGTGGGGCAGAAAGCCAGCAAGAAAGTAGGGACTTTGGCCGTGAAAGTATGAGAGCAAGAGGGATATTCGTCACGTGGTACATAGTGCCTTTCCAGGCTTCCACGGACCACAGGCGCCAGTGCCAATTTTCTGACTATCACCACCACCACTTCGTCATCCTGGTTTATTAGGCATCACTCCTCTCGTGCTAATACCCGGTATAGCCCGGAAAACATGACATGTTCTTAGAACATGCTTCAACTTGTTGGAACAGGTTGAAACCTTTCCGGACTATCTTCAACTCTAATCTCCGCTCACCACCGCTCGATCTTCTGTACTGCCCGAGTCATTCCGAAAGGGCCAAATTTGCGCCGACGTCGAAGCATGGACAGTACCGGAATCTACCATGCAGATGAATTTCGCCAAGTCCAAGAATAACCGAGGAAAAACGTCGCTTTCTATTTTGGTTGTCAGTACATCTATGGACTACGGGCAAGAACGGTTGGGCAGATTACAATCTTCAGTATAAAAGGTTCAAGGAGGATGGCTCTCGACATCACACAACTCTTGTAACCCGTTCAAATTCTCTTCAACTCTCAACATCAGCCTTTCGAACTAGATCTAGACTGTCATGAAGGTCCTTGCTATCCTCTACAACGGCTTCAAAGCAGCTCAACAAGAGCCACGCTTGTTGGGGACTGTTGAAAATAAGGTATGTCGCAGCGTTTCTGCTCCAAGAAATCTCACTCATTCCCAACGTTCACAGCTTGGTTTGTCGGAGTGGTTGAAAGCTCGGGGTCACGAATTCATCGGTACGCGCTTAGATCTGTGTTTACTCGTACACATCGCTAATGCTAGCCTCGCTTAGTATGCTTGCTTTAATCGCGCTCCCTTCTGTTTGTCTCAACCTTCCTCGATAGGTATCCAGTAGCAAAGAGGGCCCTGACAGTGATTTCGCCAAACATATCGAAGATGTATGTCGCCAATACAATGACTTACAGAGATCTGAATACTCATGTACGTAACTATCAGGCTGAAGTTTTGATTACGACGCCTTTCCATCCCGGCTACCTCACCCGAGAGATGATCCAAAAGGTGCGTATTCAACTTTGCTTGAAACATATCTCCACCCTTACACCTCATGCCCTGTAGGCCAAAAACCTCAAGATATGCATTACCGCCGGTGTTGGATCCGACCATATTGATCTGGATGCTGCCGTGGACCACAACATCCAAGTACTCGAAGTCTCCGGTTCCAATGTCACCTCAGTCGCAGAACATGCTGTTATGAGCATGTTGCTGCTAGTCCGTAACTTCGTTCCTGCTCATGAGGTGAGGAGATCCTTCAGAATTTGCCTCATTGTACTTACCATGACTGTATTCAGATGATCCAACGTGGTGAATGGCAAGTATCCGATATCGCTCGCCAGGCATACGATTTGGAAGGAAAAGTCGTTGGTACTATCGGAGCCGGGAGAATCGGTCGTCGTATCCTCGAGCGATTGGTGCCATTCAACACTAAAGAACATCTTTACTATGACTATACCGCTTTGCCTGCCAACACCGAGAAGGAGCTGAATGCGCGCCGGGTCGAGAATCTCGAGGTACGTCGCTCAAGCGAGTCTTCGCGTTTTGGTACTCACTAACTAGCTACCCAGGACTTCGTTTCTCAATGTGATGTTGTTACCGTGAATGCACCCTTACACGAAGGTACCAAGGGGTTGATTAACGACCAGCTGCTATCGAAGTTCAAGCCTGGTGCATGGATTGTCAACACTGCTCGTGGTGCTATCTGCGATAAAGATGCTATTGCCCGTGCTCTCGCAAGCGGTCAGATTTCGGGCTACGCTGGTGAGCAGTCTACCTTCTCCAACTATATCATCTTTTTTCTCACCATGTTTCAAAAGGTGACGTTTGGAATGTCCAACCAGCACCCAAGGACCACGTTTGGCGTACCATGAAAAACCCCCTCGGCGGCGGTAATGGGATGGTCCCTCACTATTCGGGTACCACCCTTGACGCGCAAGCTCGATATGCGGCTGGCACCAGGACTATCTTAGAGAACTATCTCGATGGTAAACCACAAGAGTCACAGAACGTTATTGTTGGAGTTGGTGAGTGATTAGACTGGCAAAACGACGAGATGTATCTGACGAAGATTGGCGAGCAGGCAAGTACGAGACCAATGCATACGGTCAACGATGAGAATTGGGTTCTATTCAAGAAATAGTTTAATGTAACCTAGAAATTTCAGCAAATAATGATAGTATTTTACACTGTAAACGAACTCTTCCAGCTTCCACAATCTGACTGTAATCACCCTCAGCACGATTAAGGCACAAGTCACTTACATATCTAGCCTAGTGCGGCTTCGTTGTTCGCATCGCTGTTGCACAACTGTTGGCTGATGGATCCTGCCAGAAACGTTGTCTTCCACAGTTCCTGAAATTCTGTCGGTGCTTTGTGGTGCAAAATTAGGACGGTTCAGCTGTGGTTTTTCTAAGGTATACTTCACCAAGCCTGTCGGCTAAACTAGATCCTAAAAAGGAAAGGCGGGAGTAAGCGCGAAGTACGCAGTCGCGTTCCGAATTTGGTCATCGTACGACTTTGGTCCGATACTTTGCCCCACTCGAATTTGTGGACCTGTCTCTTGACCCCCATCTCCATCTACGACAAACGTCAAAAAAATGGGTGCTGTGGCCTGGATAACACTTTTACTCACTCATCCGGTGGAGTTTCGTACCCTTCTTCAATACTGGCTTTACCACGAACAAAAACGGGATATTACAGCCACGCAAGAGCATGAAACCTCAGGGTGGGACAGGGCGACAATGAGGAGATGTTGGGACTTTCTGGACATGACGAGCAGAAGTTTCAGTGCGGTCATCAAGGAGCTGGATGGTGATTTGGCTAGAACGGTGAGTTTAGGTCCCTTCAAAAAAATTGTGGGGTAAAAAATTGACGGGATTTTGTATGGAGATATGCCTGTTCTATCTCGTTCTTCGGGGACTGGATACCATAGAAGACGACATGACGATATCTGACGAGAAGAAGCAACCTATTTTACGCTCGTTCCATGAATTGACCGTGAAGCCGGGATGGACGTTCACGGAGTGCGGTCCCGACGAAAAAGACCGACAGCTATTGGTGGAATATGACAAGGTTATCACAGAACTCAACCTACTACCTGAAGAGTGCGATTCTATAATCTCCTGTTGTCTATTACGACCCTCACCTTCGGACAGATACCGCAAAGTGATCCTTGACATTACCGAAAAAATGGCACGGGGAATGGCTGACTATGCTCACAAAGCCGCTACGACATCAGCCATCTATCTTGAGAAAGTAGCAGACTACGACCTTTACTGTCATTATGTTGCAGGCCTTGTCGGTGAAGGTCTCTCAGGTCTTTTCTCTGCCTCGAAAAAGGAAGTCGAATGGCTCGCTGGTCAGCTAGAGCTTTCCAACTCTATGGGTCTCCTCCTTCAAAAGACCAACATTATCCGTGACTACCGGGAAGATGTCGAGCAGCGCCGGTTCTTCTGGCCTCGGGAGATTTGGGGTAAATATGGGTTTAAGGAAATGGACGAGATGTATCGCCCAGAGAACCAGGAGAAGGCGCAATGGGTACAGAGCGAAATGGTGCTGAATGCTATGAGCCATTTGACGGATTCGCTGGACTACCTCAGACTGCTGAAGAACCAAAGCGTTTTCACCTTCTGTGCCATTCCGGCGACGATGGCTATCGCGACACTAGAGCTGTGCTTCATGAACCCCGCCATGTTCCAGCGAAATATCAAGATCCGGAAGGCAGAGGCAGCTTCGGTGAGCGTTTTTTCTCTGCTCACCTTCACTTTTGATGCCAACCACTGTCATAGCTTATCATGAAGTCTACAAATCCTCGAGACGTCGCGGAAATATTCAGAACATACTGCCGAAAAATCCACTCGCAGTCCAGCCCAGCTGATCCCAACTTCATACGGATATCTGTTGCTTGTGGCAAGGTGAGCCTATGTCCACGCACGTCACACTAGGTTCTCACACGTACTATCCACAGGTTGAACAATGGTGCGAGCACCACTACCCGTCCTTTGTTCAACTTCCCCAAACTACTGGTGGTGGAGCGACCTTTAACCCTGAGGATCCTCGTACCAAGGTCATGGAGATTGGCCAAAGGATTGATCAAGAGCTCGTCAGGCGGAGACGAATTGAGCAAATTAAAGAGAAATATGGACAGGGCCCCCAAGCAGATCAAGCTATCAAACAGGCGACTGGCGGCGACAGTGTACCCTGGGATATCTTCATGTTCGTGGGAGGTGTTATCGCATTGGTGCTCGGACTGTGTGCACTTGTGGTATGGGGTGTGCTCAAGATGTCGGAGAACTAGTGGTCTTCATTGGGAAGGCGGCGTCAGAGGTGCAATTACGACTTGGTGGAAGGGGCACTCGTGCATGATTTATTCATTCTCTTATACATATCATAGGCATTCATTCTGTTACATAGGACTATACCCAACATGAAAGTAACCTTTTTAGAGCCATTGATGCCCTCAATCGTTGTCTTTTCCTGACAGGGTACCAAGCACAAAGTGGATATAAAAAAGCTTGCATTAAGAGGGAATCGAACCCCCGGCGGGTCGAGCTTACGAAGTAAACTCGTGGCAACGACCCAGGTTACCACTACCCCATTAATGCTACGGAGGTTTACAAGGTTAAGCTACCATCATGGGAACGGGTTAGACTCAAACCACTTACTGCGGCAGAGTTTTGAAGACAATCGTTCAAAGCCTAGCTGCGCCGGTGAAGGGTAGGGAAGGGTAGGGCTCCATCGTGCAAAGCGGCTGGTGTCGAATCTAAGAACGGGTAGAAGCCTGTGGACAATGTCAGCGAGGAGCAAAGATCCGTCAAGAAATAGGTTCAGAGATGCAACATGTTTGGCTATATGCTTTGCCGTTCGTCTTTGCGTGGCTACGACTGGGGCGACAAGCGAAATCATCATAAGGATGAAAAGGACTGGCGCCAGCAAAAACCGTATGCGCCAACTTGGAATTGCCAGCAAAGCATACACAGCTTCGCATGCGCTCTTGGAGTGGGAACTTCATCGCATGCCAGAAGGACGATCAAACATTGTCCATGAAGACTCGGGGCTAGTGAGGGCTATAGTATATAGCGGAAAAATACGACTGCAGTGCAAAAATAGGCCATCCGGCTCGTTGAGGGAGTGTTCCGGTTGATGGTCCCTCAGAAACAGGCCGTATGCAATAATAGTGAATGACGAGACAGGAACCTGATATGAACAGACAGAAATCTAGACAGTAGATGTCAACGACAATCAGGGTCACAATGGAAGTTCTGCTAGACTAACCCTTAAATGATTCGTCTAGAGGCGCCACCGTAGTCATCGACGATAATCCTTTGACAGGCCGTCGGTAACGCCCAGGATTTAAGAGGCCTATCGAAGAGGACAGAAGAGCACGTTTTTGCTTGATAAAGCTTGGTTCCGAAGTTCCTATAGTAACCAGAGATCATAGTCAGCGGTTGTTAACATCTGAATCAAAGAGCGGGAAGGGATCAGAGGTGCAACTGTTTGGCTATGTGCTCGGCCGTTCGTCAGTGCTTTTCGCAGTACGACTGGGGCGGCAAGAATTCATCAGGGTGTGAGCGGAAGAATCCTACACACCATGTATACATGCCAGGTGAGGTCTTAATAGCGACAGGCACAGTAAGTATCAATGTCCCGACGACGTATTAAGGTGGTAAAAATCTTGCAGACGTTAATCACGGATGCATCCGAGTGGCATATAAGTCTTGTAATACAGCATCACCACCATCATCATCGCCTGTCAGCCAGAAATTGAGTTGTGGATTTGCTACCACGGCGTGTTTCTGCAAAAGGTGTATCAGAACAACCAAAAGGCACAGTCTATGACGGAAATGTACTTTCGGGGGTGATCTAGCGCCGTCTGGAACAGGTGAGGCCCGCCAAAGACCCGTCATGTTGAGGTGTCATCGCAATTCTACAGGGCTAGGGTCGCGATTCCTAGGGCCTCGATGAATCTTGAGGGTTGAGTCTTGATCAATACGATGGCTACCACGGGACGCCAGCAACTCACCGTAGACAACTTCAATCCCTCGCTGAATCTCGTGTTTTGGCCGCTGTTTCAGTAGGATCCGCAAAGCTCAGGAAATCGGAGCCGCAGTACCTCTCTGAGCACACAGAGACGACGATCATGCTGTTGCTATCGAGTTGCAGTGAAGTCTTGATTTTGTCGGGTGCGTGGTATTTGTGGCAGTGTACGAATAGGTCTAGTGCCCGGAATAATACGACAAACGGCACGTCCAACGTCTTTACAGCTAGGAGAAACCTGAATTTTCCGAAAGCCTGGTGGTGGAGATGGAGGAAAAGAATGAAATCGAACTTCAGATTCTAAAGCGCAAAAATTTTCATTGTCCGAACCGTCACGTGGGAACGTGAGAAATCCGACCTCTCTCGCAAACTGTCGTCGACTCATCGGCTCTCTCAGTTTCCCAATTACCAATAGTATCGGACTGACATCTTGTTCTATTCTAGGTCCTTGTTGGATCGACTTCTCCATGAACAATGCTGGAGGATATATCAAAACTGCGCAGATGAACATGTTGTAATCATCAAAAATCAATTGATTGTGTTCAATGAACAGCGCATAGTCGTTACCACCTCAATCGTGGCTCTGCCTACAACATTTAGCTTACCGACTTTGATGGTCGTCTCGACTCAATTTTAGGAGCATCTGGGATGTGCACAACTCAACAGCTCAGGCGCAATTCCCTTCCCGACATGAAACAGTGATGTCCAGAGCGCGGGTTCTCCTGGTATAAAAACCATGGCCTAGCATTCATGCAAACCACCCCGGTTGGTCCTGGCCTTGCACATTTTACACTTCAACTTCGTCTCAACCCCCTTTCTTTTTGTTAAAATTCAACTATCGGAAATGCTGGCGTTCACTTCCGTTTCACTTTCTTTACAGTCACTCCTCATTATCTCTTCCATTTCCTTGTTAGGAGTGGCCATCCTCGTTCCTTTATTTTTGTTTACCGTCACAAGTCTCAAGGCGCACAGGGAGCATGCACTTCTGCCTGCATCCCTACCCTTTATTGGGAAGCGCCGCTCTGAGATTCTTTCTTCTATCAGGGCCAACATCCGTGGGGCTACAGTTTCGGCCAAGCTCTACATGGAAGCTTATACCGACGTAAGTCCTGTTGCTCTCATGATACCTTACCCTGACATGTAACTGTCCACAGTACTCTCTCAAAGGTTTGGTCAGCATCGTGCCAACATGGACCAAAGGACCTCAAGTTATCATCCCTCCCACTATGACGAACTGGCTCGCTCATCAGCCGTCTCACATTCTCAACGCCAAGGACTGTACTTTCGAAAGTCAACAATTCCAATGGACCCTTCAGCACCCCGAAATCCAGCACAATGACATGATGGATTTGATGATCAAACGTGACTTGGCGAAGTCTGTTGGTCAATTGAACGACCAGATTGTCGATGAGATCAACGCCGCGATGGACGAACTCTTCGGAAACGACACTGAAGAATGGAAGGAAGTTGGCATTTGGGACTCGATGATCCAACTAGTAGCCAGGAGCGCGAACAGGGTGTTCATCTCAGACCTTTGCAAGATCTCCCTCTAACCTATTTTAGAACGCTTCTGACTTTTCTTACAGGCAGAAACCAGGAGTATTTGATGAGCTGTGTCCACTGGACTCAGGATATCCAAGTTAGCGCTGCTCTCTTGCACATGATTCCGAAGTTCATGAAGCCGTAGGTTTTTCCCTATTGCCGTTTTTCCGAATTTTGTATTGAATAACCTTGTCTTCTGTAGATACCTCGCACGTCTGATCACGTACAGGAACCGTAAGGACACTCAAATGTTCATGAAGCACGCCCTTCCCGTCGTCGAGCAGCGTATCGCAGACATGACAAGGAAACTCAACGACAAGAACTTTGACTACGAGCCACCTGTGAGTATCCGCCGTATTCTATCCTATCTGTACTATTACTTATTCGTTCGCAGAATGAACTCCTCACTTGGTTGATCAGGGAATCTTTCAAGCGCACTACCGAGTCGGAGACTTCCGCCGAATCCATAGCTTACCGCCTTCTCCTTCTCAACTATCCCGCCATCTCCACCTCCACTATTGCTGCATCCAACGCCATCCTTGATGTCATCAGCACACCTCCGTCCGACGGCATCCTTGCCGCTCTCACTGAGGAAGCAACCCGCGTTTGTGAGTTGCACGGTAATGAATGGACCAAAGGAGCAGTGCACGAGTTGATCCGTATGGACAGCACACTCAGGGAAAGTGCACGATATTCCGGTATCGGTGGAACTGGGCTGGCTCGAAGGGTCAAACCATCCAACGGTATCTCTCTGCCAGACGGGACTTGGCTCCCCAAGGGTGCTACTATCGGTGTTGGACAAGTTGGAATCCACTTTGACCCGGACCACTACGGAGAGACCGCTGACAAGTTCGACGCATTCCGGTTCTCAAGACCCAAAGAAGAGGGCACGGCCAAGGTTAACGAAGACTTCATCACGACGAGTGAGAAGTACCTGGCCTTCTCGCATGGTGTACATTCTTGGTATGTTTACCCTCGATGTATTTCGGCTCCATCGTTAATCTCCAATGATCTTTAGCCCTGGTCGATTCTTCGCCGCCAACGAACTCAAACTGATTTTGGCGCACTTGGTGATGAACTACGAGATCCAACCCATTGAAACCAGACCGCCCAACACCCCTCTGGGCGATGTCAACATTCCTCCTCTGAAGGCAACCATGAAGATCCGGAGGAGAGTCAGAAAGTTCTAAAGGCCATAATGGCTTTACTTCCACTCGTTAAGTTATTTCTTTATCATTTTGTACTAGCAAGGATCCGGGCACACTGTATCTCTTCGGTAGACACCTGCAGGCTGTAAACTCGTAGCTGAAATATATTTCATAAACCAACCATGGTCCGATCCTTGGTACTCCCCCCGAATTCTGGGAAGTGGAACTTTCTCGGTGTTGCATAAGAATGACAACTGCTTGCGAACCAAGCACAACTGCAAATCAAAGGGAATTTGGGAGGCTAGAACCGCGTGCCGCCGGGACCCTGAAAGCCTTGATGACGAACGCTTTGGCAGATGCTTCTTGTCCCGAACCACCATGACCGTTCCTTCTTCCTAGATTCTGTCTCGAGAGTCGACCATTCTCCATGATTCTGCACTAACCTGCACCGCGCAATATTGCGTTGTGTCCGCAAAGGATTCCGATCAGGTCGAAGCATCATTTGACCTCCAGGAACATCCATGTTTTACAAGCCAAGAACATGATCACCCATTTTGACACCCACAAACTTGCGATGTGTTGCTTGTCCGGGCCCGGAACGATATATATCCTGGTTGGCCCTGGGTTGGGCTTAGCTGTCAAGATTTCTCACCCAAACTTTTTTCGAGTGACTCCGAACGAAGAGGGACAGGGCCTTTCTCTCCGGAATCATTTTAGGATTTCTCCACCTACCCCGCTAGTACCCCAGCTTGCCAAAATTACGGTATTCGCGAATCCCGACGACCGGAACCCTACAAAAGGCGGAGGTACTTGAAGGAATTTCCGTCGTGTCCCCCACACTTGCTCTTCATTCCTCGGACTCGATTCAAGCAAGCCATGGCGAAACAAGTTCAGGAATGGCGAGACGATGCGTCTCACACTTATGAACCAGACACGGAGCTTGAAAAAAGATTGGTACGGAAAATTGACAAACGGATTGTGAGTGTTACATTCGGGAGTTTTTCCAGCTATTTCACTGACCTCACATCCCAGGTCCCTACTGTCTGGGTTCTCTACACACTCTCATATCTGGACCGAGCCAATATCGCTAATGCCAAAGTGGGAGGCATGGAGGAAGACTTGCAACTGACATCGAACCAGTACTCCGTCATTTTGCTCCTCTTCTTTGTGAGTCGCTATCATAAGTTATCTGTTACCGGCTACTGACAATGTGAACTGTGAACATTCTAGGTGTCATATGTTCTCTTCGAAGTACCAGCCAATATGCTCCTCACCCGTGTCCGTCCATCTATTTTGTATGTGTCCATAACTATCGATCTTCGTAACTCTTACCGACCATCAACGCTTTTTTTAGCCTTTCGGCATTGTGCTTCCTCTGGGGCGGTGTTGCCGCTTGCTTGGCCGCCTGCAGAAGCTGGCAGGCACTTGCTGGTGTCCGTTTCGCTCTTGGAGTAGGTGTGTAATGCCAAATTCCAATAAATGTTATATCCACTCAATTGTTAACATTCCTTTTAGTCGAAGCCGGCTTTGCCCCAGGTGTCGCCTTCTATCTTTCTTCATGGTACAAGAGGCACGAACTGGCGAAACGTTACTCTATCTACTACACTGCAACAGCCGTATCTGGGGCTTTCTCCGGCTTATTGGCAGGTGTCATCACGGATAAGTTGAAGTATACTCGAGGGCTCCAAGGTTGGCAATGGTTGCTGCTCATAGAAGGTGTTGGGTCGTGTTTTGCGGGTAAGCTCTCCTCTCTGGGTTGCGGTAAAGTGTCTTACCGAATTTACCTCACACAGCGTGCTTCACATGGTTCATCCTTCCTGACTGGCCGAGTACCACGAAGTGGCTCACACCCGAAGAACGTCTCATTGCCGTGCAGCGTTTGCATCACGACGGCATTGGCAATACGCAAGCCGGCGATGCACCCTCTCACAGTGAATCGCTCAAGATGGCCCTCAGGGATTGGCGCACGTACTACCTGGCTGTTATGTACATGCTCGCCACGGGCTCGCAAACCATCCAGTACTTTATCCCAACCCTTGTTGGTCAGCTTGGATACACCGGTTATGACAAGCAGTATGTCTCCTTTTTACCGCGTCTTCGAGTTGAGCTAATGTTGCTATCTCTGCGCTAGGTACATGACCATCCCTATCTACATGGTTGCTCTCGTCTTCATCCTTGCCTTTTGCTTCACCTCCGATATCCGAAAGGAACGAGGCAACTACGTCACGATTGCATCCTTGGTCGCTGGTGTCTCCTTCATCATCACTGTGGCAGTAAACGACAATCATGTCAAGTATGCGTTCCTCTGCTTTGCTGTCGGCGGCGTCTACGCTGCGTGTCCTTTGACGCTTTTGGTGTGTAACCCATGTTTCTCTGTGCTATGCTCGTATGCTAACATTTCAATAGTGGGTATCTAGTGTCATCGACCATCCAGCAGAAAAACGCGCTGTCGCTATCGCATTCGTCAATGGCCTAGGCAACTCTGCTTCTATCTACGGATCCTTCCTATGGCCCACGAAGACTGGTCCCAGATATGTACAAGGCTTCGCTACGACGACGTAAGTCTCCTTTCCTCCTATACCCTAATCAGTGCACTTATCCTCTTTCATAGCGCATTCGTCCTCATGCTCGCCGTCATGGCTCAGGTGTTCAAACTCCTTCTCAAGAAATTCCCTTCCAAAGGACTCAATGACGATGCTGCGAAGGATACTTCGGACAAAACTAGCGACAGCGAAAGCGTTTGATTCCTCTGAATAACGTATCAATCCTCTATACTTTCCATAATGACTATTCATGAGTAGTGTATCATATTGAATGACGACGAGTTCCTACTTCTGTATTCACACCTAGTTGTGGTTAGGTTGTCGGATCCTTTCAGTCAAGTCCAATGAGAGGAGAAATCGATAGGAGAATAAAGATGCAGGTTATGTACAAATGCTTGACAACGACGATGACAGTGACGGTGACGAAACATTGCAAGAGAAAGAGTTCAAAGCCGGCCGACATGGAACTCGAAAACCGCTAGCTCTAGTAGAAGGAATAGAAAGGACATCAAGATAAGAGAGATAATATAAGTAGTGGGGAAGAGAGGAAAGAGAATCCAGAAGTGAGGGTGGTAGACAGGCACACAGCTGCTCGGAGGCTATACAAATAGGTAACCAGAAACGCATGCAGGGTACATTAGGAGGACTGGATGTTCGTTCGTAACAGGGCATTGACCATGAGCAGAGAGTATAGGTAAAAGGCAGAATGACGCGGTAGAAGAGCGATTAAGGTATAGAACTTCCACTTCTTTTTTTGCCGTCTTCCCCGACTGCCGGTTCGAGTTCTGCGTTGGGCCATTCGAAAAGAAAAGGAATAGTAGCCTACAGAAAGGGAAAAGGCAATTGCAATAGTTGAGAAATGAACATCGGAAACACCCCCGTTCCTGACGAGACCCACGAGACTAGTAGCACAACGACCAACCAACATCCAACTTGATCGCTCAAAACCTGGGATACGTATAATGTGTGATGAATTGAAAGAGAAAGAGTAGAATAATATACAGCCTGAACCGGAACCCAAACGGGAATTGACGATTGTATGGGGGAGAACGACAGGGGTAGCGGTGGGCAGAATGAGTGAAAAATAAGAGACCGTATGTGGAACCTTCGGAGTGAGCAGCCGACAAGCGCACCAGCAGCGAACAGCGCATGCAGCCGACATGCCCATAACGATGGACTGCCCTACCCTGGTGCACTTGTCTCCAGGAAGACATCCCGACCCATCTACATCTTGCCCTCCTTCTTTTTCTGCTTCCGAGGTGGTGTCACCGGTCGTCCCATGTTCATTCCTCCATAAGGATATTTGGCCTTTTTCTCTGCCGGTTTGAGAATCTACGAAGATAGTAAGCTTCACGAACATTCTAGATGCTAGACAAGGACATACCTGGAATGAACAAAGTAGCGTTTCATCCACACTCATCATTGCGCCCGCATTGTCGAACTCTCCGCAGTAGTTCGGCGCCGAGAACAACGTCACCAGATGTCGTTTTGCGAAGAACTCATATCCGTCTTCCACGACCTGATGCTCATGAGAATAAGAACACGAAGATAGAAGAATGATTTACCTGATGAGCTCGACAGATCAGATCCATGTCATGCTTCTGTAAAAATCTCGAAACAACGTCAGGCCCAAAGGTAAACGAGACACCCCTGTCGTTCTCCGACCATCCTGTTATGTCCTTGTCGGGATCTGACCATAAAAGATCGCAGAGTAGCCCTAAGCAGTACAATTAAATAAGCTGCCGAGTAGTTGGAAGCAGAATATGGCTTACCTGTGTCAGGTACATCTGTGGGCCGCATAACTCTCCGGATCTGCTCCATTGACTGAAGGTCGGGGCTGAGACCCCCATGCATTGTGAAAATCTTCTCATCGATGATAGCAGCAATAGGAAGGCAGTTGAAGCAGTCTGTGAACGTCTTCCAGAGTTTTATATTGTACCGGCGTTTGCCTGCGAACAGGTGTAAGAGACCCGTCACTTGACATGAGAACTAGAACGTACATTCGTCGTAGAAGCCGTATATTCTGTTGATACTGGCACATTCGTGGTTTCCGCGTAAGATGAAAAAGTTTTCGGGGTACTTGATCTTGTAGGCGAGAAGCAAACATATCGTCTCCAATGACTGCTTCCCTCGGTCCACGTAGTCGCCAAGGAAGAGATAATTTGCTTCAGGTGGGAAGCCGCCATACTCGAACAGGCGTAACAGGTCGTAGTATTGCCCATGAATATCACCTAGAGACAACGCCGTTGATTATCAAAGATGTCAAAGGATGAGAGAAGTGGCGACGTACCACAAATCTTGATAGGTGCCTCCAACTCCAGCAAGATGGGCTGATTTATGAAAATTTCGCGTGCTTTGGTACACAGGTATTTGATTTCATACTCTTGCAACTGCACTGGCTTTCCGGGTCGATTACCTCGAACTAGAAGGATTGGTGAGTCAGAAAACGGACTAGTTTGTCATCGACTGAGCTGTAGTGGAAACGAGGGTAAAATGAAGCAAAAACGACCATTACTCGAAAAATGAATGAACCCGAGGATACAAGACTGTTGCTCGCCCTTGTTGTGCCGCAGAACCGACAGGGAAAAAATCGCCCAAGGGTTTCCCATCCCCGCCGACGGCTCTCCAAACCCTCGTTGAGCTCCTTCTACCCGCAAGAAAACCCGAAAAAAGGTCTGAAAGAGCCATAAAACTGCCAGCTCACCTTCTAAGAGTCTGTCAATGACCGAATCGAGATCAATTTCTGTAGCTGAATCCGCCATGTCTTTGTCCGCTAATATAGCAATTGCTTCTATCCAACGTCAAAAAGTTTGCGAGAAGAGTGTTTCGGGTGACCAGGTCTGGGTTTTGGGAGAGTTTGGCCTCGGCTGCGACCTTGGGATGGGAGACAGGGTCCTTTTGGAGGGGGGTCGGTTCCAACGAGTGTCGGGGATTAATCCAAAGGGGAGTGATGAATTTTAAGGATTAAAGGAGCTGGAAAGAGAACAGCCGGCTGACAGAGTAGATTGGGGGGATTCAGTGAGAATAATCGATGCGGAAGGTGAAGATAACAGCAAAAGCCTTGTTGATGACGAGTTGCCAAAAGCGGCAGGGCTCGGAGCACGCTTCGTGGGAAATTCAAAAAAGTAAAAATTTTGCAGTCCAGGCAGCCATCAAAACACTGGTTATGGGCATATGTACTCGGTTCTAGATATATTGCACAGCTGAGTGACTACAGTACATCTACACTGGCAGTGGGCAGCGGTCGTAGAAAGGCGTACTGAACATACCGTCCGACATCACGGCCGTCGTCAGGAGTCCGCGTTTCATCCGACGGGAAGAACACATTCACTCACTGGTCAGGGAAGCAAGCGCGAGGACCTTCCGGGATGTGATCCTGTAAGCCGAGCTCTTTCTTTAGACAGACCCGAAATGCTTCTCCTGCTGCGCCAGGCCCCACAACATCCTCGCCAAACTCGGTGGCTTCAGCCACGGGCATGCTTCTTTTACCGCCGTGTAACCCGACCTTGAGGTAATCTACGCGAGCAGCGAATTTGTACGTGTCATACTAGACAGGGAGGGCAACATGTGGTACTCCTGCCCTGATGCAACATGTGAGATTAATATGTAAATAGAAGACACAAGACTTGCCATATCTCTTCATAGAACGAGTTGGCACCTCCATGATGAACCGAGATTGGAGCTGGTATCAGCCATTTGACGATCCTGACCGTCTCCTCTGTGGTGTTCGACCCGAGGATCTCGTTGACGATGTTGCGGGTATCTGCATCTATCTTTCCAACTTCCAAAGTAACTGCGCTTGCGGTATTTGGCTATACATGATTCGCAGGGCCATTTTGACCTTCTTGGCGTACTCCTTGTCTAAAATAGGATGCGATCCCGAATTGATAAGAATCGTAAGAACTCTATCAAGTCAACGCGCTAGCTCGGGGCCAACTTTTTGAACAGGCCTAGACGGCAAGACGATAGGAATGCAGGATACGACGTGGTTATCGTCAACCACGAACGGAAAGTCAGTCTCTGGAAAAGCAGGGCATAGATAAAGTATGCCCTCGTTTTTGAATTCCATAAACGACCAATCTATCCCACCTCGTCGTCGATGGGCATGTAGATATTGGCTGGAATAAGGTGAAATGGAACTGAGTATGGGTATCGGGTATCCAGAGCCCTACGAACATGGTAGTCAGCATCGCTGTGCTATTCGGAACCAAGACGAAATGATCGCACGCTGGGAACTTCTACATCACCCAACCAAGGCTGATCCGGCGCAACACACTCCTTGTAAGACATGATGGCGAATTGGTATCCCAGCTGTTTGCAAGCATCCATCGCGGACGAAAGAGTATGTCGACTACGGCGACATTCGGCGAAAGATGGCCAATTGATTTCTTGACAATCCTCGAAAGATTCGACATACTCTGGCCCTTTAGGGATGCGATGAGCATATCCAGGTTCTCGATAGCACGAGTAGCTCCGCTACTTCCAGGCGGGTGAAGCATCGCGTCCGTTCCAAGGTCATAAAAGGCGTGCATGTTCGTAACTCCCTTGTAAAGATAGAAGAAGATTTGAGACATGTCCTTGTTCCCCGTCGCATTCCCCGTGAACGTAGATCCTCGACACATTTCGAATGAGGCTATGTGGATCTCAAGGTTGGAAATCCCATGGAGTGCCAGTTCGTAGGTGAGAGCAAGATTGACGTTAGGCTATCCACATTCGCTATATGTGAAGATGAGTATTCTAAGTACCGTTATGGTCAGTATAAATAGCAGGAAAGAGCGAATTATGGGACGAACGGGGGTTATTTTAGGCCGATGATACTAGTAGTAGAACTGAAATGGCTAATGTTGGTTCGGGGCAGATTCGTGTCATTTTTGGAGACATGGCAGAAAAAGATGACTGAAAGTGACGCAGAGCTAACACCAAGGCTCAGCGTTCAGGGAAGAAGGTGGAACGATTGACAAGGGGGTGGTTGACAATCAAAGTTCGGGACAGGAAGCATTTACTTATGTAAGTGAAAGGTTCGGGCGCCTGAAGGCGCTTATATTAGGTTGCCTTGGGATGTCCATTACAACGGTCTGTCTATAGTGAACAGTTCTACTAAAGAGTGAAACGTGTGTATAGCGAAAGACCCAGCTCCCACTACAGTGGGTCCTTTCTAACACCCTGATAGCTCCATCCCGCAGGAAGTGTTAAATAATGATGCTCTCGCAACATCTCGGCGGTCGGGCGGGCTTGGGGATCTCTATAATAGAATGCCGAAAATGAGAAACAATACCGAATATCGAACCAGCCACTTACATAGCAAAACACCACTTTATAAAAGCATCAGCAAGCTCTGAGAGTACAACATCTGACGGTATCGGTGGTGTATCCCTTTCTCTCAACAACTGCGAAGGCAAAACAATGAGTACCCATTCAAACGCGTTGCTTCGATGCAACATTACCTTCAGCGTAACATCGAAGTCTTCATGCTGTGCCCACGGTCTGGTACCGCTCAACATCTCCAAAACTATGCATCCTAAACTCCAGATGTCCGCTTTATAGTCATAGCCTACGCCTCGGTTGTAAGCGACTTCTGGAGCTGTCCAAAAAACCGGCCCCGGCGGAGGCGTTCGAGTTCCTAGACTATCGACAATACGCTTTGATATGCCAAAGTCTGCGATTTTGCACGAGCCATCATCATCTACAAGGATGCTACGACCTTTGAGGTTCTAGAAAGAAGGTCAGTGAGCGTAGTAGCTTACACAGTTGGGGACCTACTCTATGAAGGATGCCCTCGGAATGGAGATATTCAAGCCCGGCAACAATCTGAGCCGTAAAGTGCTTCACATTCTCATCGTCCAGCTTGCCGTGTCTCTCCAGATGCCCAGCAATAGTGGTGGGTAGATATTCCAGGGCCCTGCTCAAAGAGTAAGATTGATATCACCAGGGATGCCTATCATACTCACAGAGACAGCGTCAAAGGTGTTTCCTTCAGCCCAAAACAATGCACGATATTGGGGTGGTTAAGCCTTCTCAGCAGCTTGTCCTGATTCCTCAACATCTTGATAGCACTTTGTTGGTCATACGAAGCATCCATTCCGGGTATTTCAGCTTCAGTGACTGTGATTAGCTGACCATCTATGGTTGTCGCACGGTAGGTTCTTCCTGATCGGTCTTCGTGAAGGAGTTTGCCAAGGGTCCACTTAAGGGGAACTGAAATAATAACCAACGTCAGCCCTGGGAGTAAGGCAAAGATGAGCGTTCGCTTACCGGAAGGCATTAGCAAGGGCGAGTGTGCTCCCTCAGATGTGATATAAGGGGATTCTGAGAGAATAGCACTTCCGTCTGTCTCGATAGGCATCTTCAATTCCTCTACATCCCTCCGAGTGTCATCAATGCTCCGGGGTGCTTGCTCCAAAACGAGTTCCGGCTTGCTGATATCTCCGGAATCCCTGATGCGTAAGAGTTCTTTCAGGTATGTATGAACTTGGTCCGATCGAGGCCTCTGCTGTGGATCCTCTGCCCAACTTCTCTCGACCAAATTCCACACGTTGTCAGGGCACCACCCGTCGACAGGTCGTTCGGGACGTGCTTTGAGCACCATCAAATGATAGATAAGGGCAGCTTCTAGTAGTCCGTGAAACGGAGGCTGCTCTGTCATAATCTGGATTGGAATTGAGCACCTGAAGCATCCCAGAGCCGGTAAGCGAAGACACACCTCGTACACCGTACAAGCATAGGAATATACATCCCTCGGGTATTTGTTTCGCTCGGTACCACTCTGCACGCCCATGAACACTTCAGGCGCCATCCATCTCAGAGAACCTTTGATTGTGCCGCTATTTGAAGTTGTGATCTGAGTATCGCTAGTAGCAGCTGCTAAGCCAAAATCCGCTAAACGACATTGAAAAGTATCATCAACGAGGATGTTCACCTGTTCCAAGCACGCTCGTTAGTTTCGACGTCCTTGGCGTGTTCTTTAGATCAAAGCCAAAAGGACTCACCCCTTTGATGTCGCCATGGACAACTTCAACCGAGTGCAGATATTCGAGTCCTGCTGAAATTTCGCATATCTTGTACGTGTTAGCATATTGTGAACCTTGCGCATACAAACTACCCACAGATCTCAGCCGGTCGTGGTGCGGGTTTCGCCTAAGGAAGGATATAATGTCGCCATTGGCCATCCATGGTGAAATGAGACAGAGACGGGATAAAAAGAGTTCGGTATTGACGCCGAGAAAGGGCAGGACGTTATCGTGCCTTAAATGTGTCCATAGCAACGCCTCCTGGCAGAATGTCTAACGAAAGGATCAGTGTTGGAATCTGGCTGAATAGCTTTGGGTGTAGACACGCACAGCGTAGATCTTCTCTCGTTTCAGAGTATCCCCCTCAATATGCAACCGTATGACCTTCAAGCATATGCTTTGCTGTCCAACCAGACCCTTCCAAATATCCTAACCCAAGCTCAGTTCAAGGCCTCAACAAGGACCGCAACGAAATACTGACTGAAAAGGCACCCCCACCGAGAGGATGCTCCCCGAGGCACTCTATGTTCCGGAGAAACATCGAAGATGGCAATGTTTGAAATTTCTTCACGAGTGCGCGCAAGCACTTCATTCGAAGCCTGCGGTATTGATCATGGGGAGCCGATATTGTAATTATCTCCTGCTTGACCATTAGCATCCCTTGTCGTATTCCAATCTTGGGAAAACTCACGGACTGTAAAAGCTCCACAACAGCCGGCACGCACGCCGCATCCACAGATAACAACTTCCTGACGGGATCCGGCGATACCAACACCTCCTGGAGTTCTTCTACATTCCGAATGTTTAATGCCTGATATGATAACTTCGACGAAGAGTGCATCATGTTGAAGAGATACTCGTGCGCATGATTGGTCTGGAGTGATGTACAAGCTGTCCGGCGCCAGTCACCATACTCGAAGCAATGGCAGCCCACCTGTCAAGTCTCAATTGAGTACATACGTAGCGGCATCAACCAATCAGAATACGCACGCAAGGCGCAGAATCAAAGTTGGATTCGAACTGGTCGAGAAAATAGTCAAAGATTTGAGTGCGAGTACGAGAAGGAACATGGAGGTGAGGATGAAAAAGATTGAAACCCAGATTATTGCCACACGGTCCGGCTTCTTCCGGCGCTTACATTCCCCTTAAGCACTGGCATCGTCGCTGACCGAGTATTCACTCAGATTTAGCGGATACATATAGCTACATCATACATGTAAGTCAAAGCAGCTAAATTCTCATTCAATCCCTCGAAATCTCCATTCAGACGGAATTTTCAAGTACTCATGAGCTCGTAGCATTGTCGCGGTTGGACGCTCATTTGGATTGCTAGATAGCCGATTTCAGTAAGAGAACCGTTCCTCGATAACTAGTGGCTCCCTACCGCGTTAAACACTGCCCAATGAAGTCGTAGGCAAGGTTCGGAAGCTCTACATCTTCAGGCATTGGTGACGGATCTTTATCTTGGTATAGCTGTAAAAGCTGAAGAGTCAGTATGTTGTCGCAGTGGTTTCACTATGTAGAAGGCTACCTTCATTAAAACGGCCATTACTTCATGGCCTGCCCAGGGCCTCGCACCACTTGCCATCTCTAGTACCACACATCCCAGACTCCATATATCTGCCTTGTAATCGTAACTCTGACTCCCGCTATTGACAACTTCGGGTGCCATCCAGAAGATAGTACCTTGCATTGCAGTGTTGACATCAGCATCGATATCTAAGGTGTTGCTGACGCGTTTCGATATGCTGAAGTCGGAAATCTTGCATGTACCCTCGTAGTTGATGAAGATATTGTCACCTTTCAGGTCCTATAGAACCAAGAGCGAGATCAGAGCGAGTCGTTAAGTGGGGATATCAACGTACTCTGTGGAGAATGCCTTTGGAGTGAAGGTACTCCAGTCCACTAGCAATCTGGCTGGTAAAGTGCTTTACGTTCCCGTCGCTCAGTTTACCATGCTTTCGTACTGTACCACCAATGGTCATGGGTAGATACTCTTTAAACCTATTGGATGTTTTATCAA
This sequence comes from Paramarasmius palmivorus, assembly GCA_037176845.1. Lineage (NCBI taxonomy): Eukaryota > Fungi > Basidiomycota > Agaricomycetes > Agaricales > Marasmiaceae > Paramarasmius > Paramarasmius palmivorus. Next base: position 237,779 of record JAYKXP010000034.1, on the reverse strand, counting down.
CAGAGAGGCACTGCGATGAACGAGCATTTCACTTGCAGAGTCAGAGTGTCATAAGTCTTTTCGAAGCCAAGATATCCCAAAACATTCGGATGGTCAAAGCCCTTCATTAGATTAACCTGATTCCACAGTGCGTCCACTACCAGTTGTTGTCTGTGATCTTCTTTTTCTGTCACTTCGACCTGTGTTGCAGCCATCATGCTTCCATCCACTCTCAAAGCAAGGTACGTTCTCGAATATGTGCTTTTGCCAATGAGTTCCCCTCGAACCCACTGCATTGCGACTATATGGCGAGGGGAATGAATCAATGCAAGAGATAGACTGGACATCATCAATATGCTTACCGGCTTCCGAGGATGCTTGCTTGTCTGAAAGTTCGGCTTCGTGATGACGTGACGTATCGAGTGGTGGTACTTCTCTCTTGAATGTTGCCTGCCCCGGACCAGGCTTTGCGTGAGGTATAGGTGGTAAAGGTCTTGGTTTTCTGGATGGTCGGGCTGTGGTTGATAATAGTAATCACTTGTTTGAACTTTGAAGCGTGCAAGTGAAAACTGACCTGTTTCGTGTTTGGGATCTGAGCCTTCTTCGTTATGACTGAAGTCCTCAAAGAGTAGTTCGGATGCGCCTACATTTCCCATCTCTCGCAGTTTCAACAGTTTCTCCAAGTATGCGTGTACATGTTCTGCCTGAAGTCTCTGCTCTGTTTCTTCGGCCCAGCATCGTTCTACCAGATCCCATATGTTATCAGGGCACCATGCATCGATCGGCCGCTCCGGCCGCTTCTTCAGCACTACAACTTGCAATAATACAGCGGGCTCCACGAGGTCGTAGAATGGTGGTCTGAGCGCCATGATCTGATATAAAGGTCAAATCAAGCAATAGGGCAGTTGGTAGTAACACACCTCATATATTGTGCAGGCGTAGGCATAGATATCCCTTGGACGCTTGTCTTTCGTAGGGGTGTTTGCGAACACTTCAGGCGCCAACCATCTAATGGTTCCACGTAGGCCTCCACTAGACGTGGTATTATGGGATTCACCGGTTGCTGCTGCCAGCCCAAAGTCGGCCAAACGACATTGTGACTTGTCGTCGACGAGGATATTGACCTTCTCATTCAATGAGTGATACAATGTGAATGTCGGACGACCTCAAGCATACTCCTTTAATGTCACCATGAACAATGTTCAGTGAGTGTAGATACTCCAACCCCGCCGAGATTTCGCTGATCTAGGATGCAAACCGTGATTCATGTCAATCCACCTGACCAGAGCGAGAGAGTATTTGGTACTCACAGACCTCAGGCGGTCGTGATCAGGGTTTCGTCGTATAAAAGATATGATATCCCCATTTTCCATCCAGGGTGAGATGAGACAAAAACGTGGTTGAAAAAGGTCGGCGTTGACTCCAAGAAAGCGAAGGACGTTGTCGTGGTTTAAGTGTGTCCAAAGAAGCGCTTCTTGGCAAAAGGTCTGAGGAAAGTGGTCAGACCGTATACGACATTCCAGTCTTTTGTACGCACGGAATACATCGCCTCCCTCTTAGGCTGGTCTCCCTCCATGTGCAACCTTAAAACCTTCAGACAAACGTCTTGACCTCCCGCATTTCCTTTCCATATGTCCTGCCCCAAAACGCTTTAGCCCACTGTTGCAAACAAGTATGCAGAATACGGTGCCAACCGAAAATCCTCCACCGCCCACAGGATATTGCCCGCGGTATTCAACGTCCTTAAGAAAGATCGAAGAGGGCAATACATGATATTTCTTGACAAGTGCACGAAGGCATTTCATACAAAGCCTGCGATACCGTTCATACGAATTCGAAATTGCTACTATCTCCTGTGAATTCTTGTTAGTCCCAGTTCTGCTCAACGCCAATAAGAAATCACCGATTGTAGTAGCTCGACGACTGTCGATACACAAGAATTCTCTACGGAAAGAAGTGCGTTTACTGGGTCCGGCGATGCAAGAAGCTCCCTGAGTTCCTCTATATCTTGAATAGTTACCGCTGAATGCGACATAGTAGCGGCTAGCTGAGATGCATATCACTGTGGTTGAAGATAGGAATCCGATGTAACGCTTCTGTGACGGAGGTAACACAAAGCGCGAACACGAGAGGTAGGTCTTTCACGCAGAACTATGAGTGGGTCAAAGTCTGAATAAAAGTCCCTATCTACTACAGAGGTATCTACAGGGTTTATATACTACCAGAGAGTCCTGTACCTAAATATAGTAACTAGGAATAAAAGTACGAAGACAAAGGAAGAGACGGAGAAACCTCGAGAGAGGTAACGGAAAGGGAAAGATCACAGGTCACGGTCAAGTAACAGTCACAGAACTCCTACATACCTCCCACCAGGAATTGTCCAGAATTCCTCAAGAAACACAACGGCAACCCCTTCAGCAACTCTTTCAACAACTCAGAATCAAACAAAATTCATCATACCAGCACCCTGTCCCATCAACTCGTCAAAATTCATCCCCATACTAGCAGTCAAAGCACTCTGCTGTTGCTGCTGCATCATCCTAAACCTACGGCGCCTCTGGATGTCATTGGAGATCAACATGTCCTTCCGAGCACTCTTCAAGAACATGTGAACAAGTACAGCACCATTCTCGGGAGTGAGAAGAGCTTTGAAGGGAGAGTTGGGGTCGGCATCAGGTTCGTCCATGAAACGAACTCGGCGGGCTTGACGCTGATCGGCTATGTAGTTCATCCTTCGATTATAGCGTTCGAAACGACGCTCGTTACGGATTTGCGACGAGGGAGTCGAACGAATGGTCGTGTCGACGTTGGGGACAGGTGGAATAGAGCCAGGATTGACGGTTTTCATGTCGACGTCGGGTACGGCGGTTTGGACAACGGGAATGATTGCGGGAGCAACAGGAGGAGGAGTCGGAGCGACGACAGCAGGGTCAAGGGAAGTGTTGGAAAGGGTATGACCAAGGTCAGTGACCGCTTTGTCAGTCGGGAAAAAGATGTCGTCGCTAACGGGGACTGCTGGAACAACCAGATCACCAGCAACGTCGACCGAACAAAACTTTTCGGCATGAACATCGCGATTGAACGCGTCAATTACGTTCTGGTGGTCGACGGGAATAGGAGTGGATGCGGGAATAGCGCCGGAACGAAATTGACGGTCGACTTCGAGGATTTCGCGCATTCGGTCGTCGGGAATGTACAGCAAGCCGGGCAAGAGGTTATCGGGATCGGCAACCTTCCAACCACGACCGTCGGACGTGCGTTCGATGTAACGCAGGATGCGGTTAGGCGCAGAGACGAGAGAAGTGGGTTTAGAAGACATGAGAGCGATTGCGAGGATAGACTGGCAGATAGTGCAGACTGGTGAGTAAAAATGGCGAAATCTCATTTTCTTATATATCTTTTCTGACTCTGCACGCTCTCCAGGTCCCAATATGGATATTTCCCCAAGAAATACTTGCGGGTCATTGGTAGGTGGTTTTCCCGAACCCTTGGTCAATTTACTGACGTCTTCAACCCCGATTAGCTCGAAGTACTCGCGCAAGGGCTCCAAGTTCTCTACGGTAGCATAAGGCACCCAAGAAACATCTCCGGATTTCCATTTCACCTCGAAAATTGCGTCGGCGTGACTACCCGAGTGCGATAAGATTTTATCCATCGCCCATTCACCTTCCTTATCATCGAAGTCAGCAACTTGATTCTCAAGTCTTCCGGGAAACAAACGGTCATCGTTCGGCACGTGGATTCGAAGCAATGAAGCATGAAATACTGGGTGAATGCCTCTTTGTTTCAGCCTCGCGGGTAAGTCTAACTTGAATGAAGTGTCGTTTATGGTTTTGATAATCTTGTAGGGACCAATAAACTTCGGGATTAGCTTGCGAGCCAAGCCTTTCGGAAATGAAATATTTTTGCTGGAGACGTACACGAAATCTCCGTCTTTGAAGGGAGCAGGCTGGCGGCGTCGATTGGCATCGCGAGCTTGCTTTGTTCGATGCTCCAACAAGGTATCATGTGCGTTCATCACGGCCAACTTCATCCTTTGTGCAAAGGTACGAACTCCGGGATATTCCGTCTTATCGGGAGTGTTCCACACGAAGGAACGTGGCATGCGACCAGTGTTCAAGAAAAACGGTGCGTATCCAGTTACCTCTGACCTCGCGTTATTGATGGCGAATTCTATTCCAGGCAATTTGGATACCCAATCCGTCTGAGTCGGTGAAATACACTGAGTCAGCATCTGGGTTACTGTGCGATTCATTCGCTCAGTTTTTCCGTCCGTTTGCGGGTGATAGGCACTCGACATCTTGAGCTGTGTACCTATGAGCTCATGTAGGTGAGTCCAAAATATGCTTGTAAATAACGAGTCTCTGTCACTAACGATTACCTTAGGTAAACCATGATGTTTATAGATTTCTTCGAATACCATTTCGGCAACATTTTTGGCCGTATACTTGGAATGGCTTGGGATTAAGTGGGTCATGCCCGTGAGATGATCAATAACAGTCGTGATCATGTCAAATGCACTATCGCGGTTCTTTGAGAGAGGTAAGGGACCAACGAAATCAATCCCTATCACTTCCCAGGGGTATGTTGGTACTGGCAATGGATTCAACAGCCCGTAAGGTTTCATATTTGATGATTTGGTCCGGCGACATGTTTGACAGCTTTTACAGAAGCTTTCGACGTCGTCAACCATGTCTTTCCACCAAACGTACGCTCGAAGATATGATACCGTTCGGCTCGGACCGAGGTGTGCAAGAATTGTGTGAGCTTCGTTAATCACAATTTCTCGGGCGCTACGCTTTCCAATTGAGACCTTGGGTATACATAACACTTCACGGTCTGGATGCTTAATGTAAACCAAGTTCTCATGTACTCGGAAGTTGCGATATGCCTTTGGATTGGCCAATACAAGCTTGAAAAACTTGTCTTCTGTGTAGCGGCCACGTATACCATTTACCAAGTCTATACCCATGTCATACATAGTTGAAATTAGATCTCCTTCACTGTCCGAGGTGTTTTCGTTACTGGGAACAGTGTCTGCGAGCACATTTTCACTGTGTTCGGCGGCGGCGGAAGTTGCCGAGCCAGGATCACCTGACTGTACAGTTGCCTGATTTAGACTTTTCGGTGGCTTGGACGATGCGCTGGCGTCGGGAGTCGCGCGCGCAACGCTTTGGCCATTCTCCTGCTCGGCGGAGAACTGTTCAATTACATTCCTTTCAAACTCCTTGTTCTTCTGTGTGTTCTCTGAGCTCAGGATATGGCTAGAAGTTGGTTGGGATTCTGAGGTCTTAGGTGAGTTTTCCGAAGCTTTGAGCAACTGTGGTAGCTGAACTGACACATTTCTTTCAGAGTTTTGAGATTCTGATTGAGGAATAGCCATTTGGGTACTACCCTCGCCCTCCATTCGTTCCCTAGGGCCTTTGAGAACGAATTTCTTAATCCTTTTCGCAAAATCACGGCTTTCGTTCACCTTTTTGATTCTCTTAGGTTTTACAGGTGCCGGAACCTTTTCTGGACGCGGACGCAACTCCATAGGAGCCGAAAACAAAGCTGCTGAAGCCTCAAGATCAACAAGAAGTGGGACCGTAATTCCTGAAGCTGCAACTTTTTCGATGGTATCATTGTCTAGCACGTCATGATACGTGTATTCGCTGCGAGAACGCACTGTACCAGGTGCGTCGTTCGAGTATATTCTCGACAACGCGTCCGCTAATACATTCTCAGCCCCGGCAACATATTCAACACTGAAATCAAACTCGGATATCTTTTCAAACCATCGAGCTTGACGTCCCGACAGCCCTTTCTGCCCAAGTAAGTAAATCAATCCTTTATGGTCGGTAACCCATCTAAACTTTAATCCCTGAAGGATATCTCGATGCCGAAGCATCGTTTCAACACCCGCGAGCATCTCGATTTCATGCACCGGGTAGTTCTGCTGCGCAGAATTCAGCTTGGCGGAATAGAAGGCCGCAACTTTACCTTCTTTCCAAGTCTTTCCTTGGACAATAACACCTGCGACACCTGTTCCACAACCGTCGGTCACCATCCATACGGGATCAGCGCCGTCGGAGTAGTCCAAAGGTACGCGGTGATGAAACTTTGATTTACCAACTAAATTCTTAATTTCTTGAAAGGCTCTTTCCTCAGTGTAGCCCCAACGAAAAGGCACGGTATCACCTGTGATAGCGTGAAGCTGTCCCATAGGTATCCGTACCTTGGCGATGTCATCAGCGAGGTAGCCGACAGCACCAAGGAATCCTCGTAGTAAATCTCGATTAGTTGGTGTTTTCCATTTAGTGACAGCATCCACTTTGTTAGGGTCCATGCGTATACCTTGATCGTCAACTACGCGTCCAAGAACCCTCAGTTCTTTGGCGAGAAAGTTGAGCTTTGACTCAGAAAGGTATAGTTTCTCTTTCCGCAAGATGTCAATGATAATTTTGACATGCTGTACATGTTCCTTTAGTGTCATTGAATAGATTATGATGTCGTCAAGGTAGACATCCATGAAACGGCCAATGTGTGCAGAGAAAATGTGATTCATTAGAGCTTGGTAAGTGGCAGGAGCATTACAATCTCCTTGCTGTACCACGAGACTAACCATATTGCCGTCAGGAGTTGTCACGGTGGACCTATGAACATCCGCGGGCTCAATGCGGATCTGTTCATAGGCATCTTTTCCATCAAGAGTCGATCGATATGGACAACGGGCAACTCGGCGCAAGATTCCATCAATGTCTGGTAGTGGAGAAGTCAACTTTCGAGTGTTGGCATTGCGTGCACGTAAGTCGGCAACAACTCGAAGTTGATTCTTGTCACTAACTTTTGGTATCAATAGCAAAGGAACAGTATTACCGGCACTGGTTAACTTCCAGCGCCCACTCTTCAAGTACATATCACGCTTTTCGGCCCATGCAGCACGAAACTTTTCAGGACAACGGGATGGTCTCCAAGGTATGATTTTATTCTCATCTATCAAAGGAATACAATGATTGATTGCACGTAAAGGTGGTAACTCTGTTTCCGCCATAGTTCGACATAACGGCTTTGCGTAAGCCAACAATTCATTGCGAGCGACCTGTAAGTGATCCTCGTAAACACTCATGGCTCGAGATGCAAGTTGAGAAACTGACGCACCTTCCATAGGTAAAGATTCATTACTACCTACGACGACTTTAGCATCATTGAAAGAAGTTGTGATTCGGTGCTGAAATAAGAATGGCGTACCGAGAATCACATCATAATTGGTAAGATTTGCAATATCAAAATACCTTCGTTCATTGATTTTCTGATATTCAAAGTTAGGTCTGACGCCGAAATTGATTTTCGAGCGTGAACCTTGGACCGCAAGCTGCAACGGGAGCGGATTCGCAAGTTCAATTCGGTTCAACTTCAGTTGATCAGCAAGAGTCGACGACACAAAATCTCCAAGAGATCCGGTATCAATCAAAGCTCTCGCAGGGTGTCCGTTGATGCGTACAACAATCACCAAAGGTTTAGGTACCTTTCTTCCTATATCTTTGACTCGTGAGGCATTTCGCTGAAGTGCCGCGTATTGATTTCTAGGTACTTGGACACCAAATGCTTGAAGCTGATGGATGATGTCGCCCTCCGGATCACGTCGAGGGTACTCGTCTTCTGGAAGATCAAAGAGATTCCCGAAAAAGGTACCTTCATTATCTTCAGCATGATTGAATTGGTATACTGACCGATTTGCCAGAACAACTCGTTTAGAGTACCAGCGTGCAAGATCGAAACGAGGCCAGGTGACCAAACTCAAGGGTAAGTTCACCGTAATTCCTCGTAATAGGTCATCAATAACAAAGATTTCATCAGTTGAAGGATGTCGATCAACGCGAAACCTTCCAGCAAGTCTCAGGGTTCCGGCAAGATGATCTCCAGGGTATGGTTCGTTCCGTTGGAGTAATTCGGCAATTCCTTCCTCGAAAACAAATCCCATTGGACTAGATCCAATCCAAGGTGAGTTTCGGAGCCAAGTGTGTGGTGGAAATCCATTGAACACTCCTCGCACAGTGGCGTACCATTCTGAGATCTTGAAGTGGGGTTCTTCAAGGACATGTGTAGGTAAGATTAAATCTTCATAGTCACCTTCAATGTAATAATATGAATCACAGATGGCGTATTCAGTCTCGGAAGTCCGATACACGCAAAAGCGGCCAAGTAGGCGGCTCGTCGGATCCTCACCAGGGTACGGCGCACCAACATCCAGCAAGTATTCAGCCGTGTTAGCAAGAAGGTCACCAATAACACGAGGCGGCTTGTCTGAGGACCAACCGTACGAGTGAGTATTCAAGAAGTTGAACTTCCACACTCCACGTTTAGCTGACTTTCTTATCTTTTCTTCAGGCAGAAACAATACTGGTGCAAGTTCTGCTGTCTTCAAGCCTTTCAGCTCTGTTTCAAGCCATCCAGCATCAAGAGGGCAGAGTTCGAATAGTTTGTCGGAGTCGCACGGGATCACAACATCATCATCCCAGGCAATGTCTTCATCAGGTATGCAAAAACTGCAACTACAAGAACAATCTTCTGATTGTTCATCTTCAGATTCATTTACAATAGGAATTAACGGCGGCATTGAGTCATCATCCGAGTCAGTCATTGGTTCTTGTCCGAAATGTGAGTCTGAAAGTCCCGATTGTTGAGAGTCATGTCCTGAGAGCAACAATGATCTAGGATATGAATCTTCCTCCAAACCGGAGACCCCAGAGTCTGCATAATCTGACCAGTCAACACTCTCGCAATCCGACGAATATTCGGCGAATTCAAGATCATCAAGTTCGGATAGACACGGAGATAGAGTCATGACGTTGAGAGACAGACTATGAACATCTGTCGTCTCCTCCGCCAGTTCTCGTAGTGTCTCAATGTCTGCAAGTTCCCATTCCATGTTGTGAGTAGTCAATCCAGGGGGTTTCCCTTTCTTGTCTGACTTTACGTTGTTTCGTTTAGGGCATTGACGAGCCATATGACCTTCTTCCTTGCAGTAGAAGCAACGGTTCTCAGCACGAAGCTGAGCTTGTTCTTCCTCAGTAAGTGGTTTATTGCTTGAGCTACCTTGAGAATTGGTACGCTGATTGTGATTTCTAGGTTGAGAATCATGCCGACGACTTGGCCCATGTTTTCGGAAAGACCCACGTCCACGTCCACTGAAACGACCATTACGGTGATTCAGATGTGACGGACGATTCTCAGGGTGTCGAGACCGGGAATCATGGCGGCGTCGACTATGATTATCACGCGAAACATGCATTGCATGGCTGGTATACTGTGAGTTATCTTTCTTGGATCCTTTCTTGACATTGTTGATGATTTCAATGATTTCAGCTTGTTGTTCTATTTCTGCAAAGCTCGAAATCTCGGGATGGAGCTCTTTATTCCACAGACCTTTCTGGATCCGGTCATCAAATCCAGTCCACACTTTGTGAATCCTTTCACGTTCATCCATCATGCCAACTGTATTGAATAATTGTTTGATTTCTGCAAGGTACACTCGCACTGGCCGACCACCTTGACGGCAATCGCGGAGACGATTACGCTGGTCAAGACGATATGTGAGCGGGAAACAAAAATTGTACAGCTCTGTGCAAAAGTCTTGGAATGCCCAGCTGAATGGGTCATTAGCAACGGTAGTGAGGTAGCATTGGTACGCAGTGCCTGACAGGTACTTTGATGACTTGAATACCCAGCGGCTTTCAGGTACGTTTCCATCTTTCATGTATTCTGACGTTTCAGTAATCCATTTCATCAATGTAGGGACATCTGCCGTACCATCATAGGTGGTTGGCGGATCAGGCTTCAAGTTCAATTTACGCCGGCGAGTTCTTCGGCTAGAACTATGACGACGTCGAGAACGATCTCGAGAATGTCTTCGGCGAATGCTTCTGCCACGGCGATGGTTATCGGATTCAGAGCTACTAGAGCTCGGAGAACCTCCTCCACCACCATGTCCACCATTGTTACCATCATCGGAGCCGCTGGAAGATGTCGATGAACTGTCCTCACTGTCTGAGGAACTTGAAGAGCTTGAAGAGCTCGAGTCGGAAGGTGGTCCTCCACCTTTACCAAGGCCTTCCAGAGTACGTGCAAGGTGGCTTCCAGGCGCAATGTAATCAGCCGGCTTTCTGAAGCCAGACACAGCAGTTTTCTTGCCTGCCTTCTTTGAGGTATGTTTCTTATTCTTGTTGCCCAATAGGTTATTGATCTGCTCATGCATTAGATCATTCATGGGTTCAGAGGCTGCTCTTTGCACCTCAACAGGATTCTTCTTATCTTTCTTAATAGATTTCTTTGGTTTCTTGGATTTCTTTACCCTAGAGGGTCCGGCTTGACCTTCGGCAATGTTCTGCACATTGGGCGCGACGCTTTCGTCACTATCTTTATCAATTTCGGACTCGCCGTCAGATTCATTTTCCAAAACGGCAAACCGATTACGGCTAGGTAAACTTTCCTTCATGCTGTTCAATAATGCACGCTGAGTATCTAGATTCTTTTCAGCGGCGGTCAATTTCACTCCCCAGTTGCGGGGGTCTGGGCCCTTGCCTTTATTGGCAGGTTCTTCAGGTTCTTCGTCGTCACTGGTCTGGTCGTCACCAGGCCTAATTCGGATACTATCACGACGATTCAAGGCCGCAAGTTGTTCATCGGTCATTTCTCGGACGGCACGTTCAATAGTGCGCTCTTGGTCACTGGTAAGTTCTTGATCAATTCCATTTACATTTGTATTGATTCGAGGGGATACAGATCGACTGTAATTGCCACGGCGGTGACGTTGGACAGTGGTCCAAGGTCTATCATCTTCGCTATCAGAAACAGATTCAACATAAGCAGTTCGGGCTCGAGGCCTTTGCGCAGGTGTTGGCGGAGTCAAGGCAGCGCTTGCCTCATAGCTCGGAGGCTGCGTTTGCTGAGTAGGTTGGGTCACATCATGAAGAGCTTGAAGCTCTTCAGCCCAGGTAAGTTGACGTTGCGGTACATCATCTGATTCTGGAGAACTAAGCCTATCCATAATAGGTACATCAACACCATTGGTTCTAATACCAAGGCTGCTTCTCATGGCCGCGGGATTCGGGCGCATGGATCGCTGCTGGGGCAGCTGAGACACACGGTCGCCGTAGACCGGGGGCGCACGGATGGTGTTGTTAGCACCATCCGGGGACTCACGACCATTTACGGTCGGGGACGGCTGGTCAGTAGCGGCGGGAGCAGTGGGGGGAGCGTTGGAAATAGAGGTTTGCTCACCGTTGTTGTTGATGCCGTTGACGTTGGTAGTAGAAGCCCGGTTTCGCAAATTGTAACGGTCGGTAGCCATAGTGAATAGATGTTTGTTGAAAAGCAAAGGCTCGAGGTCGGCGGTGTTCCCAAGGTTGATCAGACCTGGTCGGTCCTTGTCGACGTCGAGGAGAGAGATTTAGAAGAGAGTTAGACACTCAAAAATATGTAACGCTTCTGTGACGGAGGTAACACAAAGCGCGAACACGAGAGGTAGGTCTTTCACGCAGAACTATGAGTGGGTCAAAGTCTGAATAAAAGTCCCTATCTACTACAGAGGTATCTACAGGGTTTATATACTACCAGAGAGTCCTGTACCTAAATATAGTAACTAGGAATAAAAGTACGAAGACAAAGGAAGAGACGGAGAAACCTCGAGAGAGGTAACGGAAAGGGAAAGATCACAGGTCACGGTCAAGTAACAGTCACAGAACTCCTACATCCGAATCCCACAATTTGATTTACTCGCGGCTTGCCGTCCACCTTATCTTATCCTCCCCAGGTCCATATATACCTGGACTACTTCTCGATCATCCTCAGCACAAAAACCGAACCATACGTTCTCAAGTCAATCGTGAACATGCCAGGAAAGACTCTTTCCGAAACGCCTTCTATTCCATTGATTGATTTTGCCGACTTTGGGGATGGTACATCTGAGGTATGTGTCCTCGATGGTTTCGGGCGTGAATTAGGCTGACACAGTTGCAGGAAGCTCGAAGAATTGGTCAAAAGTTCTTCGAAGCGTGCAGGGATGTCGGCTTTGCATATCTGGTCAACACCGGTATTCCGCAGGAGAAAGTAGATGGAATGTTCGAATGGGTGCGTTCGCTCAGTCGATGTGAATTTTTGTGTTTCTGACGGTCTCTTCAGTCTGCAAAATTCTTCGCATTGCCGACAGAAATCAAGAAGAAAGCTCCTCATCCTCCTGAAGGATGGAAACATCGTGGCTATAGTGGTGTCGGCGTTGAACAGGTCTCGCAGATGGTATTCGACCCCAAAGAACTTGCAGCGATACGGACAGGCAAATTCCCTGACTTCAAAGAATCATTCGACATTGGCAACGATACTTCTGACCGTCTCGAGAACATCTGGGTGCCCGAGGAAGACCTTCCTGGATTCAAGGATTATACAATGGACTACTTTTGGACGTGTCGGAAGTTCCAGATGGAGAAACTCTTGCCGGCACTTGCGATAGGAATGGGTTTGGACAGGAACTTTTTCAATGACTACCACAAGGATGCGGACAACCAGTTGAGATTGTTGCATTACCCGGAAGCACCGGCGCAGGCTTTGGAATCTGGCGAGAAGGGTAGGATCGGGGCTCATACGGTATTTTCACTATTTCTAAACGGTAAACATACACTCAATCTAGCCTAGGACTTTGGCACTTGCACCATGTTATTTCAAGACGAGGTCGGAGGTTTAGAAGTCGAGTCGCCAAGTCAGCCAGGTGTATTCATTCCAGCTCCTCCGATCCGAGGTGCGGCTGTCTTCAACATCGGTGATTTCCTAATGAGATGGTCCAATGGTATGCATTCGTCTATTCTGTTCCGAAGACCGACGAAACTGATCATTGTACGTGGAACAGATACCCTCAAGTCAACATTGCATCGAGTGAGAGCACCACCAAGGAAGGCAGGCGACCCTGACACAGTATCAGAGAGATTCTCGATCCCATACGTGAGTGGCATGGCCTATTCGTTATCTTTACCGGTTTTCTTAAGGTCCTCCACTATAGTTCATTGGAGCCGACAGGGAAACTCTCGTCGATTGCCTTCCTGGATGTTGGGGCCCGGACAAGCCAAAGAAATATGAGCCCATCAACGCACAAGAATACGTCGATATGAGACTCAACGCGACATACTGAAGCGCTTTGCGGTAGGAAATGGAATGTACGATATATCTCTTCATTTAAGATATTCCTGGATTTCAGTATCTCGCGTGTATGTACAATAGTGGAAGGCGTGTAAAACTGGCCCAATCTACACTTCAATCTGTTCAAGAATCCGTCGAGCTGCCTCAGAGCGTGGTCTCAGTTCACAATCAAACGGTTTGGCTTGGCTAAAGGAAGTTCTGTAAGTATACACCCCTGTGCGAAACGAAGCCCAGCTCACCTCACTAAACCCTCTGTGCACTCTTCTTTCGGAAGAATCACATTTCCTTGATCGTCCTTCATTGGACATATCTCCAAGGTAGCGAGTATACCAGCCATCGCATGCCATAGTGCAATGTCGGCAAAGTAACGCCCGGGACATACCCTTCGTACCATTCAAGGTGAGTAGCTTTCCAAAGCGAGGCGGAGGATCCAAAATCTTTACCTTCTTCCGAACCCCCACGCAGCCTCAAAACGAGGTTCGCCTTTACCCGCAGGCGCGGGAAGGTACCGACTTGGGTCGAACAACCGAGGGTTTGAGTAGATCCTTTCGTCCAAACCCATTCCTCTACAATCATGCGTTAGCCTGCCACACAGCCTGAAGTTGTCCATTCTAACCTGAGGTTCGGTATAACGATGGTTCCTTTGGGGATGAACATGCCTTTGTATACATCGTCTTGCAGACATCGATGAGGAGGTCCTACCATGCGTGAACGATGGTGTCTTTTGAGAGTTTGAAAAGTAAACTACCTAAGGGAGCGACGGGATGCCATCTGTTGAGAATCAGTATTCTAATCTCGACGAGATTAAAAAAGATGTACCGCATGATTTCCTGCAGAATGCATTCCAGATACGGGAGCGAACCTCTGTCACTATACTCTGGTAGCCGGTCTTTACCAACGGCTGAGATGATTTCTTCGTGTGCTCGACTTTGACATTCGGGGTAAAGAATCATGGCCATGAAGAAGACTGTGAGGGTAGCGTAGGTCTATACAAGAAGAGTAAGTCAGTTCCACTTCAGTGTTATTACCGTACAGCATACCGTGTCTGATGCAACAAATCAGATTATCAGTTCGGTAAACCGTTTGCAACAAGACGAACCATCTCCTGCGCCAAGGATAGTGGCACTTGCCCCCTTGACATCTTCGAGGTGTTCCGGGTCGCCAGTGCTTCCCAAATCGCTGAGGTGCTTCGATAAGAAACATTCCTCGAGTCTTCCGTCATTCTAATGAATCATGAGCAAAAGTCTCACAAGGAGTATCGCGAAAGCATACAAAGCGCTGCCGAGCAGTGTCGACGGGGTAGTCATATGCCTCACGAATCAGGCCAGAGCTTGAGCGAGCCAGATTTGCATAGTATGTCCCTGGAAACCAACTCGGAAGACGTGTCACTAGTAGGAAGTGAGCCAGTGGGAGAGTGTAAAGGGTAGAATAGGCACCAACACCAAGGGAAGAAATCAACTGGCGTGTTGCCTGGCGGGCCAGAGTTGCTCATGAAGTGGGAGACTTCGTTAACCAGCTTGAAAAGGACATCGTCATCCGATTGTGGTCGATGACCGAACGTGATACGTAGGATGTTTGACGTAGTGTACCTTGGAGTTGTGATTTATGAGCTAGAGGTAGAGTGTGAATAGACAATAGCATACCGATGAAGATCGTGAAAGTGGTTTCCTGGAGCGGAGAGCATTAAGTGCTTCAACAATGACCGATTTTCTTCGGCAATGATACCAACGAATCCAAGGCTCTCTTTCCGACCAAAATACTGCTGCATCATTTTTCGATGCTTTAAGAACTGTTTACCGTACTGTAGGAATGTCAAAGAGGGAACCCATCCCATACTAAGCACAACATCAGTCGGTGCAAAGGAAAGGATTGAAAAAGGACGCACAGTTCGTAAAACACGAATTTTGGTCTGCAGCTATAGGTCGAACCTCTCTGATCGAGCAGTTCCTGCGCCTTGTCAAAACTCCCTAGAACAACCATCTTCCTGCCGAAAACGCGAAGAAACATGACATCTCCTGTAAAATGAATGAATGGGTTGTTCGAATGAGTGGGATTACCATGAACGTACCATACTTCTGCGTCCATTCGTGAAATGTCTCTGCGGTATTCTCTTTGGGCATTATCCGCAGATGCCCAATGACAGGGTCTGCTGGCGGTCCTGGAGGTAACGGTGCCTTCGGTTTCGTTTGAGTAGTCCACCAGAAAACGAGGCCTCCGCAGAAGGCACATGCAACCAGAAGCGACAGGCCCATCAGATGATAGAAGTGGGGAAAGCGGGTAACTGAATGTGTATCAAGAGTGCGTTTTTATATCGCCTCTTACGCGACTTCCTCACAATGGAAATGCTTGCCACCAATCAAATGATGTCCTAAGTCTTAGTACGCATCATGTCAAAGTGCAGGAATAGGCTGTCAAGGGGTGCATCAGACCAAAGGAAGGCTAGCAGGGCTCGGATGCATTCTGGAAAAATTGCTCACCAGGCTCCAGCGAGGATTGCTATCGTAGCAATGTTCTGAACCCGAATTTTCAATGAGCCTTGAAGTTGAAAGCTTGACCGAGCAACGAGAAGACACGGGAACGTGAAGGCTTAAAATGTCGACGATCATGATGGTTCGGTAAAACGCCAGTGGGCCGCCGGTCACAACCAATGTCACTTTCAACACTGACCGCATCTTTTTCCGGGTTCCACGATGTCTATGAACACATGTCCAGCTTCTCGTCCCATTCATAATGTTTCCAGCAACGAGCACGAACAGTCCAGGATACCCTGTTGCTAACCCAACAATCTCGTTCTGGCTTCAAGGAACTCGCTCGTCATCTCTTCTCGGACATCGTACCACAGAAGCTCTGCCAGAAACTGCTGAGGTCGCTATCATAGGATCAGGGATTTCAGGAGCGTCTATCGCGTATTTTCTTCTCAAGAGCGCGAATCCACCGACATCAATTGTGATTTTAGAAGCAAGGGAGGCATGTTATGGGGCGACCGGGAGGAACGGAGGACACTGTCGTCCTGATTGTTTCTGGGGTGCGTACACCAACTGGAAGATTAGTCTAGGGTACTGACGTATGATTTCAAGGCTATTCTGGATACAAGAATGAATTTGGGAAGGAACAAGCCTTGAAAATTCTCCAGAACGAAATGGTTGGTACGAGGTCATCATTGCGTCCAGTGGTCGTCGAATTAGTGACATTCCCTACAGGATACTCTTAACCTGATCACGGAACTCATCGCTAATGAAGGCATAGACTGTGACTTTTGGAGGGGAAGAACCTATCAAATCGCTTCCGATGAAGAATACGCTGAGCAGCTTTCTGCGAATTACGACGACTTTGTCAGCGATGGTGGACCAGTCAAAGACATAGTCGACTTCATCTCGGACCCCTTAGAAGCTCAGAGAGTGCGTATTTTTCACTTTTATGTAGTACCTCAGACTGACCCGTCTCAAAAGCTCACCCTAACACCATCAGCCATCCGTGCCGCCTCGTCCCCTGCAGGTTCCCTTTGGCCATACAAATTCGTTGCCCATCTCCTAAAACTCTGTATCGAGAAGCACGGACTCAATCTACAGACCAATACCCCGGTCAGATCTGTAGCGCAGGCTTCCCAAACCAACGATTGGATACTTCATACCG
Source organism: Paramarasmius palmivorus (assembly GCA_037176845.1). Lineage (NCBI taxonomy): Eukaryota > Fungi > Basidiomycota > Agaricomycetes > Agaricales > Marasmiaceae > Paramarasmius > Paramarasmius palmivorus. The sequence goes on along the minus strand of JAYKXP010000034.1, from coordinate 221,000 downwards.
ACCGTGGAGACCTACGTGCCAACAAAGTTGTTTATGCAACCAATGCCTGGACTGCGACACTCCTTCCAGAGTTTCTGGGTAGCATAGTACCCAACAGGGGACAGTGCGCCGCGATCGTACCAACGAAAGCGTATTCGGGCCCGAATATGGTGAAAAGTACTCTGTTATGGAGACGAGGTTCAGTACGTGATCTACTCATTGAAGGAAAGCATTTCTGACGAATGTATAGTCAAAGGTAGACTATATGATGCAGCGCCATAAAGATGGGATCATCATCGTCGGTGGAGGCAAATCTGGAGTAGTACCCGAGGAAGAGATCGTCGGCAAAGCTGACGACAGCGTAAAGCTCCCGCAGTTCACTGAACATCTCAGGAGCATCCTGCCGAAGCATTTGGCGGATTGGGGATCAGAGGTAACGGGTGAAGGGTTGCTTTGCGATTGGACTGGTAGGTGGTCTTCTTTGCTCAAAATACCAACCTGACGTTCGCGGTTATAGGTATTCGAGCCTTCACACCCGAAAGTATGTATCAGCCTCAATAAATATAGATCCTTCCTAATAATGCTGACATCCAGTGGTACCCTACGTCGGAGCCCTTCCCGGGAAGACGAATGCCTTCATCTGCGCCGGCCATTCTGGACATGGTGCGTTTTATTGATAACGTCAAGTTGATTCAGGGCTCAGATGATCCATAGGTATGGCAAGGGCCGTTTCGTGCGCGAAGGGTTTAGCTGCTTTGATACAGGGATCCTCTTGGGAAGATACCGGGCTTCCGGAATGCTTTCAACCAACTCGAAAACGTATCGCCAAATTCTGACCCAAGGCTAAATACGTTGCCAGCCAATTATTCGCGACGCTCCACGTTTGTTACTTGATGTGTTGCTCTCTCATATACTACAAATGTATTGTATCATGTATGACTGTCCAAATGTCGAAGGATGTCTTCCAAAACGAAACCTACGATTCACACAACTCGATCACCACACACCAGAATATCCTTCCCCAGGGTACATCATCATCGCTATCACCCTCTGCATCTGGGTTCTTTCTCTCACAGCACACGAACCGAACAGGCTGGCCGTCCCAATATTTCATGAGGTCAAAAGATATCCCGCCGGGTATCCGTAATGATATCGTGGGACTGAACTCGAGGAATCCGTAGCAAAAGTCCGTCGTAACGACATCCTATGTATATGAGCATGAGAATGAAATCGCAAAACAAAGCAAGGAAGGTTATTCATACCTGGGGTCCGAATCGAATTTTGCTCCTGTTCTCAGCTGAGCTAAAATGGGATCTACGTTCATTGGCTGTCCTGAAATCGTATGATTGACAATGCCCCTGCTTCTTGGTCTTCTTTCCTGAGAGCCGGGCTTTGAACGAACTCGAGGATTTCGTGGACATTTCGGAAGACGTTGATGACAGTGAAGATGACGACGATGAAGCAGAGGACAATGGTGAGGATGCGAGATGGAGGAAAGTCGTGTTGTCTGATAACGAGTGCGACGGCGGAAACTTGGGCGGTGTTGTTTGGAGGTCCAGAGACGAGGATGACGATGCGGGTGAATCGGTGGCAGCGCCTCCCAGACGCGTATGAGCAAAGTGAGGCATTGTAGTGATTAGGGGCGAGAGTGCCCAAGGTTTGGTTGACGAAGTCAAATCGTGTTCAAGCGTCGGGTCAATGAAGCTGTGCAATTGTTACTTGCTGTTATTGTCTAAAGCAACAGGAGAACTTACTGCATAAACTTCAGGGCAGCACCAGATCCCCATGGAAGTTGCAAGGGCCTGTCAAAGGTGTTCCCAAACAAGATGTCGTCTGAAGAGTACGGCTTCAAAAAATGACCTAACCTCGTGTTAGCGTCGAGGTCGATGTAAACAACAACCACTCACCTTGGACTTGGAAACTCCAGCTAATTCCTTGTCGATCCGCCCTGTCAAAATACTCGCTAGAGGTGACTTCGCCCTTATCGTTCGCGAAGCCTTTTATATTAACGACGATCTCGCCTTCGAACAAATCCGATGAGATTCTTGCAGGCTTGTTACTGTTCACCAGTTCCGTAATAGGCTGCAGCTTCTCTAGAGACGGTCCAACCGAGACGCGAAGACAAGGTGGCATGTTCTGCTTTTCTTTTGCCAGAAAGAAGAGAGTTGAAGGAAAAGGGAGAGTGTGGGCGTAGTCCTGCTACGCAGCAGTTGGAATTAAGAGGAGAGAGTGGAGATGCCAGATTGGGTATGACTACGTAATTGATTACCGGTTCCTAATATGGCATGGCAACTTTTTTGGACGCGTGTCAATTCCAAGGCAGTTCGCCCCTAATTTAATCTTGGTCTCCTATACTGCAGTAGTTTTCACCCCATGTTTTCCTTCTATTGCGATGTGTCTAGAGGCACTTCCAGCAATTCCTACCCAAAACATCGCCCAGAACCCTTCTTTTGAAGGGGATGCCTCGGCTAGATGCGACGAAGGCCTCAGCAAAGATGAGAGGCAGGTAGATCTGCTCGTTCGGCTTCGAATCATCGAGCAACTCCAACAAATCTCCAACCACCCTCGTTTCAGAAATGCAGGCCACCCAGAGGACCTCATTACCGACATTTTAAACTGGATATCCCTCTGTTTCTGCCCGAATTTCTCTTCTGACGACGTCGCCGTCGCTTTTGCAACCTTTAACGGCCGCATTACGCTCTACGTGAGCAGTACGGAACACTGCCCTAGTTCAAGGTCTCTCGAATTGTCCAAGGACTCCCTCCTAGGGGCGTTCAAACGAATCTTTGAACGCACCGAAATCATACCCAACATATCCGCCCGCCTTCTCCTTCGGATGATAGTCGACAACTGCTACCTTCGTATCCAACGAAAAATATCCCTACTCGGGAACTCCGACTCGAATCCGGAGACGACAGCGCATCGGTTCATGTCATTAGTGAACTCATGGATGTTCTACAGACCAGAAGGGGAAACATCGAAAGGTTTCACAAATATGGCATTGACGCACACCGGAGACGTTTCGGAGACAACGGAGTATATGATCCAGTCGTTCTACACGATCGCAAATCAGGCGGATGTCAGGACAGATGGGATGTCCGCAGACGAGAGATTCAACTACCTCACGTCTATCATCTCTGCATGCGATTTGTTCGTCAAATCGTCCTTCTTTGCAGATCTAGTAAACCACCATACCTTCCGGCTGACCTTGAAGCCACAAGATAGTAAGTTGTCGCTGGTCATTAACAAAGTCTTTTCGCTTATTTCTTTACAGGAATATTCCTCCACACACTCCTCCGCCGGCTAACACAAATCGCTGCCTATAAAACTGGGGCGGCTAAATTTGCATTCATCGGGATACCTTATATGCTCGATGTCTTGGGTCCTAGTGGGAAAGAGGAATTCTTAGGAACCTCTGGAGACGGCCATGGTATCACCATCGAGCTTTTATCCCATGTCCCAAAGTCCAAAACGTTTACTTGGCCAGAACCCCCTATCGATCGCCTTTCGGCCCTTCTGGGCTTGAACGATACAGGCTCGTCTATCCCAAACCACTCACGCGAAACCAGCGCTGCGAGCAACAGCACATGCGATTCAAGTTCTTCATCTTGTTCGTTAGGATGTCACTTCAACGTCCACGCGTATCAAGAGCTATCACGACTCGACAATCAGCTCCGTCTTGACCTCCTCGACTCTGGTTTGCTATCCGAAGCATGGATAGAAGGCAAACAAGTCGAAAGCCGGAGCCATTCGGTAATACAGCTTGTTCATTACCTGGAGGATATGAACATCGAGATATCGTGTTGGACGATTGGAACCAGTAAACCAATTTGTTGGGTCTGCGACAGATACTTGAGAAGTTTAGAGTATTGCCTAGAAGTGGAATGCCGTGCATCGGAGGTCGAAGAGGAGACAGAGTTAGAGAGGATGACGCCGAGGAAATGGTATACATCGAAAGGGTCAGGTAAAGTCAAACACGACTGGTTGATACCCCCAAACGCGAAGCGAGATGTGGTTCTTGCGTTGATTGAAGAGGCGCAAAAGGAGATGGAGAGGGTCGTTGAAGAGGTGGCATTTGATTGTTATTTTTAGGGGAATTTCGGGATAGGGTGGGACGTCAGATCTTCAGACCCGATAACCAGTATATTCAAGTAGATAGGATGAACCGGATACCCGTTTTTTTGTAGAATTTTACTCACCAGGATTTTTTGGCTCTATGCAATTGCAAGTTTGAATCCGGCGCGAGCGGTTGAGAAAGGCTCTGCAGGAATCTGCCTAGAGCTGGGTAGAGTTTCCCACGAAAAACGCCTCTTCACTCCTCTCTTTCAATCAGCCAGAAAACCTGGCAATAGCATGAAGGCCCTAGAGTTTTACAGGTACATATTGCTATTTCTCAGTTCAATTATCTGCTTGCTTACCGTGGATTGAGTGGCATAGGTGGCTTACATCTGGCATTGGAAACAAGTAAAGTCGAAGCGACCGTGTGCCGTGCATTTGACTGGGATCAGAATGCATGCAAAGTATACGAAGCAAATTATGGATCAGGGCTGGCACAAAGGGTGTGTTTTCCTACCTCTTGCTTCGCGTTCAACTAACGAACGATGAAAAGGATAGGTTGATATCTCGACCCTTACCGCAGAAATCCTAGGGTCATACGGCGCTGAATTATGGCTTTTATCACCCTCTTGTCAACCTTACACCGTTCTTAATCCTAGTGCAAAGGGAGAACTGGATCCACGAGCACAATCGTTTCTGCATTTGATCCAGAACGTACTACCGGAGATGGTCCTGTCAAATACTCAGCCAACACATCTTTTAGGTAAGCGGCAAGCGCGTCTTTCAAAAGGAATATTGACCGATGCTTTCCCTAGTGGAGAATGTAGCCGGCTTCGAGGTACCTGGTCTACCCCACAATGACAATCAACGACTGACTAGTTCAGTTCTCAAGCACCCGTACATTCCTCCTAGAACAGTTGAAGCATCTAGGCTACTTTACTGCCGAATTCCTTCTTACACCACTCCAGTTTGGCATCCCCAACTCCCGCTTGCGATACTATCTCTTGGCTCGATGCACACCCTTCAACTTCGACTCTGATACCGTGCATAGGTCCATACCAGGTGCAGAGAACATACAGCCATCGGACTATTTCGAGGCAAAACGAGACGGGAGCGCGACCATACCCGAGATACGCACCTACCTTGACGCTTCCACTGACTCCAACGTTGGGAGCACATGGCATCCACATGCTATACCAGACCGGGTATTAATAAAATGGGGCAGACTGTTCGATATTGTCTTGCCCTCGTCACGGCGAACGTGTTGTTTCACCAGAGGTATGTAGATTCACTTTCTAAGCTGTCTCATGCTCAAATTTGATATTTCCAAGGGTATACCCAGCTAGTGGAGCGCGCGGGATCCGTGCTACAGATGAACGAGGAACTCAATGTCGGTACCCTTCCAGCCTATATTCGCCATTCACATTCATTGATATTCGTCATATCAGACCACAGCAACCTTTGACACCTTCCTTGCCAATGAGAGGCCCGAGGAAGCAGTGCGAATACTTCACCCACTCAAACTGAGATACTTCACCCCGAGCGAACTTCTTCGCTTGTTCGCCTTCGAGGAGAGGAGTAGCTCCTTCAGGCTTAGCTGGCCACCAGACGTCAGCACCAAGTCAAAATATCGTTTGATTGGTAACAGTGTAAATGTTAGGGTTGTGAGAGAACTGGTAGAGCTATTGTGCGACAAATGGTCATAAAAGATCGTGGTTCATATCATATGTAGAATACATGAAAGACTTTATAGTGGTTGGCCATGAAATACTTGGATAAAGATACGCAAAATCGCCGCATCAGCCTAACGCCTGGCCGTTCGACTCCCTTTCGACGAATACCTAGGCTTCAGGGTGCTCATTTCGGTAATGATCTGGATTTGAGGATCCATATTATCGAGCTCGGATATCGTACCCTTGATTCTCGTCATTCCAGCTAGATTGTCGACATTCTTCAATCTATCTGCACCATCGAACACCCTCGTGGTTCCCTTGAGCAACTGAAGTCGCCACCGGAACGCTCTCGACATTTCCGGGACATCTTGTTCCAAGACTTCGTGAAGTGACGCATCTCTACCAAAATACTGATAGAGACCCAATAGGACGTCTTGTGCTGTTACGTATAACTGAAGTAGACCAGGAGCACCCACACCAGGGTCTATGTCTATTGGGTGATTGCGACACACCAAACGCAATCTCGGAACGACGGGGTCTGTAGCAGGCTGATCCCCAAAGGATGACAAAGGAAAATCGCCACCATATAGATTCTCGACGAATCTCGGGTCAGCCAAATCCAGACCATCGTACCACAACTTTTCTTTCAAAGTGCTATGTAGACGAAAAGTTATGTGAGACGAAGAACCAGACGAGGTCGGAACCGAGGACTTCTGGAGGAAGGCGTGTCGTTTTGCTAGCCAGGGTGATAGTTGCGTCAACTGAATGGTATTACGCAGGGGATTCGGCGCCATTGTGGCTTGAATCGAGATGGATGATTCCGATGAGCCTGGTAATGGTGCATGCTTGAGACAAGGAGCTGGTGGTGGCTCTGAGTGGAAATCCTGGGCTAGCCATTCAGGAGGAACATCTGGTTCAAAAGCCAGATTTTCGCTCTCATAGCAAGGCTGGAACTGGAGGAAGTCATGGACTGGATGCTCGTCCGCATGTCGGAAGGATAATTGCATCATTGACATGGGCTGCTCGAGAGATAGATCATTCCTCCCTTGAGCAAGGGACCCATGCTCGTTCCGATGTGTAATATGATTGACGCTAAAGCTAGGTAGAAGGATAGGAAAGTTGTGCTCCAGCACAACCCGGTGATGAAGGAGGCGATCAGCCTGAATTCTGCACCTATCCAATTCTACCTCACGTTCATCTGGAGTACGTGTAAGCGTTTTCAGTTGGGTAACCAGGCAGGATATGGACAAACCGGATAAACACTCGACCAGGTCTTGCACAGCATCCGCCGCTTCCATTAGATCACTTGAAAGACGTTGCACCACACGAGGAGCTTCTTCCCAAACTTGAGTAAGGTCTTCAGAATTAACACAGTGTAGGCTTGAATTAATTTCAGCACTCATTGATAGGTAGGTTGCGAATAAGGCGTACCCGAAAAGGAGCCTCACTACTTCTTGTGCCCGCATTGTAAGGAGCATCACCTGCCACTCACGAAGTACAGGGTGTACATTTACCACGTCGACGATACACCGAAAGGCGGTTGCAGTACCTACAGGTCATTCAAAGGTAAGAAAACCGCCCATTAATTGTACGAATAAATTACTGACCGTTGATAAAACCATGCAGGACAGACAAAACATCCAGCGATGCGCCAGTCAGAACAAGGGAGGCTTGGAGTTCGACCAGAACATCTTCACCCCAGCATGTTAGATGATCACGCATAACGTCGCTATCATCGTGCGATGGGGGAAATCGATTGGCCGCAGCCGTGAGGACCGAACTGTTACGATAGAAATACTCTCCGACCATGTCAAGCGGCGTGACCGATTCGGAGGGATCAGGGATCGGGTTGTATGGATAGTACCATACGCCAATTGTTGGCGGTAGGTCTTTGTCTCGAGGCGTGGGTGTAGTCTCCGACGGTTGCATACTTTGCTGGAAAGCATCATCTGATGATAGTAAATTCTCGTTTGCGACGAGTGCATGGGATGGGTAAATGAATTCCATACCGAAACTGGGAATGCGAGCTAACTCCGGTCGGTGGTGCAGACCATTACTGGCAGCATTGGACGCTTGGGTTCCTGCCCTTAGTGTGTCATTCCTAGACGCAAAGATCTCCTCTAGTTCAAAAGATACCACTTCAGACGTGGGGCGTCGCCTGATGTCCATTTCCCAGCACCGACAAGCCAGATCCCAGACACTGTTCGGGCACCATATATCCTGGGATGTAGGCCGAGTGGGTGTATCTCCTTGAATAATTTTGAACATGACCTGGGTTTCTCTTGCTTCGTAGAAAGGGACGTGTCCGGTTATGATCTATCCACAATTGTTTAAAAGCGAAGCTGTGGAGTTTCAGATTGCGACATACCTCATACACTGTACATGCAAAAGCATAGACATCTCGCGGGTAATGCACCTCGCTGACTGGCCCAGGACATGGATTGAAGGCTTCTGGGGCCATCCATCGTAATGTTCCTTTTGCCGTATCGTTGCTACCCGATGACATTCCCAAGTCAACAGACCCTGCTGCGATGCCCGCAAGCCCGAAGTCGACGAGCCGACAACAGAGCGTATCATCGACGAGGATGTTTGCCTTTGAAGGATATGTCAATCAACAACTCATTACACGGGATTTGGGTATAGCGCACCCCCTTGATGTCACCATGGACAACTGACTGCGAATGTAGGTATTGCAGGCCGGCAGCTATTTCTACGATCTATCGGGAGCGATGAGAGACTACGACACGACAATATGGGGGTTCAAACTTACTGATCTCAATCGGTCGTGCTCTGGATTATGTCGAAGATAAGTCACGATGTCCCCATTGGCCATCCATGGTGTAACTAGACTTATCCTCTCTTCGAAAAGGCTAGAGTTGGCTCCCAGGAAAGGAAGGACGTTGGGATGTCTGAGATGTTTCCACAATAACGCTTCTTGAAAGAAGATCTAGGTCCAGATGCACTTAGAAATTGCACAATGAACCGATAGGGTCACATACCGAGCGTAATTTCTGCTTCTGATGAGAGTCGCCTGCGGTGTGAATTCGAATGACCTTTAGACAAACAGTTCGACCTTTCATGGAAGCTTGATAGATGTCCTGACATGACCACGTCAATGAATAAATGGGATAAGATGTCACAGATAGGCTCACTGCGTAGGACCCACCGCCCACTGGGTCTCGCCCAACGCCAAAAATGTCGCTTAAAATCATGCACGAGGGAAGCTGTTGATACCTCTTGACCATTTCACGAAGGCATTTCATGCAGCGTCTGCGATATCTAACATCACTCCGAGGGGATGATTCGAGCTCCTGATCAATCCAATTAGTCATAAACATACAGGGAAAAAACAATGAAGAGTAGAGCTCACTGCCTGTAACAAATCGACCACATTCTGTCGACAAGATTCATCGAGAAATAACAATGTCTTCAAGGGATTTTCTCCCCTCAAAACCTCCAAGAGTTGTTCCTTCTCCCAAATAATGGTCCGTGGTGCTGATGCACCAGCAGTATGTGTCTGCATCTGCGACGTGCTGCCCTAGGGGAGGAAGACAGGATGAATGTGCGAGTCAAAGAGTGTATCGCTTGACAGAGTGCGATATGTGCGCATGGTCACAATGTGATGCAATTTCCTGATTCTGAAAAAGTGCGATAAAAATGCCAGAAGCTGGATAGGAATGGTCATGGTTCGAAGTTGAATATCTTCTCAGGTGGACCCACAACTATCGGGATTCGGCGCGACGCGGCGAGATCACAGGGTGTGTGACGGCATTGTCTATCAAACGTGACGCGTGACGTAACGTCCAACGGTCTCATTTCCACCTCCATTTTCACGACCAAGTATCGTTGTATCTATCGCTCTTCGCAAGGGCACGGGAAAAAAACAATAACCACACGACCTGTTGGCTGAAACACGTTCTCCAGAGCTCCAGTCAGTAGAAATCTAGAAAATGCTACGCTTTGCAAGATGTTCATATCAAGTTCATATCGTCAGTACATTCACGGCATACGTTCTCAACCTGGTGATTTTTGAGGTAGTAGTCTCACATCCATATGCAACCAATAACTATTTTCAGACGCACAAGAAGCGCGAATTCGCATTCCTCTCGTAGCAGGGAGCCTCTACATCTTCCCAGTAAATCATTTCACAGCGTAGACAACGATCGCGCACAACCCATGTTCCTCGGGCCACTGGATTTAAGGCACCTTACTAGGGAGAATTTGGTTGGTGCTTTATTGATCATGAGCAAGCCGAGAAGCTTCCCATGGGGGTAGGGTACTTTGAGAGCGTTGAAGTGTAATATGAACCTTCTTTTAATTAGAAAACTATCAACGCTTTTATGGCGCTGTCATCCAAATTTAGTTACGAGGCACTGAACTCAAGCTCCAGCCTCCAGAGACCCGCGATCACCGTGCACAATTGTACCTTGGCAGGGGACATGAATCTATGCTCATCAGAACCTCCAGATTCCGGAGAGACAGAACCGGCGAAACTTCGGGAACACAGCAAACTTGGAAGCTTAAGCCGCAAAACAAAGCTGATACCAATGGGCTGGGCTACATATGACCTGTTAATACTATATCTCGATCTGCGCTAGAAGGGCCTTGGCTGCATCCGAACGAATCTCCACTCGACAGTTAGACGGAACCGCTTTGCTACAGAGAACGAGTCAGCCTCTCGTCGATCATTTGGCCACCTCATAACTACTCGCCTTATCAAACCGTCTGTAAAAGCGATTTCAGGTAACAGACTATTCCCTTCTTTGTCTTCCACTGGCTTGATCTCCATCGTCGCGAGAATACATACCACTGCATGCCAGAGAGCAATGGAAGCAAAGTGTCGACCTGGGCAAATCCTAAATCCGAATTTAAGTAACCTGTGAACGATTTCACGCTAGACTTGACGCACCGTCGACCAAAGCCAAAGCTAGCAGTGAAAAGAGGTTCGCCTTTTCCTTGAGGCTCAGGAAGGTACCGAGTCGGGTCGAACTTCCAAGGTTCGGAGTAGATGTTCTCGTCTCGACTCATCCCACTATAGTATCGATGTTTAGATTCAATTTATCGAAGACACAGTATTGACCACTTACTAGATATTCGTAATGACAACAGCACCTTTAGGGATTGTCGTACCCTTGTAACTGTCTTCCTCTAAGGCCCGATGGGGTACACCTGAAGAACACAGTTCATGAGCCTTGGCGTAGTGGAATAAGTAGGACAGGCGGAAAAGCTCACCTAACATGCCAACTGGATGCCATCTACGTTGAGAGATCAGCGAAGTTCGACTACATCGATAGAGTACGTACCTAAATGTTTCAATAAGGACGCACTCAACATATGTGAGTGATTCTTTGTCGCTGTAGACTGGTAGGCGATCCGGTCCAACTATCGACATGATCTCATCGTAAGCTCGCTTCTGTACCTCTGGATAATGACACATCGCGAGAAAGAAAACAGTCAAAGTTGCATAACTCGTATCGGTCCCTAGAGCAAAGTAATAAGAAGTAGCTCTGACATGTATTCGCCAAACGTACCGGCAGCGAAGATGGTGGCAGAACCTCCCTTAATGTCATCAAGCTCTTCTGGATCAATGCGCTTCCCTAATTTCTCTAACATATCAAGTGTAAAACTCCGCTCGATGGGTCCACCTTCTCGCTGGAACATATAACAGAGTGAGAAGTAGTTCATGCAGAACACGGTGACGTACCATCTGTTTCTGAACGAAGTGAACGGGCGCTTCATGCAGCTCTCGGACTACGGGAAAATTGGAACGTGCCACACCGGCATAGAATCCCCCAGGAAACCACGATGGAAAATGGCGCACTGTATCGATAACTTAGGTACCTCCAGAAAAGAGGATCAAAAGGACTCACGCCAGGGAAAGAAATCTACAGGAGTGTTGCCGACAGGTCCAGAATGATTGAGAGTATGAGAGACACGGGCTCCAAGCTTGAGAAAAGGGTCATCATCCGATCTGATTTGGTAGCCGAATGCAGCTCGCATGATGTTGGACGTCGTAAACCTGCATACACTCTAAATCTGCGTCTTCGTAGAATATATCACTACATACCGATACGCAAGGTCAAGATGTCGTCCTTGGCCAACGCTCGAGAGGTTCTTAACGAGGATATGCGCTTCTTGCGCCAGCGCGTGATCGAATGCGCGGCTCTCGCGGGGCCCAAAGTACTGCTGCATAATCTTACGGTGCTTGAGGAAACGTTTGCCGTACTGGAGGAAAGTAAGCGATGGATACCAGCCCATGCTACGGAGAGATGATCAGCCCGTTTTACTGTTTGCGGTCTTGCAATTTTAGAATTGTACTCACATTTCGAACATGGTAATTTTTGGCCGGCAACTATAGTTGGATCCTTTGGTCTCAAGCAATTCTTGAGCTGCCTTGAAGCTCCCAAGGATTACCATTTCTCTTCCAAAGACCTTCAGGTACATAATGTCGCCTGATGACGAGATCAGAATGAGGGAAAGTTCGGTTAGAGGCAAAAATTTACCGTATTCTTGAGACCACTTATGAAAGGCCTGAGCTTGATTTCCTGGAGGGATCATTCGCAAATGACCCATCAGGGGATCCATCGGAGGTCCTGGGGGAAGATTCGAGCTTCGTTTGAAGCGACGGCTTGCAAGAGCATATGCGATGATAGTTAACAAGGTCACTCCCACGACGACATTTGAGTTCATGGTGCTTTGGGAACTTGAAGCTACGGGGTTGGACCTGGCCAGACCCTAATATACAGTTTCTCTATTATCAAGGACAGGCGAGGCCAATGGAACGGCATATAGCACAGAGCGTCCATTCACGCTGTCTGTCAGCCATTGATATACTCCTTGATACGCTGTGTGTGTGAATGAATTGATGAGAACCGGTGAATTAGTAGAATGTCAGCTGTAAGATGCTTACCGGCTGCTCGAGCCGTGGTTTTGGCTCCGTGACTTTGGAGTAAGGAATTGAATCTTCAAAAGCGATTCGGAGACATTCTGGTCCGTGTATCATCCGGATGTACTGCACGACGAGCGGGTTGAAGAACGTGAAACAGAGAGTTCGCTTGATTACTCCATCTCGGGTTTGTAAAATAGTGTTCAGTGCCCGTGCGCAATCAATGGGATGATTGCCAGTGCCGACCGGAGGACTGATGAGTGTCTGGAAGAAACAGAGATATGAAGCACGTGACCAAAACAACACCTTGAATTGGGCGATCCCCGAACTCTCATGTCTTTCACCCACTATTTTCTAATGTATTCGGAATGCCGACGAAGCCTCTGCCGCAATTGTTATACCCCTGAATTTTTCCATGTCAATATGACCTCAAGCACTGCATGGTTGGAGCCAGAATGAAGGACTAGTGTTGAAGGAGCAATCGCAAACGGCTGCTGTAGTACGTTCCTTTGATTTTACCCCCCTTAACCAGTGGTCAAAACTTTACCGGGATAGTAGGACGATCGGCGGAGGTAGCGAATGAAAGCTTTGAAGCCAAGTTGAAGCTGAAGCATGCATCGTTGATGAAAATCGGGCTGGATTCCACTCCCTTCCTCTACATCTTCGCATTTCACGCCGAGAAACAGTCTGTGCCAATCAATCCCGATTTTGCTGTCCTCTCAGTGGGATAATGCTTTCTTCCGCGCGACATCACACCTTTTTGCTCTTGACATGGTCAGCTGGCACATGCGGCACGAATATACTCGCATCTAGTCTATTTCCTTCTATTTCATACTGGCATCAAGAACGGGAGCCGTCTTGTTGCAGCTTGTTATGGGGTTACGGGTTTCGGTCGGGGCTAAACCCCATTGATTCACATCTGACACCGCAGAACCTCTTCAATCATCGTTTTCACGCTTCGACTTCAACAACTTCAAGTCTTAGCAGTCATTGCAAGCTGATGCCTTACACCTACATACCCATTACGCAGGGTTTATCCCGACCCGAGCCCGAAGACAGTCCGACATATGCTTGTCGCTAGGCGAAGACTCCTTGATTTCCGGGTTCGTGGCCTCCAAATTGGGATAGCATTAATATCCATACTGATAGAGCCATCACTGGCAACAAAAGCCGTTTCTGGGCGTACCCTGAAGACCTTCCTAGACCTTCCTGTCATTTTTTCTTTGGTTTTCTTAGCCGAAGTCACGTTCTAAGACCAAGCACATCGTAGTGGATACATAAAGTCGTATAAACATGGACGGTGCTCACTGCTCTCCTCCTTCCCCGCTCGAGTTATTATCATCATGGCCGGCGGTGCGATCGCATCAGGCGGAGGCGCTAGTGCGGGATTTTTCCACCTCATCGATCCAAGCAAGAAGTGGTATAATAACAGACGGTAAGGGCCCCATTTTTATATCTTACCTTTCGGCTCACTGTTAAGCGCAGACTCGTCATCCTCAATGCTTGGATAGTACTTGTGTATGAACCTTTCGAGATAAACACCGGAGTTTCTTCTGACATGACATCCTAGCCTCATCACCTCTTCAACGAACGGTTATGATGGAAGTATGATGAATGGTCTTCAATCCCTGACTCAGTGGCAAAATGATTTCAATAATCCTGGAGCTTCCATGTTGGGTTTATTGAATGCTATTCAAGTACTCATCTACCCTTCGGTCACCTGCAGCATAGCTCATGCACAACATAGAACATCGGTTCACTTGCCGCTTATCCTTTCGCACCGTATATTTCTGACGGAGTTGGGCGTCGGAAAGCCATTCTGTTAGGTTCAATAATCATGTGTGGGGCTACAGCACTGCAGACAGCCTCTAGATCCATCAATATGTTCATCGGTGCTCGGTAAGCTTCGATCCACAGTTTTTCGAGTTCTTTGGGTCTAATAGTCGGCTTACAGCTTTCTAATTGGGTTTGGACTATCATTCGCGGGTTCGCGCCCCTCTTCCTCTGTCGTTAATGTGTTTCTGACCGGTTCCGGCTGTCAGCTAATGCTGCCCCATTGCTCATTACGGAGTTGTCCTATCCTTCATACCGCGCAGCCCTTACTTCTGCATATAATTCTCTTTGGTATTCGGGAGCAATTATGTAAGAGCATTTCACATCAGCGGCGGGGCAAACCCAAGACTTGAATCCTCTCATTAATCAGCGCGGCGTGGGCAACTTTTGGGACCTTTCAGATCCCAAATACCTGGTCTTGGCGAGTTCCATCTCTACTTCAAGGCGGTACGTGTGCTCTTTCTTGTGGTATATGTGGCTCACAGCTCCTACCCCCACACAGTTCCTTCCATTCTTCAAGTTTTCCTCATTCTACTGGCCCCGGAGTCCCCCCGTTGGCTAGTCAGCAAGGGTCGAGAAGCAGAAGCCTTGCGAACACTCGCTTATTACCATGCTGACGGCAATGAGTGCGTGCGAAGACTCTTTCTTGCCTGTTCTTGAGCCAAACGTGTTTTAGGGATGACCCATTGGTCCGGTACGAGTTCGAAGAAATCAGAGCAGCCATCGAATTCGATAAGACAGGTATTTACGCTCCGCAATGAAAACCTCCACAGGCAGCTGACCAAATGAATGTATAGTTGCTTCCAACGTCGGGTACAAGTCGCTCTTTACCACCAAAGGAAATCTTAAGCGTATGAGAATCATTATTGCAATCGCATTCTTCTCCCAGTGGTCTGGAAATGGTCTCCCTTCCTACTACTTGAATAGAATCCTAACTCGCATTGGTATCACGAGAGATTTTGACCAGGTATTAATCGTTCCTCAACAAACGTCATTGATTCCAAATTGACGGTCTTGCTTAGCTTCTCATCAACGGAATTCTGGCCATATGGAACCTTTGCTGGGCTCTATTCGCGTCTTTCATGGTCGAGAGGGCCGGTCGACGATTTTTGTTCATCACCTCGTGTTGTGGCATGCTTCTGTTCTGGACTATTCAAACGATATGTTTCGCACGAACCGAAATCACAGGGCAGCCACAAGCCGGATATGCACTCATTGCGTTCATGTTCTTATTCTTCGCTGCATACGAGTACGCGGATGTCGACTCACAATTCGATGTATACTCACTGACAGTAAATTCTGTAGCATCGCGTTCAGTCCACTGATCGTCTCGTACACTGTCGAGATCTTGCCCTATGCCCTTCGTGCTAAAGGTTTCAACGTGTTCCAATTCACGGTGTCGTTGGCCATCATCTTTAACCAATATGTGAACCCTGTCGCACTCGGTATGGTTTCATGTCGGGTAGTATCGAGTTTTGAATGACGTTTTTCATGTAGATGCTCTCGTTTGGAAGTACTATGTACGTGGTGGCTTTCCATTACCCAGAACAAGAACTCAAACAAAACTTCTAGATCGTATACTGCTGTTGGCTAGTTTTCGAATTGGCGTATTGCTACCTTTGTGCGTCAGATCCTCATGAGTTCCCGAACATCACTAATTCATTATCACACAGTCGTTATCGAAACCAAGGGTCTTACGCTTGAGGAAACTGCTGCGCTCTTTGACGGTGAAGAAGCCACAGGCCATGTCGCTGGAGCTGGTCATGCGGCCGAGACGAAAGAAGCTACCATGGATGTCAAGCAGGATTCAGGATCGATTTCCGAGAAGACCTGAAATCCTCAATGGCATGTCGTTCCGATAATATATATCGAAATAATTCAGTATTGGAGTTTGTTTCATTCGCAATGTCTACAACTTTTCTGTGCAAGTTCTGTGTAATGAGCAAACAGTTCAAGACTGAAATCTTCGGAAGGGTTCTGACCTTCGAAACGTATATTTTTTGGAGTAGCATCCACGCGAACGTGGGCCCCCAGCAGACACATGGGCGTCTCTGGGCAGCGGCAGTGGGCACACTCAACCCCACTGGTGTTGAAACGTTGACCTTCGAAGCGTTGGCTACTGATCGTCAGTCTCAGCGGCTGATGTGAAATGGCGACCATGTGAGATAAATGGACTACGCAATTTTTGCAAAGATACGGAGGGTCATCGAGTAGGTCAGGGTGGATTCAAGCTGAATTTCATTTTGCTCAGTGGCAAGTATACTACACAGTATGTGAGACTACGTGAGGTATATCGAGTACGCTAGGACATGATGTAAAGGGTAGTTATGCGTGTGGCGGTGATTGGGGTAACCAACGTAGAGTAGAAAACTTGGCCTTGTTCGGATAGACTATGACTCCTAGGACCAGAAAGAAACCTTACATATATACATAAACCCGAAAGAATGAGAACAAACGGATTAAAGGTAGGAAAGCATTTAGGCCTTGTTGAGATTGGGAACCTCAGAGAAAGAACCAGAGTCGTGTTTGATCTCCGCGACGTCCTTGCTTTCGCCAGCGTGGCCGGCTCCAGAGACGTGGCCCTGAGCCTCTTCTCCGTCGAACAAAGCGGCGGTCTCTTCGAGGGTGAGCCCCTTTGTCTCAAGAACGACTAGAGATTCTTGTCAGAAGATAGGAAAAGCGAATCAATAATGTGGACGCACAGAGGTAGACGTAAACCAATTCAAACACAAGCCAGCAGCAGTAGACTATGTAGTACTTCCAAACAATAGCATCTGTTCCGCTTCGTCAGTATAATGAAAACAGTTATGCTTGGCTGTATACGCACCAAGGGCAACTGGGTTAACATATTGGTTGAAGATGAGAGACAATGAAATTGCAAAGTTGAACACGTTGAACCCCTTGGCACGGAGGGCGTAAGGCAAAATTTCGACGGTATATGACACAATCAGCGGTGTAAAGGCAAGGCTTAAGGAGAATCGTCAGCTAACAACGATTGGGATAGCTAGTAGCTATTTACTCACTCGTAGGCGGCGAAGAACAAGAACATAAAGGCGATGAGAGCATATCCAGCCTCAGATTTATGTGTGATCTCGGATTGGGCAAAGCATATGGTTTGCGCCGTCCAGAACAACAGCATACCGGCAGCTGAAGTGATAAAGAGAAGTCGCCTTCCAGCCTTTTCGACCAAGAAGGAGGCCAACATAGCCCAGCACAAGTTCCAGATGGCCAAGATACCATTAATCAGAAGCTACGAAAGTATTAGTATCCAGGTGCCAAAGCTAGATGTACCCAATACTCACCTGATCAAAGTCTCGGGTAATCCCAATGCGTGTAAGGATCCTGTTCAGATAGTAGGAGGGAAGGCCGTTTCCAGACCACTGCGAGAAGAATGCCAGAGCGATGATGATTCTCATACGCTTTAGGTTACCCTTCGTGGTGAAAAGTGACTTGTACCCGACGTTAGAGGCAACTGCGAATGTGCAGCATTAGGAAAGGCGCCAAGAAAAAAAAAACAAAAACTGAGGAATCACCTGTCCTATCAAATTCAATAGCGGCTTTGATCTCCTCAAATTCATATCGGACAAGGGGATCATTCCTTCAAGACAGGTGAATTAGTTATTATCTATGGAGTGGATGCGATCCACTCACTCGTTACCATCGGCATGATAGTATGCGAGTGTGCGTAAAGCTTCGGCTTCTCTGCCCTTGCTGACAAGCCAACGCGGCGACTCGGGAGCGAGCAGGACTAGGAAAACTTGTAGGACAGAAGGCACTAAATTATCGGTGTCAGTAAATCATCGTCGACGAGTCCTGGCTACAAACAAACACTCACCTCCCTGAAGGACAGATGGCACTCGCCAAGACCAGGTATTCGGAATCTGGAATGTTCCAAAGGTGGCCCACGCAGCACTTTGGAAAAAATAACACCGTCAATTTTTTTCTGAAAAACTTGATGATATCAACCGGAGAACTCCACTGACATGATAGCACCAGAATACCACAGTGAGTTGTAGGTAGACGTGAGTGCAGCACGTTGGGAAGGATAAGCGAGCTCCGTGACCAGAAGGGGTGCCGCGTTGGCTGTATGAATGTTAGATTGGTTCTCCGAGCCACGCAACAACGATTATGACACGAACCCGCAAATGTCAAGCCAAATCCAATCAGAAAACTATGAACCCATCAGCACTACTTATCATTTGCGCGCTGAATAGGAAACTCACCGAGCTCCGATGAACATGTTTACGGACTGCGATGCTGTTTGAATCGCCGTAGCCACGCACATCAAGAGGGCCCCAAAGAAAATAGCCTTGCGACGTCCCACGCCGTCGGTCACATAGGGTGCAAACGGGTAAGCCGCCAATGAACCGATGTTCTGATGAATTGAGTGAGCCATGTGGAGGCAAATCCACCAAGGTCACGGGACACACCTGGATAGCGTTCAACAGCCCCAACATGGAAGGGCCGGGCTCGTTGAAATCCTTCTTCCACTGACTCAGAGATTGTAGACCGTTCATCATACTTCCATCGTAACCGTTTGTGGAGGACGTGATCAACCTATGCAAACTATTAGACGAACTTTCGAAGAAATGCAACGAACGGCACGTACAGGAGGACAATCCAAGCATTAAGGATAACGAGCCTGGCCAAGAAGGACAAGATTAGAAACAGCCAAGGTCAGTATAAGGATTGGCGTACCTCTTGTTGTTGTACCACTTCTTGCTCGGGTCGAGAAGGTGCGCAAACCCTGCATTAGCGCCTGAGGAAGCAACGGCACCGCCAGCCATGGTCAGAAGGAATCCACGAAGGAGTTCGGGGAACGGTGGAAAGAGGGCGAGAGCCTAACGTGAATTTATATTCATCATTGTGATTTTCTGAAACGTATGGTGTTAGACGGATTCGGCTCATGTGACAGGGTGAGATGAGTTTCTCCAAAGGTACGCCGGAAGAGCAGTGAAAGGTCAGTTCCGCAAGTCTCGATTGGGAATGGACCCTCTTGACTCCGAGAAGTCGCCATTAGAGGGTATCAGAGTCGCGATTCAAGGCCGGATGTAGAATATTCGTCCCAACATGTCCAGATCGGGTGAGCAAAGCCGGTTTCTACGCATTCTGTACATCACGCTCGCACAAGCGTTGTACCCCTGTCGAAGATGCGGCTATCCTTCACAAACATGATGTATTAGCATAACCTTTGTACGAAGCAGGATATTAGTTTTTTCCCTGAAAGTTTTCATGTTGCCCCACAACGTACTACCTCCCCAGACACAAAAAGGAATGCCCATGGCACGACTTTCCGATTTACCCCGTAGAGACGTTACCCCATGGGCGCGCCCTCGCGATCATTTGATGCGCTGATGATCCTGCAATCGTGAACCGAAGATTTCCCGCTCCGCTTGCGGGAAGTGACGTCTGAAATTATTTGGATTAACCCAGAATTACTATTTGCGAGGAACCTAGCTCTAATGCATACATTCAGAAGGGTAGGACGATATGATGTGCAATCCAGATAACAATACAATATGATAACGAACGTACTGTATACACAAGTGAAAGTGCGGTGACACGAATAGAGTCCGCCACCTTTGGGGATATCAGAATTGTTTGAGTAGTTGCTTCGCCGATGAAGGTTCTTGTCCTTCGCCCGATGATGGTCGCTCTGCTTCCTGATTGGCGACCACTTCTACTTTCTTTCTTCGACCCAGGGACATGCCCCAGGTGCTCGCCAGACTAGCCAACACTCCAGATCTGCCGGGCGTGACAGTAGAAGAACTGGAAGAACTAGCCGTAGTCGGTGTACTTTCTGCGGGTGCTAAAAGAGATTTGCGCGGGGAGTGATAAGAACTTGTCCGACGTCTAGCAGAGTCCTTCAAGAAGTTCGATATTCCATCTGACATGGATCCGTCTGGAGATGGTGTCGCAGTGTAGCCTAGCACACGGTCCTCCACTGCAGAGGGTGAAGACACCAGACGATCTGTGAGTGCAATGGTGGGCGATGCTTTGACAGGAGAAACACTGCCCAAGGGTATGCGTCCTGCGGAAAATTTGGAAGTAGTAGATAACCGGGAAGCTCGCGAGCCCGGTCGAAGCGGCGATGGCTGAACGGGATGCTGGGAGCGTACCGACTCGGCATGTTGAGAAGGGGATGAACCGATGTTTTGTGGAGGTGATGATAACGGCGGAGGTTGCAATACTGCATCGGAGGAAGAAGGCAACGGAAGAGGTTTTCTTGGAGGAGAGGCATCAGAGGGTGGTTCAGATGCTGGCTCAAGAGATTCGTTCGCCTCAGGAGAGGCTTGCGCGAGTAACCGCGATAGAGAAGATGGACGAGCTGTGGTAGGTGATGAGTTTGAACGAGTGCGGGAGCGTGTCGGAAATAGTTGCGAGTTCGGAGGATGTGTGACCTCAAAAGTGTTGTCAACTTCGGCCTCGGGAGGACCTGGAGGAAGCGTTGGTGCACTCGCTGCCAGGTTGTCGGACTTAGGATCAACTTCCGAGGTCTGCTTCCTCGACGACAACCGTCTTTTGTTGTGACTAGGCTTTGTCCAATCCTCTACCTCCAGCATATAGTATTTGACACCATCACCTAGACCATAAGGGTTGCTTGATGGATCCTGTTCCCGCCATAGAATTAGTCTCTTACTTTTTGAGAGAAAAAAAAGCCTTACATCGCGGTCTACCACTCTCTCAGTGATTGACGTGATCCTGGCAACTATCCATTCACGAGTCTTCAGTTGCTCCGCAAGATGACCAGTAGCTTGTAGGAAGTAGTGAGGGAAGGAGACTGAAACGCGGAGAATAATCGGAATTCATGAGTATCAACCAACAACACGAACTGTCAACATACCATTGAAAGCTGCCCAAGGTTTGCTAATCGAATTCCGGGTTGGCAGGAAAAGGGCCAGATCTCCTTTTGCGAAGTTCCTGAATGAAATTTTGCCCTTGGCACGTTCTCGATACTCCTTACACTGCTTTTGCCATTTTCGGACAGTCGAACCCGTTTTCAAAACTGCCTCTTGGAAGTGGTCGTGATCGAAAGCCCTTAATGCTTCCAAGGCAGATGCAGGGTCGGAGGGATCAATAGGCGATGGCTCCTCAGGTTGACCGATGATACTATGGCGCAACTCCGGTGAAAATGCAGACTCAGCCAGGGATGCGCCTTGTCGGGAAGTCGAGGTGGGAAGAGAAGTAATAGTCTGGGCTGTATGCAGGGCCTTGAGGTGCGAGGCACGAAAGGCTAGAGCAACGTCGAGTATTTGGGCTACCAAGCGATTGGCATGCTCTAATTGATGCTCGAATTCCGATTGTGAGGCGCGACCCGTTTTCAAATCGTCTCGCAGGAGCCTCTCATTATGGCGTGCCTCTTTCAGTTCGTGCTCCACTCGCTGGAGTTCCTCCCGAAGACCGACAGCATCAGCTCGCTCGACCTCAAGTTCCGAGCGGATTTCCTTGAGCTGTCGTTCGACATGCTCCTGGGCGGCCTTGCATTCAAAGAACTGACGTTCCAAGACTGCACGGTCACCGTCGGCTTCCGCAATATGATCTCGAAGAACTCGGTCATGCTCAGAAGCTTGAGCACGGAGCAGGCGATCTTTCTCTTCACTAGCTTGTTTCAGCGCAAGATTGACTCCTTCGGATTCTGCACGTGCTGCACGTATTTGCTCCTGGAGGTCCTCCCCACGAGAACGCGCCTCTTCCAGGTTCTTGAGGTTCTTGGCCTGATCCTCTAATAAGCTAGCGACTTTTTCCGCATTCCGAGCTTCCAACGCCTTGACGTCCTCGAACTCGGCCCTGATCTGAGCCAATTCCTGACGTAGAGCCTCAGACACACGGGTCTGCTCGGTGACATCCTTTAGGGCAAGGACCAACTCCTCGCGCTGATGGTCGACATCACGAAGCAGCTCCACAACCCGCTCTTCCTTAATGCGGCGTGCAGTAGTTTCGCTTTCCAGCTGCCCCCGTACTTGATGGAGTTCCCGCTCTAGCCTATTTGCCCGTTCACGTTCGGCGGTAGCATCCTGGTCAAAACTCTGCACATCGGACTTCAATCGATGTATCTCTCCTCGCAGTGCTATACGCTCTTCTTGGAACATAGCTTCCTGATGTGCCTTGGTGTCCTGAACCATACGGAGCTGTTCCACCAGTTCGTTATACATTTGCTCCTCCGCTTCCAGGGCTGCATCACGGTTCTTTTATTAATCGCAAGTCGCACGCTATATAGAATAGCACTCACAGCGGCGTCGAGAATGGGATATTCGGGAAGCGGATAGCACTTTCGTCAAGAATCAATCAGTTATTTCATCAAAGACACACAGAAACGGGAGAAACCTTACAGGACCTTTCAGCGATTTTGTCAAACCCCGCTTCTAACCCATCCATCTTCGCCACAAGCCGCTCTAGACCCGTTTTACATTCTCTCACCGCACTGAGCGCTGCAGAGTCATTTTGGGATTGTGAGACCTCTTCCAATTCGTCAAGAACACGGAGTAGTCCTTTGAAATAGATAGATTAGCATCATTACTGTTCGATTCTGTGAGTCCTACCGTTGATATCTTCCCGCTCAAGTGAGTAAACTTGATCCGTGATACCAGATGGTGAGAAGTCAATTGTTGGAACTGGGTCGTCCATGCCTTTCGTCTCGAAGGGTAGCTGGCCATGAATTTCACTGCGATAGACCTGGCGACGTTTGCGTTCGCTAGACCTGAAGCGTGAAAAACGATTAGACGAGGTATAGCTTCAGGAGGTAACCACGCACGAAAGCTTGGCCATGACCTCCAATATACTCTGTGCTCGATGATAAAAGAACTGCGAGAATTCTTTCCGCCGAACAATCTCGATGACAGTTGCTCCATATGCGTACAGCATATTGTGTAGTCTCTGAATATGTAAGAAGCTATTTTTGCCCCGAAAGCTTGCTTGCAATGCGGTCAACTCGGGAGGTATTTGAATTAGGTCATTATTAATAACCGTGATGTGTCTCAGTGCAGCTATGCATTGACGAGTATTCGCGTTCTATAGTATTTTTATTCAGTATCACCTATGATATAGCGACAGCATGCGGGAATACCTTTAGACTGACGATTCCCTGTAGCTCCGACCGCAGATTTGAATCCAAACGCTTGAAATCTAGGGCATGGTAAACAGAGGTGGCGAACCGTGAAAGGATGTGAAAAACCTTGCAAGATCGCTTCGGTGTCGGCTTTAGGAACTATAGGAGTAGATAAGTACAGAGGAAGAGTTGCGAGGACAGGGGCATACCTTCGAGCCCGCTGGTTGAACTGGTGATGATGTCAACGATTTCATTTGACCGTCGTAGGCAGGCCTCCGCATCATCTAGCAGCCTGGAACCAAGGTGAATTTCTAAACGGAGTGCTGATAGCTAAAGACCAACTGAGTTGAAGTGACTGTTGCACGAATTGAATCACAGCCTTCTTGGAGCTGCCCTATCTTCTGCTCCATGGTATCAAATCTGGTTTTCAAGTCCTCTACACGCCTCGGGTAAGGCGGAGTGAAACCTGAGTATTGATGTTTTCCACTCACCGTGGGTTCTAGCACAAGTCTCTGCCACCTGCCTCATCTTCTCATTAGACACGTAATCACCCAAAGTCCTATGCCTTTCTCCAGCCTCTATAGCTTTTCTTGCATTCGAAGAGACAAAAACTGTGTGCACGCGCACCCTTGAGATCAGATCCAAGTCGGCTTCTAACCCTGCTAACAACGACGCTTGTTTCTGCAATTCATTGCGCAAACCATTCCCCAGGCCCTCGAATACCTCCGTCACCGATAGCACGCTCATATCGAGGCCACTAGATGCAATTCGGATGGCTTCGTGTTGACATTGCAGAGATAGGGCAATGGCTTTGATATGATCAAGGTGTGTACGGGCGACGCGCAGGTACGATGCTGCGAGTTGAGTTGGACGGATTGGGGGAGTTGCTGAAATGCTTTCTAGAAGGGAATCAAACTAATGGTCGATGGTGGATTTAGGGTGCTGGAAATATACCTTCTATCGGCGGTTGCAGGGGGGGTTCAATGGTAAGTTCACGTATGACTTCTTCGACGTCGTAGTCAAGATAGTACTTGTTAAATACAAAGATAGACTATGAATACAGTTAGTTCACTGTCATCCAAGGCTATGTGGGCATACGCACTTGGTCTTGTGAGCCAGCAAATTCACGCAGGTTAGCATTAGTGAGCCTTCGACCATCCGTCATATATGCAAGCACTGCTTCGGCTTCGACTCCACTTTCATGCTGCAAAAATGTCTCGAGATTTCCGTATCTTTGTGGTTTGTGAGATCTAATGTGTAGCCAAGCGAGTATAATGTATCGTACCGCTCAATGTCTCGCAGGGTGGCATTAACCTAGGAGAGAATGAGCTCTATTCTCCCACAAAATGGTAGGCAGAGCGACACACCTCGAATAGTTGTCCGTCTTCCGCTCGACATATCCGTATCATAATCGATCCTTCACCCACCAGCCTTCTACCTGCAATGTTGAGGTTCCTCTTGACACGAGGCAGTTACGCGTCGAGTATCTTCTGAAGAGTTGTAAAGGACGTAATATCAGTAATCTCTCCGTTCGGGATATCAGAAAGGATAACGTGGTCGAATAAAGGCTGTAGATAGATGAGAGGAAGTTGCAGGAGACTAGGCAGGAAGTATCGAGTGTCGGCCCTCGGGTCAGGCGAGATGCTGTTTCGAGACGGATATTTCTCACGAACCCTTCTGCTCGTCCACTATAGCGGCACGGCCAAGTAGCAACAAATTCACTTATGGCCTTCGAACTCTGTAGTCCTTGGTTTCCCCTAGGCAAAATTTCAGCTGCTCGCAAGCTCGCTTTCTTGCGTCACTGCTACTGTCATCGCATCGGAGGGCGTTACCGAGGGGCCGTCATTTTGTTACACACCAGCGCTGCTTTTCTGTACAACAAACCCCTCGAAGCGAACACAGATCTTCGATACGTCTCAAACACCGTCAGGCGCACTACATACCTGGGAAGCCCATTTCTATAGGATCTATTCAAGATCTGTATTCCCCGGCTTTGTTACCCAATTTTTCCCTCGCTTTGGAATCCGGTTGAGGACGTGCAGCCCGTTTTTACCTAGAATTACAGCAGTCTAGGCCCTTTAGGGTGTTTTGACTCGCCCCGCCGGTGCATTCTTCCGTAAATGTTCGGCCATGTCGTACACGAAAGTTCAAAGACTTCATGAAACTATTCTGTATAATGCAAGGTGAATGACACTATAGGCCCGGGCTCCCTGCATCACCCAGCTAATAGATACTGTATCGTCCCAACGCAGTCTGTAGCTATAGCAGGAAGAGCAAGGTCAACAACTTCTCGTGAATCCGGTTAGATTTCTGTCGGATCTATCTTAAAACCGACTCTTTCGGCCAGAACAGACCTGAGCATTCCATGCAACGTTTTTCTCAAACCGGCGTACTCCACCGCAAGCCGAGAATCAAGAGGTATATAAACCGTCGACTAATTTCCTGAATCGCCGTTCTTCAAGATCGTGGGGATGCCCCTTTTCAAGCTTAACATCGGTGTCATTCTCGCCGCGTTCGGCGTCTTGGTGACTCCTGTACTTTGTGTATTCGGTGATGGTACTGTGATAATCCTTGAATATGAACAATCCCCTACATGATGACTAATGGCCTTCTAGCAACATGGTATCGGCCAAACGGTGGACAAGGTGCTTGCGGTGCCCCAGTCGCCAACTCTGACGTCTCAGTCGCCTTGGCACCAGAGCACTACAAAGACGGCGAACTCTGTTGGAAACGTATAGGCATATGGTGTGAGTACTGTTCTGATCATAAACACAAGTGTATTCCTCACTCATTCCTCTTATAACAGCCGACGGCAACTATATCGATGCTACTGTCGCCGACTGTTGTCCTACTTGTGGGCCTGACGACATCGACCTTACGGAGTCTGCTTTCCAACATCTGGCAAGCCTCGACACGGGTCGCATGAAAGTGAGCTGGGAAGTGTTGTAGAACCATACTGTTGTGATTCTTGTTCTTGTGCAATCCCTGTGATTGTAGGCTGTAGCCATATCGTCGCTCCTTGACATGTGCGTTCTCTATGTTACCATATAGTCGTTAATGATATCATCAGCTTTACTCAAAGTGGCGTTTTCGTTTGTTACTACAATACTTACGATCAACAGCTTGTGAATCATGCTCCCCAGAGGCTTATCGAGACCATTAAGTGCGCTAGGAATAGTTAGTTCAACGTTAGCTTCGATCTACATTGACTGTAATTCTTACTTATTTCTTCTAGACTCCAGATACATGGTGCCCCTTAGAAGAGAGCTTGGGAAGCTCCTCGGAATGGCTCAGCTGGATTCGGAAGCGCGGAAGCGAACCGGTCCGTGCGTTGGGGGCGGATGGCGTGACCTCCGGACCGGTATATCCGCTGCTTCTTATAACACATCGATGAAGATGCTCTCCTCAGTTCGTTCCTTCCCACTGCCTCACAATGTCCGTCCCAAAGATCAAGCTCAACAACGGCGCAGAGATTCCGGCTGTTGGTCTAGGTGCGCACATGGCTCCCAACAATCTATTTGGCGTAAGGTTGCCGACGCTTAAAGTGCAGGAACGTGGCAGTCTAAGCCAGAAGAAGTCGTCGCGGCCGTTTCTCAGTATGTTTCATCTTTGCATTTATGGAATGCATATGGTTGATTGAAGATTGTGGATAGTGCCTTAAAGGAAGGTTACAGACACATCGATTGTGCCTGGTGCGTCGCCGTTTCGTGACCTGATGGCAGTTGAACCAATACCATTGCAGGGGATACGGCAACGAGAAAGACGTTGGAGAGGGCATCAGACAGTCGGGTGTGCCAAGGTCGGAGATCTTCGTGAGTGATATAGAGATAGGAAAACGATATCACGCTGACGATCAAGTAGATTACCAGCAAATTATGGGGAACATACCATTCGCGGGTCGAAGAGTGCCTCGACGAAACCTTATCCAACCTCGGTACTGACTACCTTGACTGTGAGAAAGATGGCTTTATAGTTTGCGCACAATCCTAACGGTCACACAGTATACCTTGTCCACTGGCCTGTACCTCTCAACCCCAAGGGCAACCATCCTGTCTTCCCTACTCTTCCCGATGGCAAGAGAGATGTTGATCACAGCTGGAAGTTGGCGGATACATGGAAACAAATGGAAGCCGTTTTGAAGAAAGGTTGGTCAAACTCACACCACTTTCATTCCAGCACACTAATTTCAACACAGGCAAGGTCAAGTCCATTGGTGTTTCCAACTTTTCCGTCAAGAAGCTGGAGGAGATTCTGCCAACTGCCGAAGTGGTGCCAGTTGTGAATCAAGTACGTCATCCGTCTCTTTCGCAACAAGTATTTGACCCTATATTCGTATCCCAAGCTTGAGATCCACGCCTACAACCCGCAACACGAGCTACTTGCGTATCTGAGAAGCAAGAGTATCGTTCCCCAAGCATACTCACCTCTCGGCTCCTCCAATTCGCCTTTGCTCAAAGACGATGTCATCACAAGTATCGCAGAGAAACACTCTCTGCAGCCCGCAGACGTTCTTCTTGGATGGCTTGGTGAGATATAGCAATGACTCGTTATTGCACTTACCCATTGACATGAATCAACACAGTCGCCAAAGATATCGTTGCCCTTCCGAAATCCGTTACTCCAGCACGGATCACTGCTAACCTCAAGGGTGCTATTGCCGCCTCGACCAAGCTCACGAAAGAGGATATAGAAACGATAGATGGTCTCGCTGCTTCTGGAAAACAAAAGAGGTGCGAAAATAGAACCTGCTTTGCTTGCTTAATCTTTTGCTAATTGCTCTTCTCTCTATATGACCTAGGTTCATAATGCCTCCTTGGCGTAAGTGGTTTTTACTTTGACAATGTCCGAGGACTGACACCTTGACTAGCTGTCGACCTTGGATTCGATAACTGGCCCAACAAGGTAGTATAAAGGAGGAATGTATCGTGCTTACATTGTATGTGTGTGTAAGTTATACGTGTATCAAATAAAGCAATGGCGGATCCGATAACTTAACGTCTTTAACCATGCAAGCTCGCTTCTAGAAGATACGTGTCATCTCAGAAGAGCCTAACAAGGAAGCTTGGATGCGTTTCCTCGGGGGATTGGCAAGCCTAAACTGTATTGGAAGTATTGTTTCAGGAGAGGCATTTCATCAAAGAGTAACCAAGTCAAAAAGTTAAACGATACAATCTAACTGGGGCCTTTCAGTTAATCCCTATCGTTGTCGGGGACAGGCAAGTTCGATTTGTACACCGTCGCTCTCAGCCTAGCCCAAGAGACCATGCGTACATGTTCCGTAGGTGGCAGACACCCAGTGCACGGCCAGACACAACCTAGTTGCAATTGATTCGCGCCCTGTGCTCCCGCAATACACACGATATTTGAGTATCTTGATCGGTTTCCAGGACGTGGCACCTTGAATGATCCCTCTAGGATAGGAATGTCGATTAGTGTCGGACCATCTCTCGTTACCATAAACTGACTGATACGTTTTGTGATTGAGGGCGCCATTTTAAAGGGGTTTGATACTAGAGTGTGGCCAAGGTGTCGATGCTGTACAGTATCATGACTGAGCTTTGAGGATTAGTGCATGAATGAAAGGGAGAAAGTTCGGCGCTCGCCTCATGCGACAGCCCGATAGCGGACTTCGAAAATTTTACCGACGCACCTTGACCTCAATCCACATCCTTCATTCTGTCCAGCGTGGCCCATTGTTATGACGCCCAATGATATCTTTTTACCCTTCAAGGATACTCAAGTTTCTCAGAATAGCTGACAATGACACGCATCTCGCAGGAACCCGCTACCACGTGTGAGTAAATTTCACGTTCAATCCTCCCATTTGAGTTCGTCTTCTCTGTGTACCCTTGGCAGCCGAGGCAAATGGCGTGGCGCTCGTTCATCAATAGAGTTTTTGCCAACTGTATCGGGTCCTGGGTTTGATACTTCAAAGTGTATCGCCCTTTCATAATCGCCAGGGATGTCGCCGAGTGGACACTTCCACATCGCCACACGTCTCGATATGGAATCGGAGGATATGTCATGCACGACCTGGGTTTAAAAGAATGCAGGAATGCTGGACAAGATATCACTCAGACTCCCCGTTCTTGCTTTACCCTTCACCACAACTTGACCATCCCTCCTCATCTTCCTTTTTGTGTCCTTCAAGAATGCCCGGAACCCTTGTGAAGAACGGCCGTGACCTCGACGTAACATCCGACGCGATTGACGAAGGTGTGCATGTTCATATTCTGTGTCTCCGTGACGTCGGCTTACCGATGATCAGTGAACGTCCTCAAGAGCAAGCTCTGGAGCGCCGAGTCTGAATTCGACTCTGAAAAAGACAAGACACAGTTCCGTGACTACGATTCTGCGTGCGACCGGGTCAAAAATTTCTACAGGGAACAGCATGGTACACATCATTCCGTTAGTTCAGGAGTTTGACAGGTTACTCACGCCGGATGCTGTAGAGAAACAGACGGTGGCTTTCAATATCAAAGCGCGTGTTGATTTCAAGAACAAGAAACGGGCTCGAATGGGAATTTGGGAAGCGATGGAGATGCTCAACACGTTAATAGATGAATCAGATCCAGACGTAAGTTTGGGCACGAGGCCGTATTTTGAGAGTTGTATTCACTGTTAATTTCAGACAAATCTATCTCAAATCGAGCATCTGCTGCAAACTGCCGAAGCCATTCGTAGAGACGGGAAGCCAGAGTGGATGCAGGTATTTTCGTGATGTGATTGACTTCTGCCGGGATATATCTGACATACAGCGCAGGTTACCGGATTGGTCCATGATCTTGGAAAATTGTTGTTCTTATTCGGCTCAGAGGGCCAGTGGGATGTTGTTGGGGTATGTCAACCATTTGACGTTTTTCCTGATCATTCTGTTCATGGTAGCGATGAATGTAGGATACCTTCGTTGTGGGGTGCAAGTTCTCTGACAAGATCATATACCCCCATACATTCGAAGGGAACCCCGACAGTTGTGATAGCGTTTATAGCACCGAAAATGGCATTTATGAACCACACTGTGGTTTGGACAACGTTATGCTTTCCTGGGGTCATGATGAAGTGAGTACCTACTCCCTATGTGTACGCTTTTGCTGACATGGTTCGTACCCAACAGTATCTTTACCACGTCCTGAAGGATCAGAGTACTCTTCCACCAGAAGCACTTGCTATGATTCGATATCATAGTTTCTACCCGTCAGTATATTTGCCTGGGAATTATTTCGATGGGCGCTGATAGAACTTTTCAGATGGCACCGTGAGGGGGCCTACAGACATTTGATGAATGAGAAAGACCGAGATATACTCGCTGCGGTACAGGCATTCAATCCGTATGACCTGTACAGCAAGAGTGACGAACCTTGCGATCCTGTCAAGCTCAGGCCTTACTATGAGGGTCTGATTGCCAAATTCTTCCCTCCGGTGTTGGATTGGTAGATGCATGTCGTTAATGTTATTCCATATTACCTAGAGTCTAGAGCTAGATGACTACAGTACGCAACGTTGTAATCCCAGAACTTCCAATTAGAGCGAGGTAGACTTGAGTTGGACTTCGAGATGAGACGTAACGGTACGGTAACGCGTCGTGGGATCGATAAGATGAAATTTTTTTTTCTTACGTCCGTGTATCTCCACGTTTATCCGAACCCCAAGGACAACCGTCACCAACGTGCACGGTACTCTGTTTCTCCAACCACCATCATCCCCACCATGGCTGATAGTGCCCCAGAAAGTACCCTGCCTTATCCCCCAATTCACAAAGACAAGAAATTTGTCGTTCTTTCCGACTGGTTGGTGAGCTTCCATGTTAAAACTAGGCTCGTCGTTACTGAACTTGGTATTATTAGGGATGGCACGATTACGACGTATGATTCCAATGATTGTGGGTCTTCTAGATTGACCGACATGAACATTCTCGTTGATTAGCTCACTTCGACATGGCGTCTGACTCTTTTGATCCTTTCCTGTTTGGATCGATGTGGTTTCATCTCAAGATATGACTGATAACCTTGGATTCGGCAAGGATAAGAGGAGGCAGGGAAACCTAGATATATTATCAGGAAAGGTTACTTTCCGGTGCGTGTTAATTTGAATAGATGCCAGCGAGTGAGGTAACGATATGCTCCGCAGAGATGAGTTCCGAAGGATGCTTGCTAGCGTTGTGGAGAATGGGCACAGCTTTGAAGAATGCAAGCAGGTTCTTCGCAATAGTGAGCTCAATCGGTACCTTCCTTAGTCCGCCGTGCTGAAAGGTAATACTAGACATTAAACTCGATTCGGGGTTTAAGGAATTCTATGCATGGTGCAAGGCGAATGACATCCCCGTCATCATCGTATCTAGGTGAGTAAAGAACATCTCCTGACGGGATCACTGATGTTGAGATGGTTGCAGTGGAATGACACCGACGATACGTGCCGTTCTTTCAAACCTGGTGGGCGAGGAAGCTGCAAAGGAGATTGAGATTATCTCGAATGATGTTGACTTGCATCCGGATGGAACCTGGACCATCAAATTCAGGCACCCCAGCAGGTACATACCCTTACATCCGCACCCACAAGGGCGTGCTAACACACTCTTTAGCGGCTATGGCCACGACAAATCGCAGGCTATCCTTCCATACCGTCAGCTGGAAAGCCCGCCTACCTTATTCTTCTTTGGTGATGGTGTTTCGGGTAAGCGATCCTTGCCGTGATGTTACTATACAACATTTGACAATAATTCGACACCCTCCTGCAGATATGTCTGCTGCTAAACACGCCGATGTTCTGTTCGTCAAGGAGAAGGATTATGGAGAGAACGATCTATCCGTCTATTGCACCAACAACGGCATCAAACACGTCCTCTTTTCCAACTTCTCGCAAGCCCTTCCCATTGTGCAGTCCATCGTCAAGGGAGAGAAGTCTGTGGAAGAAGTGTTAGAAACTGGTCGTGCTTAAACAGTTCCTCGCCTGGGAATAGAATGTAGATCTATGTATAGAACGCTCTAGAGTCCATTCAATGCCTATACCGCAATTCAGCTTTCTGCGGATGCGGGGCGCTTAGATTTCGCCAACGAAGGCGCTGGTCCGTGCGGGAAGAAAAGGGGTTACACATCTCACGGACGGACCATGTCATACATTTTGCTCAACTCCGTTCCATCCTAGAGTACTTATTCCCTCATATGCTCTTGCGTTTCAAGGATGCTTCAGAGACGAGCTACTAGAGGGTACAACTGGCTGAGGTCCTCACGCCAACGGCATTACCATGATGAATCGTTTGGATTCCGGAAGGCACCTGCGTTCGAATTTCCGGATTGTA
This sequence comes from Paramarasmius palmivorus, assembly GCA_037176845.1. Taxonomy (NCBI): domain Eukaryota; kingdom Fungi; phylum Basidiomycota; class Agaricomycetes; order Agaricales; family Marasmiaceae; genus Paramarasmius; species Paramarasmius palmivorus. The sequence continues at coordinate 188,232 of JAYKXP010000034.1, read as the reverse complement.
CGTGGCATCTCTGTGTCTTCCATGGACAAAGTTAACTCTATTCTTATTCTGGTTAGACGACAGCTCTCAAATTGAGAATAGGCACCAAAACGCTGCCTTATTACGCTACGTGGACAATGTCCGAACTCATGGGCACCGTGCAGCCAGGATTGACCCGCTCGACTTGATCGACAGAGAGTCCGAAGTTGCAGCTCTGGATCCTTCTCGTTATGGGCTGAACGATGGACAGAAGAAGTACAACGTCAACGGAATCATTTGGACGAACCCTCGCGTCGAGTCACAGAGAGACGATACAGAAGAGTGGTGGACTTTGGATCAGATTACGCGTCATTTGAAGTCGGTGTACGTCGGAAGAATCGCATACGAGGTGCGTCTGAATTCTCTTATAGCCAAGTTTCGTGGTTCTGACTGTCTGAACAGTATATGCATTCGCCCTCCAAGACAGAACGACTCTGGTTTTCTCACCTACTTGAATCAAAAACTCTACCCGTATCGTTAGCGGAAGAAGATCGCGAACTCAAGAAGCGTATACATGGACTGCTATCTCGCAGTGAGGTGTTCGACAACTTCCTTCAGCTCAAGTTTCCGAATTTGAAGAGGGTATGTCGGCAGTCACGGTCCATGACTGCTTTACAGCCTGATGTCCCTTTGTAGTATGCGCTTGAAGGAGGAGAGTCTATGCTACCGGCTCTTGATTCACTCTTTGCGTCGGCTGCTCGGAGTAAGGTTTTTGTTGTTCTGGAAGCGAGTTTAATTGACATGGACGAATGGATGGCAGATGCTGTCTCGCATATTATTGTCGCTATGCCTCATCGTGGCCGCCTCAATTTCCTCACTGACTTGATGGGCTATTCGCCTACTGGGCTTTTCCACAAGATTCGAGGCGGCTCTGAATTTCCAGAGGAATTGGGTGCTGAAGGAGATGTTGTCAGTCACTTGGGTAAGTTTAGTAACCTGCACTTCAGCTAGGAGGATGTTGTTAACGGCGACTGTAGTATCGTCGACACATCTGAAGTACTCTGGAGCACAAGATTCTGTCAAAGTTTCACTACTCCCTAATCCATCACATCTCGGTTCGTCAACACCCCTTACTGCTTTCAAAACGGAGAATGAAATCGGTTTACAGAGGCTGCCAATGCAATTGCTCTCGGAAAGACCAGGGCGAAGCAGTACTCCCTGCTGAAAACGTCCCCTGATACATGCCAATTGGGTGATAAGGTTATGTGTGTGCAATTACACGGTGATGCGAGCTTCAGTGGTCAAGGTGTTGTTATGGAAACTCTTGGGCTGAGTACGTCGACCTTTACTTCACTATTTACATGCATGAACGTTGACGTGCACGTTCTAGGCAACTTGCCTCACTTTACTAGTGGGGGAACGGTTCATCTTGTAGTTGAGTAAGTGGATAGCATCTCCTAACGTGATCCTAGCTGATGTCCTTGAAACAGCAATAAGTAAGCTCGCAACGAGTCCGAAATACAAGTAACCTAATATTCATTTTTAGTATCGGCTATACTACTCCTGCTTCTCAGGCAAGGTCTTCATTATATTGCTCGGACGTTGGCAAAATGATCGGAGCCCCCGTTCTGCACGTGAATGGAGATTACCCAGAGGGTATGTACATGGTTCATATCAGCATGTCCGTTCACTGTACTGCCGTACAGATGTTGTAAGGGCTATGGAAGTAGCATTTGACTATCGGCAATACTTCCGCAAGGTACGCGCTCGTCAACAAAGACCTTCGTATCAAGTACTGACATGGAATAGGATATCATCGTGGATCTCTTGGTTTATCGTCGATGGTCCGTAGTATCGTGTCAACTTGTTCGTTTTGTGGCTGACTTTGTATTCCTACAGGGGGTAAGCAGCTCCAAGTACACCGTAAATATCGCTCTCAACTTCTCCGAACCAGGCACAACGAACTCGATCTTCCAAGCCTAACAAGTCCTCTAATGTATGAGAAAATTCAAGCTCGGAAATCGGTCCCTCAACTCTACGAACAGAAACTTATCGTACGTACTCCTTTCCTCGCGAACTGTCCGGCTTACTGAAACCTTTCGGCAGGAGGAAGACGTTCTTACAGAAGAAGACGTTATCGATGTACGAAGTGCGTACAAGGCAAACCTTGAGCAGGCGCTATCTGGAGTATCTTCGTATCGGCCCGCAGCACCGATGCTGCAAGAACAATGGAATGGCATGGTTTGGCCAGCGAGCAAAGAAGCCTCTGATGACCCTGTTACAGGCGTGGACAAAGATATCTTGGTGAACATCGGTAAAGCTAGCGTTATGGTTCCAGAAGGATTTGTAAGTGCCCAATCGACACCAGAGAACCGGGTCTGACACCGACTTCGTTGGTATACAGGAGATACACCCCAAGTTACTTCGTCATGTCAAGAACCGCTTACAGAGTATCGAGTCTGGCAAAGGATTGGATTGGGCAACTGCCGAGGTATATCATTTGGACAGTGCAGGTACTGCGGAGGTCTGAACCCCGATATAGGCAATGGCTTTCGGAACGCTTCTTTCAGACGGCGTCGATGTTCGGATTTCAGGACAAGATGTTGGCCGTGGAACATTCTCTCAGCGACATGCCATGTTGGTTGATCAGAAAACTGAGAGCGTATTCGTACCCTTGAATGACAAACTCATGGCGCAGGGAAAGCTAGAATTGGCAAACAGTAAGAGACGAGTCATAACCGTTACGTGTTAGCCTTTTCTCAACGGAACGTGCAGGTTCCTTGAGCGAGATGGGTGTCCTAGGAGTGAGCCTTTATTACCCAGATCACCGTTTTGAGCTGACATTTTTCTTTTTACAAGTTTGAATACGGCGCCAGTTGGGAACGGCCCAACCTCTTGCCCATATGGGAGGCTCAAGTGAGCAACACGGATGTTCTCGATGTTTGACCAAGCTGACGGCCTCATCAGTTTGGCGACTTCTTCAACGGAGCGCAGATTATCATTGATACTTTTGTTTCCTCTGCCGAAAGTACGTCTGCAGCCCAGAAATAACGAGCCTGACGTCTGATGTCCCCAACAGCAAAATGGTTGAAGCAAAGTGGTATTGTCATGCTCCTACCCCACGGCCTTGATGGCGCTGGTCCTGAACACTCTTCGTCAAGGATTGAGAGAATGCTTCAGGTACGTGTTCTTAACTTACCAGCCTCCCCTGCTGAACCTCACCACAGTTGACCAACGACCGATATACCTACGACCCCGAAGCAGATCCTCACTTCAACATCAACATGCATGTCGTGTTCCCAACAACACCTGCTCAGTATTTCCATCTTCTACGGAGGCAGATGTTACGAAATTACAGAAAGCCTCTGGTGGTCGCTGCTCCCAAAGGTCTGCTACGACTTTCGGTAAGCTCAATCTCCCGTCACTGAGGGCGCTTTTGCTAACGTTCACGGGAAGGCCGCTGCTTCGCCACTTTCAGATCTTGCATCCGGCACCAAGTTCCAACCCGTTCTCGACGATCCTATTGGCAACCAAGCGACAGCGAAACGTGTGGTGATTGTTTCTGGGAAGATTTATTATGATCTTGTCAAGGAACGTCAAGCACAGAATCTTGTTGACGACGTGGCTTTCATCCGTTTAGAGGAGCTAGCGCCGTTCCCGTTCCATGCGTTGCACAAAGTTCTTGGCGGATATACCGCCGCTTCGGAATTCGCGTACCTCCAGGAGGAGCCAAGGAATCAAGGTGCCTGGCTTCATGTTAGGGAGAGAATTGAGGAAGTGTTGAGACAGTTGGGCAAAACCACTCAGATTTCGTATAGGGGAAGGAAGGAAAGTGCGGTACCCGCACCGGGTATCGCAAAGATGTATAAGGAACAGCAGGACGCTGTTATTAAGGCTGCATTTGATAGCTTCTAAAACATGTAAAAGATTATTTGGACTGGGTGGAAATAGAACCACACTTGAAATCGGCGATTGCCGGCCTTCCTTGACCTCTCCGATCATTACCGTGTCACTACCTGTCACTAGTCACTAGTCACTCTCCGTCTCTTCTTCTCGATTGCGCTGCCTCAAACTTACGCATATTATGATGATGGATGATTCACAAGGCTTGGGAGTCGATTCTACACCTCGGTGCGATGGGCTACCCTGTGACGTGAGTCCCCGTAATCGCTACCCAATCTCCTGCGTCATCTCACAGTCATTTTCAGGATCATGTTGAAGATTTAAAAAGATCTGTGCATCGAATGAGCTATGTTCTCTATAAGACGCTCCTTTCTTGAGCTACTGTGCATACAAGCTCGCTTCCGAACCCTCAACTTTGCACATAAAACCAGGCACTTTGCGTACACTACGAATACCTTTACCCAAAAGCTTCCGGAACGAATGGCATCTCACAACAAAAACTTTACCGTTTCATCGCTTTTCAATGTCGAAGACTACGTGGTGATTGTCACTGGGGGCGGTACAGGCATTGGATTGATGATCACCCAAGCCTTTGCCAACAACGGTGCCCGCGTTTACATTACCGGTCGACGCAAAGAGGTCCTTCAAGAAACTGTTAATACATGGGGTTCAAACTTGGCGCATTCCAAGGGCCAAATCGTCCCACTCGAATGCGATATCACGGACAAGTCGAGCATTCAAGCGATGGTGGACGAGGTGAAGATGAAGGAGAACCATGTCGATGTCCTGGTCAACAATTCTGGTATTAGCAAGGGTTCCTCTTCAGTCGAAGTAGGTAGCGAAGAAGATGGTGCGAAAAAACTGGGAGATGAGTTGTGGAATGAAGACCAGAAAGACTGGGAGGACGTTTATCGGACTAATGTTATCGGGTATGTGTTCTGTCCTGATAGCTATGAGATCTTCATTGACCGTGTCTCTCAGCCACTTTTTCACGACAGCGGCGCTCATTCCTCTACTTTCGGCCACCTCGACTAGTCGTCCCGGTTACACTGGTTCCGTCATTAATATCTCGTCTATCTCCGGTATAACACGCACCACGCAACACCACTTCAAATACAACGTGTCGAAAGCTGCGTCGATTCATCTGAACACCCTACTTGCGCAAGAGTTGCGACGAAAGGGTGTCAATATCAGAGTCAATAGCATCGCGCCAGGGATCTTTCCTAGTGAAATGACTAGTACGTCCTCGCATCTTTCCTATCCGTACATGGTCCTGACATGGTGGCTACAGCTTCGGGCTCAGACGAGTTGAACAAGTCGGCAATACCTGTGGATGATTCATACCGTGACAAGAAGGGCATTCCAGCTGGTCGGCCCGGTAGAGATGAAGATATGGCTCAGGCAGCACTGATGCTCGCCGTGAACCAGTACGCTTATGGCCAGACGATTGCAATTGATGGCGGTTATCTCTTGGAACACCCTTGAGGCCGCTCAGAGGATTAGAGATAATCTTTGTATCATAATCATAGGGGTGGTAATCTTCAACACAGGATCCTGATGCAGAAAGAAAAGGAAATGAAGTCAGCGTCACTCCAACGAATGACTTGTGAACGTAACCACACCACTCAGCGATGTTCCTCATGACGATCTTGTGTAATCATGATTGGTGCTTCATAGTGTGTTCACACGCCGTTCGGGGCCATTGGTTGTTCTTCACCGTCACCGAAGATGCCAGGTTTATCTCGTTCTGAGTCAGTCACTATTCCTGTCATCGACTTTACAGATTTCGGAGATGGTACATCGGAAGTAAGTACTCATTTTCAGAAACCGTTGGCAAACAACTCACAATGTCCCCAGAAAGCAGAGGAAATAGGTAGAGAGTTTTTCAAAGCATGCAGGGACGTTGGTTTCGCATATCTCGTCAATACGGGTATTCCGAAGGATAAAGTAGACGAGATGTTTGAGTGGGTGTGTTCTAAATGTACTCCCTACAGTTTCATGCCCTGACCAATGACGTCTTCGTAGTCCTCCAAGTTTTTCTCATTGCCAGTAGAGGTCAAGAACAAAGCTCCGCACCCTCCCGAAGGTTGGAAACACCGTGGATACAGTGGTATCGGCATGGAACAGCTTTCGCAGATGGTATTCGACTTGGAAGAGCTTGCTGCCATCCGAACAGGCAAGTTTCCCGACTTTAAGGAATCCTTCGACCTCGGAAAGGACGATACATCCGCTACACTTGATAATATCTGGATACCTGAAGAGGATCTCCCTGGGTTTCGGAAACATGTGATGGATTACTTCTGGACCTGCAGGAGGTTCCAGGTCGAGAAGCTTTTGCCAGCGTTGGCCATCGGAATGGGTTTGGACAGAAATTTTTTCAATGAATATCACAAGAACGCAGATAACCAACTCAGGCTGCTTCGCTATCCATCGGGCCCTGCGCAGGCCTTTGAGACCGGTCAGAAGGGCAGATGCGGGGCGCATACGGTAAATCTTTTATCGTATACTCGCAAGACATAGTATTCTGACATTTCCCTGGACACAGGACTACATTACATGTACCATACTATTTCAAGATCGTGTCGGAGGACTAGAAGTGGAATCCCCCAACGAACCAGGCGTGTTCATTCCCGTACATCCAATGGAAGGCGCTGCAATATTCAACATTGGTGACTTTCTGATGAGGTGGTCCAATGGTGAGCTACTGTTAGACTTGGGGTATAATAGGAACTTGCTAAATTCTGAGCAGATACTCTCAAGTCAACCCTGCATCGCGTGAGGGCGCCTCCCCGCAACCAGGGGCACACCGACATTATTCCCGAAAGGTTCTCGATCCCATATGTAAGTACTATTCGCATTATTGGACCAACCGACCCGTATTAAACTCCCTTGTGATAATGATAGTTCATGGCTGCTGATAAGACTACTGTCATCGATTGTTTGCCTGGCTGCTGGGGTCCAGACAAGCCCAAGAAATACGAGCCTGTCAGCGCACAGGAATATATCAACATGAGGCTTAATGCGACCTATGTTTAGCAAGGTCAAGATTTTTCAGTTACATATCCACCTACAGGCTGCGAATTCGAACGATCTACAGTCCTTGTCCGATTCATATTTGGTACCAAAAGTCGCCGCCAAATTGTACTATATTCGGCATTTTTTGCCCTAATCGATAGGGCGCTTGGCCGCAAAACTGCACAAATATGACAAATAACTATTTTTGGCGACCTCTTTTGGCAGAAAAGGTACGTGGGAACCTCTTGACTTCAAACCACCATCGCATCACTGACATCCCCGCTAAAGGAACCCGCTTTCTGATCTCTTACCTGTCTGGCCGAGTGACAAGAAGGCACAGGACAGGTCCGATGTTTGATTGGACATGATTCTTGCGGTCACCGCATCAAATATTTCTGGGGATGGAGAATGCCTTGTTTCGTTTGTCGGTACCGTTCCTTGGGCCCTACACTGGCAGAAGGTGAGTTTTTAGCGATGCTTTCCCTTGTCGGCAAACTAGAAGTCCGTTTGGCGTACTCAGAGCAAGCCTATAGACCCGAAGACCTCATGGAGAATGTTTTGTGACAGACGGAAAGTTCGAGCTGTCTGCAATGATAAGGCTCTCACGAATTGTACCTCGCTACACTTTTTCAGGATTTCTCTTGACTCGACGAACACGGACTGTTCACGGGTGAAGGCTATCCCACTCACTTACCTTTTCACTTATGTGGAAAACTTCGAAAAAAAGACCAGTTAAAGAGTCTTTTAAGAAGAATCATTTTGGTAAGTTTATTATATATAAGAGAAGGTTGCTTATACCGTGCTTTCCACCAGTGTAAACAACTCGTTTCGCTACCCGTCTGCTATCATTCTGTTGGAACACCATTACTTCGTCGTCTATTCTGGGACTCGGAATATTCTCCCTTGTTTTCCGCCTCACGGTGGAAGTACTCAACCGATGGGTATTGTTTAACTTTGACAGGCATTACGGTCACTTGGTCAATTCGTGTGAACCATGTCAATGATCAACAGGAGGCATGGAGTGTGTCCCTTCCCCATGCGCAATCTTGCTCACCGATGTCCAGGATTGAACATATATAAATGTACCCTTCATCTCATGAAATCCCAATCTAACATGGACACCATCTTCGTCGCGGCCGCTGCGGCGTTGTTGACAATCTTGGTACTGCTTGCAAGTCGCGGGCGAAACACAAACCTCCCCCCAGGCCCTCCAAAGGATCCCCTGATTGGGCACCTGCTCAAGATTCCCCCGGGGAATCAAGCAGAAATTTTCCATCAGTGGTCCCAAATATATGGTGAGCTGCACCTGCTCCTAGCTGGAAGACCCTAATCTCTATTTGCAGGCGATATCATGTACCTGAAAGTTTTCGGAAGAGAGATGGTTATTCTCGGGAGTCTCAAGGCGTCCCAAGAGCTACTAGAGCACAGAGGAACAAACTACTGTTGCCGACCAAAGATTACCATGTTCGAGATGTGAGTGTAATCAGTAATCATCTGGCAGAAAGCTTTTCTGATACTCGTCTTACTCAGTATGGGCTGGTATCCGACACTTACTTTCCTTCAATACGGCAAACGTTTTCTGAAACATCGCAAGATATTTCAGCAATACTTCAGTCCCCGCGAAAGCCGTAAGTTCGATCACGTATTCGCTGAAGAAGCAAGGATCCTCGCGAAGAGTCTACCACACGCTGTAGAAGGCCGCCATTTTGACCTAGTCTACCGGTAACGTCCGCTCATTGATCATTCGCCTGTGAAACGCTGACAATGCTTATCTACTACAAGTTTCACGACTTCCAATATTATGCGAGCTGCCTTCGGCCATCGGGTCAGATCAGACGATGATCCATTCCTGAAGCTCGGAGTTGGTGTCTCTCATGCGCTCAATAACTCTGGGCCTGTCGGAAGCACACCGGTTGACTTCTTCCCTTGGTGTATGTGCTCCTCTCAGCTGATTTAATTACCGCCGCTTATTAGGAAAACTAGTACGCTATCTTCCGTCATGGTTCCCTGGTGGATTCTACACCGGTGTGGCGCGTTCAAGTTTTCCGGTTATCCGGGAATTACACGAAGCTCCTGTAAAATTCGTACAAGAACGAACGGTACGTGTGTGGTTGTCTTTTCAACTTCCTCCTCTCACGTTGTATAGCAAAACGGCGGAAACATTGAAAGGAGCTTCATCTCGGATATGTTGGAGGAACTCGGTGACCATGTCGATAACGAAGAGCTTGATGACATTAAGGGAGGATCTGCGACAATCTTTGCTGGAGGTTTGCTCAGTGTTCACTTATGTCTCGGGGTACTTCAAGGTCTAATCAGACATTCCTTGACTTCAGGAACGGATACGACCAACGCAACGCTGACCATTTTCTTTCTGGCGATGATCCGTCATCCGGAAGTGCAAAAGCGGGCCTACCAGGAAATCGTGTCAGTAGTCGGGCCAGATCGCCTGCCGGTTTATAGCGATAAGGAATCGCTCCCGTATTTGGAGTGTGTTCTTAATGAGACCTTACGGTAGGCAATCGTTTAGGGATGAAGCTTGAAGGTTCCTCACTAACGCCCTGTTGCTTTCGCAAAGATGGCACCCAGCTGTTCAGCTAGGTATGCTTTGGCAGATCCAATTTCCAACAGATGTTTGACCTTTCCCTCCGATAGGCGTTCCACATCGTGCTCTCGAAGAGGACGTGTACGATGGAATGTTCATTCCTAAAGGCGCTGTGATGATTGCCAATGTGCAGTAAGCGAACAACTTGTCTGTTTTAGTGGTTGAGTAGTGATCGAACTGTTTTGCAGCGGAATGAGCCGAGATGAGAATATCTACTCAGAACCGTGGAAATTCGATCCTACGAGATACTTGCCTCAACCTCACGGTAAAGGTGAACCCGTCTTTACTGCCGTCTGGGGCTTCGGAAGACGGTAAGATGATGGCGCACTGCAAGCATTCTAAGTTATACTTATTTCTCCGAATAGAATTTGCCCAGGTCAACATTTTGCTCCGATTGCTTTATGGCATGCAATGGCTTGTATTCTTGCGACTTTAGAAATTAAACCGGTCGAGGACGAACATGGGAACCCTTTACTGCCTGACGTTGCTTTTACAGAGGGCTTGATAAGGTATGTTTGACTAGATTAGCCTTTCATTCATGGAGTGACTCGTTTCCTCTAGCAAAGCTCTTCCGTTCGACTTACGAGTGGAAATACGCTCAGAGGCGGCTAAGGCTATTCTGGCAGAGATAGAAGTGTGATAATGCATATGTTGTCCGCCCATTTCATTCTGAGCGCACTTGGAAGTTACTTACTCTTTGAGGCGCTGCCCGAGGAACTTGTAGACAGAATTATGTGCATAATTATCGTGTAGGCAATGCTGAGAATTGGAATGACAGTTTTTAAGTCAATGCTAGGAATAGCGATACCCCAATACCCATGCGCTGGTCATCTAGCCTTAGTTCAACGTTCAACGTTCAGGCCTCAGGCCCAGGGCTAAGCACTAAGCGCCCAGTGATCTCCGGCGCCAAGCATGCTCTGAAAATTTTTGATCCTTTCCGTCATCTCTCCTGCCTTCTCGCTCGCTCCATTCACCCAATGCCGAATATTAATCTCTCAAATAAGCGGAAAAACTCAAGTAGCTCCTCAAAATTGTCCAAGAAGGCTAAATTGCGTCACGAAAATACCTCCTCATTGCCATGGAAAGCAGTGCCGCGACCAGTGGAAGCCGGAATCGATGGAGACGACGGGGTGCTGGAGCTCGAAGAAGTTGAAGGCGTGGAGGTCTTTTACGAAGAAACCGATGGTGGGAAGGTTGCTAGGTTCAATGTAAGTCTTCTTCATAGCGTAGAGTTTTTGTGTCTAAACACCTGCATTCGAGACATTCTAGCTCATCCAAGATAACGAAGACATTGAAACGGAGGACGCGCTTGGTGCTGGTGATGCAGATAATGGTTTAGATGTAGAAGAGATTACTGAAATAGAACAAGTTCAATTCAATTGTGAGTCTACTTCTCCAACGTAAGAACGCTAACCGACTTTGGGGCAGCAGAGACATTATTGCCTGAATGGCACGAGTTTTCTCTCCATCCCCAGCTCAATGGTGCTCTACATCACAAGAATTTTCTGAAGCCAACACCCATCCAAGCACAGGCAATTCCATTGGCTCTGCAAGGAAGAGACGTTGTTGGTGTCGCACAGACGGTATATATCATGCTCGCTATCCTGTACTGCATTCACCAACTGAGTACAGGGCTCTGGTAAAACTCTCGCGTACGGACTTCCCATTCTGCATAACCTGCTGTTCCAAGCAACCTCCGTTCCGCTTCCGCTTCATATTCGCAAAGGTACCAAGCGTCCCCTCCGGGCTCTGGTTCTTGCACCGACACGCGAGTTGGCACTGCAAGTCTCCTCCCACCTCAACATGTGCTTGAGCTCTTTTGATATACCCGTCAAGACAGAGCCGGAGCTGATAACGCCTCTGAAGGGTAAAGGAAAGGAAAAGGCCAAAGACGATGAAAACAAACCCTTGGATAATCCCAAATCTCCTAAAAGGATTCCTCCTCTCGTTAGCGTCGCAGCTATTGTAGGAGGCATGTCTGCACAAAAGCAGCGCCGCATGTTGGACAGAGGTGTTGATATACTTGTTGCCACCCCTGGCCGTCTGTGGGATATCATACAAGAAGTATGTTGTTGCATTTGACATAATGTCCAGTTATGATTAACTATCAATGATTAGGACGACAACCTAGCCCACGCGATTAGACACGACCTTCGCTTCTTAGTGTTGGATGAAGCCGATCGAATGATTGAAGCAGGACACTTCAAAGAGTTGGATGGGATTCTGCGTTTAACGCTACGAGAGGAAGCGTGCGTCTCACCTCGCCTATGCCGCACAGTTAGCTGACCGAATTTAGTGATGAGCGGATTCCTGATGATTCAGGTACAGCGGCAGACGAAGAGACGAACGATGAATCGAAACCCGACAACAGGCCACTCCAAACATTTGTCTTCTCCGCGACATTGAGTAAAGAGCTTCAGCGTAATGTCAAAAAACGATCTCGTCCCAAGAGTAAAAGCAAGAACAAGCAGCCCGCATCGACGTTAGGTAGGACTTCAATGTTACTTATCTTCCGTCCTTTCTACTATGCTGGCTTTGTCTAGATGACCTTGTTCTTCGTCTTGACTTTCGTGATCCCACTGGCGGACCTGAGGTTATCGATTTAAGTCCTGAGGACGGAGTTGTCGATACCTTGACGGAGAGCAAAGTCGAGTGTCTGGTAGCTGACAAGGTGGGTCTTCACTATTATGTTATTCATCCAGTCGCCACTAATCACTAAGCACGCAGGACGTACACTTATATTACTTCCTCTCGCGTTACCCTGGTCGAACCTTGGTTTTCTTGTCCGCCATCGACGGTATCAGACGGCTCCTCCCCTTGTTGGAAATGTTGGGTCAAAAAGTATTCCCCATACATTCACAGCTCGAAATGAGGCAACGGCTGAAGAATCTTGACCGGTACGTTGATGCCTTTTTCTTCCGTTTTTTGGTGTCTCACGAAATCGTAGATTTAAATCAATACCTAATTGTGTTTTACTGGCGACCGACATTGCTGCTCGTGGGCTGGATATCCAAGGAGTAGACCATGTCGTGCATTATCAGGTCCCTCGCTCAGCAGACGTCTACGTTCATCGGAACGGACGAACAGCCCGTGCTGGTGGGAAAGGGTTCAGCTTGCTACTTGTTGCCCCCGATGAAAGGAGAGTGCTTTCCGGTGTCCTGTCATCCTTTGAATCCGGAAGAGGTATATCTTTCTCTTTGTTCTGACTGTAGCCGTGTTTAGCTGACATCTACATAGACCCTAAATCTATACCATTACTCCCGATCCCGGACACGACCCTCCTCGACAAACTCAAAGCGCGGATTAGGCTCGCAAAAGAGATCGAGGGCATGAGTCATAAAACGCGGAAAGCCAATCACGAAGAGAAATGGATGAAAGAGGCTGCTGAAGCTTTAGGTGTAGACTTGAGCGATGAAGAGAGTAGTGGACGAAGGTAAGCCCTCACTTCGCCGTCATGACTGTAACTGATTTGGGTCGTAGAAATCCACCAAGGACTAAGTTAAAACAAGACGCCAAGCTTGCATCAATGAAAGCCGAGTTGAAGGGGCTTCTCTCCCAGCCGCTTCTTGCACGTGGAGCTTCGATGAAGTATATCACGAGTGGTAGTCATCCATTAGTTGAGGAGCTGCTACAGCGGGAACAAGAGGTGTTGATTGACGAAGAGACCTCAGCAACCCCGGTTTTATTGGGTATAGGTGGCGGTGTCAGGGACGCTGGGAAGGATGTGACTGATGCAGCCAAAAAGCGTAAGAAGAATAAGGTCATGAGAGGAAAGGAGCAAAGAAAACAGGAGGAAGAGGAATGGAAAGGGATCGAGGCATGAAATTTGGAGTCAGCCAGAGGTTCGAGGAGTAATCTAGCTCACTGTGCCATTGCAATTGTATATACAGCCTTAGATATCTACATGACTAGTTATCATTTTGGTACTGCCTAGTTTTCCGTGCAACATCCGGTTGCGTAATCAGAACTCAGTGACGGAAGATCACTGGGTTCGAATATACAAAGTCGAATTGTTCGTTACGGTATGTGTCCTGCAGAAATTGGGAGAATCAGAGGCGCATTCTAGTCATTGGGCACAACGCTCACAGCAAGAGGTCCAGTTTCACTTCCGTTCAACTGTAAAAGTGTCTGTATATGCGTGATTAGTTGCTGTCCCTCACAATGCTGCGCAGTTCGCTGTTGATCACGTACAGGGTTGTCAATAGTATACTGTGGCCAAACAGGACCTAAGTGTGAAGGTTAGTTATCAGTATGTCAAGGCATACACTATGGTAAGTAACTAACGTTCACTTCCGAGACCATCATTCGGATCCAAGCTTGTCGCGAAAGAAACCCAATAATCAATGACTTGCTCACTGAATTCAGCCGCTGCGGGAGATGGCACAAAAGAAGGCGGGTATGCGAAGCCAAAGACATAGGGCACGTCACTGCCATGAGAAACTGGGTAATGCATTTCGTCAGTCAGTGTATACCCGATGAACAACTTCGCTGACCTCCAAGCGCTGGTGCAGGGTTCATCTCGGGATAAGAAAGCTGATATCCATATGCTTTGACGCCTGCTTTTGCAAAAGCTTGCGTCCAGAATCTTCGAGGGAACTGGAACATGAGGTCGCCAGCTGACGCGAGAGAGTGAGCAAATCGTGCGGGGCTGCCACAACAAAACTCACATATCGAGGACAGCCTTTTATACTCCGTGCTCAGCCCAAAAGTCTCGTTTCCAGTGTTGTAGGGAGAACCAAGCGCGGGGACATCTGGGTATATTTCCAGGAGGGTGTCCACCGCATTCTCCAGTTCGTAACTAGAGCTTCCAGGTGAAACAGTGAGATTTGTGAGCAGGGCCTGACGCAGTGTTGTTTCGTCGGCAATACCAGTCGGTAATGTGAATAAAGTGCCTGAATTTCAAGGATGAGAACCTGAAAACGGAAGCGATAGATCCTCGGCGTACCTTCATCTAAGCAATTACCAGCGATGAATGGAAGCCTTGAGTACTGTCCTTTCTTGAGAAGCTCAGACGGTAGTTCAGGAAACACGCCGCCCGGACCGTCAAGAGTGGGAACCCAGGGGAACTGTTCGTTTGCTTCATTCAAAGTGGTTCCGATTGCCTCAATTAGGTGAGAGGTGCTGATGTTGTCCCTCCTGAGGCAATCGAATGTATCATTCTCAGCAGAATCTTTGCATTCGGGTAGTGCAGCAACGAAATCATTCCAGTTGGACTGACGACGTGTTGCATCAAATGTCATCGTCGTTCCAGCAACCCCGGATTCCAGAATCTGAAGTGCTAATTAAGCAATGACAGGGAAATGAGTAAGGAGAACGTACAGCAGCCCTGGCATAGTTCCCAATTTGCGCATTGAAAAGGTGGATCGAAGTCGAAATTGAGCCGGCGCTGATCCCGAACAAAGTCACCTGCAAGTACCGTCATCAGCCTGACGACCAGACACGGAGGCTTCGCACAAGACCTTGTCTTTGTCTCCCCCGAATAATGCAATGTTCTTCTGTATCCACTCCAGTGCTGCCAATTGATCTTTCAAGCCAAGATTTAGAGCGCCCTTCTCAGCGGCTTCCGCTCCAGCAGGGAATCCAAGAGGTCCAAGCCGATAGTTGAAGCTAGCATATATGACAGGGGTTCCCTACATGAATGCCCATGCGTGAGTAAAGATGGACCGAAAGCTTCTTCTACTCACCCGCTTGATGCTACGTGCCACGATTGGGGTCGCATTAAGATTGGATGGCGTATCACCTAGGTGGCTGACTCAGCCCTTTCAACGACGGTAGTCGGCGAAGAAACGTACCAATGAAACCACCTCCATAAATATATACCATGACAGGAAGTAATTCATCATCGCTAGTAAGACCAGCCGGGCGTATGACATTAATCCCCAAGCAATCTTCGGCTACATTCGCCGGGGAAGGCTTTGGGAGCACACCACGTCAGCTCATTGCTATATAATAGTGGAATCAAGACTCACGAAACCAAGAATAGGGACCTGCAAACACGAGGCGCCAAATGAGGTTGCATTGAACGTGGCATTGTCCAGCGACGTCTTCAATACGGGTGGACGGAGCCTCAAGTTGCCAATCGGGGGCTCAGTGAAAGGAATGCCTGTTGAAAAGACGAATAAGCTCGATAACGATCCAAGACCTCCACTAACCTCCAAAAAACTCTACTCCTTGCGAAGTGATATCTTCTCCTATAATCGTCGTATTCCCTAGTTGGACAGTGGCTGCGCTGGCCAGAGAGCCCAACAGCACGGGAAGCAGCAGCTTTAGGGAATGCATCTTCGGTATTGATTAATTCGCGAGTCCCGTTAAATAGGTGAGAACGCGTAACAGCATCGGTCTAACCCAAGACATCAGCCTGAACGCGTAACGCCGCCGAACACTGATCCCCAATACAATCCCGGATTTCAAGTTTCAAGTTTCAACTGCATCAGCAAAACATTCGATGCTGACAGCTACTGATTATTTAGTGATTGAGATCTCTGAAATTGCACTATGTCATGAGTAAGCTTGATGGGCGGGGCGCTCTGGATGTGCGGAACTCATGCGAAGGTGATGAATGGGCTGAGTTTGACCTGTTTAATAGAATGATACAACGCTGATTCGTTTCCATCCTATTAACTATAAAGTTGCTCAGCAGTGTGATCATTGATTGAGTAGTGTATGCAAAACGCTGCTCACCGCATCTGCCGTTGATGCCAGGTCTCGAAAACCTCTCCTCGTATTGTTAACACCTCATTATACCATTCTGCTTCGTTGCATCTGGGGTTTCATGCAGCAGATGATCTTGAATTGTAAGCCGAGTTTCCTGCCGTATGATGGGCTTCAATTTGGGGATGTGAAGGGGATAGCACGAGCCACGCACCCGAAGTCTTGACTGACTCAGAATTCTACCCCCGCTCTTCTTCATAATCCACTGCAACAACGCGCGACACCTGGAGACCACGAAACAACATTCGGACAGTTGCTGGGCCGCGACCCTGTTGTACCCTTTAAGCTTTATATCCTGCAAGACATCAGATTCATCACATTGGAAGTCCTGGGTGTGGTATATTGATGGTATCGCGTACTGTTATCAAGCCAGCGTGATTGGAGGATTGCCTCCGACAGTCGGTACGCGTAATTCGGTCGAACTTGTAAATCCTCTTCATGGTTTGCGAAAGTCAAAGGACTAATTGGCTCGAATGATGCGCAAGAGATTTTTATCTCTAAATCCCTCGTATCTAAAGTTTGCTGGTGAATGATTAGTCTACTGAGGGAGCACGAAATCTTCGGATTTGAGACGTACCACGACCGCGTCAAGACACTACCATTTAGTTGAATTTTCCTATCTGATTCGTCCACAGAATAATAAGAAAAAAAATCATGAGATCATGAGAGTTTCCAGGTTCTATGAAAAGAATGAAAACGAGAGCAATAGGCAGACACAACGTGGTGGTCACTGGGAGAAAGGCGAGCGCTTGTTTTCCGCTACGTTGCGATTAGCATCTCATTGCGTATGCAGTGAGAACTAATGAGCTCAAGAAATTTCTCTGTCTGTTCATATATAGTACGACCCCTGCGCTGATCTCATCAGCCCACAGCAGGTTTTCTAATATCTAATATCAAGCGTTTTTCAGTGAGGTCGGGGCTGTCCTCGGTAGGTTCCCAGTGTCAGTTTTCTGGAGAACTGGGTTTTAGAGGATAGTACCTACTCTCGGAAGATGGGCCTTCATTAATCTCATAACAAGGTAAGTACCACACAATTGCAGTAATTCTACTGGTAATTCTATTCATGTGCTGCAGGTATTCGTTGTGTGCTGATCCAAGTAACTGGAGGGGATTCGAATTCGATCTATAGAGTATCGAATCACGCGCTGCCACATAGTAAAGTACAAGGCGAGTAGGGTGTCATTCTATTAGTATAGACTTTCGAGTCAAAGATGCTACCCTACACCGTATCCGATTTAAATGCTATTATTGACTAGTAAGGAGCAGCGGCAGCTTGGCACTGTCAAGTCGTAGGTTAGTTCCGCAGGCCAACGAGGACGGAGGAATGTTACGCACGGCCTTGAGTTGCTCTAGATACCATGTGCAGGATTGCATGTCAGCTTTCTCGAGACACCTGGTGAAATCTTTTAACCCCGCATCAGTGATTGAATTTTTACAAGAGCTGAGTTAGGCACGCACCTTTGGCCTGAGTGTCACAACTAATACCAGATCCCTGCTGAGCAGGTGCTTGGTGCTGAACTGGAGGTGCAGCTTGTTGAGCCTCCTGAGCCTGTCCTCCTCCTCCGCTGCCAAAGAGCATATGGCTGATTCCGTGACCAATTGTTGATCCGACAGCGACCGAACCGGCTGTTGCAGCCATCTGTGCTAACATACCAGGTTCACGAGTTTGAGTAGCTGCTGCTGGGGGAGCAGGGGCATGTGCTGCAGCCGGGTTATGTGCGGGGGCAGCATGGGCTGGTGCAGCGGCGGTATGTGCACTTCGGGTTTGAGCTGGTGCGGGTGCAGGTGCAGAACGAGCAGGAGCAGAGGAACGACCGCGAGATTGGCGCTAAAAGTCCGTTAGAGCTGTACTTTCAGGGATAAAGAGCTGCTACTTACAGGCATTGTGGTAGTGGTAGTGGTCGAGTTGTGGTCAAGAGTCAAAGGATACGCTGACGAATTGGGATTTTTTGATTTTCTGGTCGCGCGCACGTGTCCTCTGAAGCACAGCCACAGCCGAGGCAATTCGGTTTCCGATTCCGAAAAATTTCGAGCAATTTCGAGCTCAATGTCGTTGGCGACGGCGACGACGCTTGGGTTGTCGCTCCGAGCAGCCAGACGTCTGCGGTGGTCCTCTATACGATATGTCTCGACAGGCATTCCTTCACCAGATGTCACTGCTCGCAAGGCCAATGCCGAACCCCAGACTCAGACTAAGCCCCAACGACCGTCTCCGAAGGCTCAGGCAGCAGCGAAGAGAGCCCAGATGAAGGATATGGATCAGGAGTTGGCAGCAAAGGAGATCAGCAAGATGCACGCGATGGTACAGGACGACCCGTACTATGACTTGTGGGCACAAGCTTTGCCTGTCATGGACCTCGAGTTACCCTATAGGACAGCTCTTTGGCAGAGGTCTAGATACTCCAGCTTAGGCGAGCGGCTGAAGCAGATAATCACAAATAGAAGGAATTGGATCAAAAATTCTTTTGCGTGCGTGTCGTGTTCTTTCGGTCTGTTCAATGTGCTCATCCGTGTTCAGGAAAGCTATGATGTGGTCAAACAATTCATTCCCAGGGATTGACTTGTATGACTTCAGCGGAATCAAATATTATCTATACACCCTTCCTCTCGAGATAGTACGCAGTACGCGTTCAGGTTCCTGGCTGGAAGGCTTGAGGACGGAAGCGTTTGAGTCCTACTGTCAAGTGCAGAAGGCTATCGCAAGGTGCCTTCCTACTACACTAGAGATAGAATCAACGCTAATATTACTTTACAGAAACGATACCAACCTCGTTGGAATGTACGCAGCCCATAAAAAACCTTACCACTCGGATGCTAAACGTCTTATGGCCAAAAACCGAAACGACTGTGCACTTATATGGAACTTGCATGCACCACCAAACCCGAAGCATGTTCACGCTTCTATCCTCTCTGTGCGAGCAGCACCAACACACCTGGGGCCTCGAGAACCATCCGGTGGGAGGCTGACAGTTCAAGCTCTCGTCAAGATACACACTTTCCAGGTACGAGTATAGCAGATGTTTATTGTCTATCCGCCTAAGTCATTGCTTCATTTAATTTAGAGTCTCGAAATATACGATAAACACGCCAAGCCACTTCACGAGTCTACCGAAAACAACCTACCCGTGCTAACAACGTCGGCATCTAACCAGCGATTCATCAAGCAACGTACTTCTGCTCCTACAAACGAGGTCACGGAGTACTTGATCTTTGAGAAGAAGATGTATATGCCAACGATGAAGTGGATGGTCAGGGAGAGGATTTATCCTCAAGAAGGGCGGGTACCCATTTAGAGTCTGTGCTAACTCGAAATGGTACATAGCGCGTCATTTATCATAGCGAAAGTATCGTATATATACCTAAGATTAATGGATTCCGTTTCGAGTCTCAAGCACTCGTACTTCACAAGTTGGCCGTGATGCTTTCCCATGTTGCCGACGATATGCGCACTAACCTCCACTTTGTCTGATCTTAGGTTGTCAATCAAACCTTTCTCTGCCGCCCATTGAGAACTCCACGCACGTCCATAATGACGACATTCGTCGGTCCTGCATAAAAGTCGTCCCTTTTAGCACAGACTGATAGTACTCAACAAACATCCCATGCCCACCTTCACGTTCAAGAACCACAACATCTTCAAGTCTGCCCTTCTGTCCACAGAAGACGGGTCGGTAGCATACGAAATCCAGAACAAGAAGAGCACTACTACCATCCTCAAGCCACATACTAGAGAGGTTGTGGCGGAAATCCGAATAAAACCCGACAAAGAATGTATCATTGGGGGAAAGACATTGGAGTTGAGGAAAGAGGCACCTGCGATGTAGGTTCTTTTTCATGACCGAGGTGAAGGCGTAATAGATATAAAGCTCACCGCTCGTAGGCCTTTTGAGTTTACGGCCTCAAACGGTGTAACATACAAATGGAGTGGAAGCGCTACGGATTTGAGCGAGGTACGTCTAGCAGTTCCACTTCCACCGTTCATTCGCGAACAAGGCTCTTCCACAGCTTGTAACGACACAAGGTGAACACCCGGTCGCCACATTTGACAAACGGAAATTCCGAGCAACATTTGATGTCCATCCCGAAGCAACGATAATTACAGAAGAGATTCTGGCTAGTATCATTTATATCAAGATGCAGTATAATCGGAAGTTTGGTAGTGCTAGTCAGGCAAGTGCTGCTGCGATACCTGGTCTGGGGAATGTTCTGCTTGCCGTTAGCTCAGCAGCATGCTAAGTGCAGAAAGTCGATGTATGTTGTAAATTAGTTGATATTTTGGATGCTTATTGCCGCACCAGCCGAGCATGCCTAAGTATCGAGGAGCCGTGCCGTCGTTAACGCGTGATCTTCGGCAAGCGGTCTGCTCTTCCTACATCAGTTCGGCTTCCCTGTGCCGTCAACGACTCGTAAGCCGAGTGGAGAAGATAGGATTGATAGATGCAACCTCTTTCCTCACTACACCCGTGCTGAAATACCCATCTCGAATAAGGAACACGTCACAAACAATCTCTATGGAATAGAAAGAAGGAATGACATGTAAGTAACGTCGCAGTTCACTAAACCTAACGAATTGTTGATGAATCAGTGATGCGTTGATTCTGGAAACAGAGATACAACGGAAATAGCAAACCCTAGAGGAAGCAAGGACTCGATCAGTACCAGAAGATGTGTTTCACGATTTCACCGCGAATCCGATGTTCTTTAAATGCAGGGGTCTCAGCCAGACAATCCAATTCTCAGGAAAATCCTCTTAGATGCTTGTCGAAACGTGCCCAATTCAGTCATGCCTTCAAATCGTTTCTGACAAAAAAAATCGGCGGTAGGATCACCTTCCGGTAATGTATATAAACCGACCCGGGTTCCTACACTACATCCCCCACACCAATGACATCCATCTCAGACCGGCACTTGCTCGACCATGCACAACGTTCCAAAGAGAAAGTGGTGGTCATTACAGGTACAACAACATTCTATAGCCCGTGATGGAAATCGAAGCTTACATATGGCGTACTTCAATAAGGCGGTGGAAGTGGTATAGGGAAAGAGACTGCGATCCAGTTCGCTGGATACGGGTACGCAATACTGGTTCTCTGGGTGCATCAAGTACTAATGTTATACTTGTTTGCTAGGGCGAAGATCATAATAGGAGATCGTGACCTAGCAAGTGCAGAGGCCGTAGCAAAAGAGATCAGCTCCTCAGGCGGGTGCGGATACACCTAATAATGTCAAGTTGGAGGCATCTTTTCTCATCCTTTCTCAGTCAAGCCATTGCAGTCAAATGCGACGTGACAGTGTGGGAAGACCTAGTCGAGATGTACGAGAAGGCTATTGAGAGTTTCCAAGTGGTTGATATCGTCGTAAGCCCGACGCGCTTGTTGCTTGTCACTCGTGGTACTTACTAATAGCTGGCTTATGTTGTCAGGTGGTCAATGCTGGTGTAGGAGAAATCGGTGGATGCTGTAAACCCGGTCCGATTGAGCTCGACGAACGAGGGAAGCCCAAAAAGCCCGGTATGACCACCGTGAATATAAATCTTATTGGAGTTCTGTACAGTAAGCACACATTCCCCTTGTGTTTATCTGACTTTCATGATTTAATTTTATTCTAGCTGCTCATCTAGCCCAACACTATCTCCTCGTGAATCGCGCTGACGCGACATCCCTTAAAGCCGTCGTGTTCATTGGGTCTATTGGTAAGCCATCTCAGTCTCAGTTTTACCAAGGCTCAATTTTCGTAGCCTCATGGAGCGCCCTACACGTACCAGTACCGATGTATGTCGCCACAAAGCATGCTGTATTAGGCTTGATGCGTTCTCTGGACGCCCACAATTTCAAGTCATTGAACATTCGGACTGCCTCGATCCACCCGTTCTATACTGGTCAGTGAATCTTCCCTGCATATTCGATGGTCGTTTGACTAGTGAACTATGCAGATACTCCACTAATCCCAAAGGCGTCTCGGACGTTCTTTGCTGGTATTCCCCTAGTAACTCCTTCCCGAGTGGCAGGAGCAATTATTCACGCTTGCACAAATCCAGACCCAGCCACTAGTGGTGGTGCATATTGGTCCCCCGGCCCTGGAGATACATTCTTCATATCGAGAGAAGGCTTCAAACTGGGAGTCTACAAGGAAATTGACAAGAGGTCAAATGCCTTGTTAAGGCGGTAATCCTGGTGCTATCTTCGACTCCACCGAACAGGGCTAACCACCTTTGTTACTTCAGATCTGGCATGCGATATCATGGGAAGGTGTTGTACGATTTGGCGCGTTTGTTTTGGAAGACATTGGTTCCGACATTCCTAGCTGTGGGGACTATTCCCGTTCTGGGCTGGATACATCGTTATGAGCTACGTCGTCTGTTTGGTCTTGGCTTGAGTATGTGAGGTGACATTTGTGTTATGTATGAACCTATGTATCTAAGACTTGGTCTGAATCTTGCAGTCGGATTTTTATAGACATGGTTTAGAGCGCTAGTACCATTCCATCGAGAATATTGCCAACGACTTAGCCCAAGGCTCTTTCTCTTTGGGTCTATACATCGATCTAAGAGGCCGATCATGGGTGCTTCTACAGGGAGAAGACAGCATGCTCAGTGCTGAGGTCCGCCGTGACGTTCTACAAGCCACCGAGATCGTCGGAATGGTACTACTTGGGAAGTATCGCTTCAGAACGGGTGAATCCAATTCTGTGAAGTCTGCTCATCCATGATTTGCCGTGAATCCCTTCGATGGGGTCCGAGTCATTGTAGACAAGTCACTGGACATTTCTTTATCGAGATACTTACTCTTATTTGTAAAAATCGAATTCCAGGCTGAGGTTAATGGTCCTCTGGCCGGAAGCCACGACGGAAAGAGTATGGGCATCGTTCTCACTCAGACGGCCGAAGTTCCAAGAGATGGATTGACGACAGTGATATTACAACGAAGGACAACTTATGGAAATAAGAATAAAGTGATACGAAAACAAGAGAACATTACAATTATCTTACGTTGAACGGAGGAATGAAAGAAACACTGAGCCGCAAAAGGAGGCACGAAGTCTACCGTATCGTGAAACTATGCAAGATGCAGAGACCACAGAAACCAGCACAGGCTACGAAACCAAGGGGATAACCATTGGGATTGCCCTCGATACTGACCGACCAAATCTGATCAAGATGGCGTTAGTTTGTTCCACCAGAACAATGGATCATAGAACACACCCATCCACCAAGAACAGGACCAAAGCACCGAGCAAGGCTGACAATGCTCTGCGCGATCCCGTTCGCGAATCCAACCGCATGAGGCGGTGTCACTGCCAACGTTTCAACGTTTCTGCCGGCAGTCATAACCTCTTGGACTTACTGTAGTTCAGCAAAATGGATATCGCGGTATAACCAAACGTGCTGGCGCAATATCTGACGGCTCTGAAACAAATCGATAGCAATGAATAACGGGTGCGGCAACTCTAACAGACATTCAAAAACTTACGTGCTAATTGCCAAAGCTGTGAATCGCATTTGGTTAGTTTGTACATCTAAGATTCGAACAGGTGCGCACCGGTCATTAACATAAAGTTACCGTCTTCTTCTTCACTCGCAAACGGAACACGGTATAGCACGACGGTAAGATACGAGGGGATGAATAACAGTGAGCCCAATCGGAACATGGTAAGGTGCGAGAAGCGCCCTCTTGGAGGCCTAGAATGATGATACCATCATCAATAATGGACAGCGAATACCGAATGTCAAAGGACATACCCAAGGTTCCTGTCAATTTATGACCGGTCAGAACTGAAGTCACCGGTCTCCTAGTTGAACTTACGGGTACAGGTAGAATTGATAGGCAATCTGTGCAAGACACATTAAAGCGACTGTGCAGAGAGTAGTTTCAGAGGCGGTGAGGGACGGGGGAAAGGAATTGCCGACTTACTCAGCTGAGCAAAATGACCGGCATTCAGATTCAGTCCGCCAGAGTCGTAATCGCTAGTGATAGTGAAGAATATGATAAACTCGGTACGTATCGCAGGAGAACACTGTGACTCACGTAACCAGATAGGACATAAAAACCTGATCATGAGTCGTGCTGTGTAGCGCCAGAAGACCATACTGGATGATAACAAGGACGGGAATTTGCGAGGCCAAGGACGGTGGCTTTTCTTCCAAAGCCTCTATATCTGAGTCAGTCGTGGGTTCAACTCTTGACGCCCTCCTCGACTCTAGGATTGTGGCAAGGTTAGGCTGAGCATCATCTCCTGGAGTACCTGGCACATCCATCTCTGAACGTAATAATAGCTGCTGCGCGTCAATGACTGCAGCCGGTGTCTTGACACCAGGGTGAGAGAAGATGGCCGGGACGTTGGACGAGTATCGACGGGAGCCGGGGGTGCTTCCTTCCATAGTCTGGGAGTAGTTCGAACCCTGACGTATAGGGATGGGCCGAGATCCTGCGCCAGAAGGCCTGCGAGGAGAACCAATTTGGGGTTGGTAACGTTTGGGGACGTTCAATGACTGTCGGGCGGCGAGTGGCGAAGTGCTGATACTCTGGCGAGACATCGAAGTACGAGAATCTCTTCGGCCACGTGTCGGTGTCGAGACTGGGGAACTAGCTGTAAACGTTGCATCGGCGTCTTGGGCTTCATCGATATCAACTTCATTTCCGAAATCGACAGAGTCGTCGTCACCATCAGAATCCATCTCGGTGTCGCTTTCAAACGGATCCTCGTTGTCGACATTCATTGCTGCTGCGACCCATAGGTCTGCTATATTTGTGACCGCGTTCTCGTTTGCCATCAGCAACCTTTGGGCAAAATTGAGGTCGCCTGTATCTGTCACGACAGATTCTCGGACTCCGTCAACGGCGTTACTTCCTCTACGTCTAACAGTGCTGGCTAGACTGCCTCTGCGTAGACGACTGGCGGTGGTAGCACTGCTTGCGATTCTATTGCGATAGCTGCCATAACCATAAGCAGATCCGCCAAAACGACTAGTCCGCGAGAATGTGCGCGTTCGATCGAGTCTGGACCCACTGGAAAGAGGAACGGGTGGTTGAGGATTCGTCTCGATGACGGGAGAAGATGGCTGTGCAATGGATCCTCGCCGGAAGTATCCCGAGAGCCTTTGAGATACTTTTTTTGTGATTGAACCCGTCAGGGTTTGAGGCTCCATGTTCTCGAAGATAGGACTCGGTGGAATCGATCCCTCTTCTTCGATAATTGAAGGATGCAAGTCTTTCTCGGGCGGAAGTCGGACGGCACCTTCACGAGGACCACCGTCAGGTCCTAGGAAGCACGCGAGAATCGCACCTGCATGTAAAAAATCAGCACCTAATCATCATTGGGCACCGTGTTTGTACGAACCTGACAGCATGATAGCTGCAGCTATTATGCACGGAAGGAGATAAGGGTACTCCGTGAACAAAGGTACATTTGCAAAAACCTCTGGCCATTTAACAGCAGGTCTCTCGACTACCAATGAAAGGTGAGAAGTCGTTTGATTCGACCGGAAGACAACGTACATGAGCCTCCTATGATCGCACCGGCCACACCACCAAAACCCCAGCAGAAACTGAGACGAACCATAAGTTGGTTTTTAATTAACAGAATCTCGTATATCCTCACCCAAGAATGGCATAAGCACGCCCTTCATTTGAAGCATCTGTAACAAAAGCAACAGAACCTCGAGCAACTCCCACCGCTCCCGCAAAGATTCCTTGGAGTAGACGGATGCAGATTGCTTGTTGAAGACTAGTGGAAGTACCAAACGCAGCACAAGTTAGGGCACTACCGAGAAGAGAGATGACAAGAACCGCTCTGCGACCATGTTTGTCGGCTACGGTGGCCTACGGGACAATGTAAGAAGGGGAGACAGATGTGATGGGTATGACGTACCCAAAGCAAGGAGGTGAGGAATTGGGTGAGGAAGAATGTGGCGACTACATAACACAGTTAGACGCGTATATAAGCATAAGAGGTGTAGCCATACCCAGTATACCGGTCCAAAAGGCAACTTCTGCTTCATCCGTGATCTTGCCGAACCCTGGAATGAAACACGATAAGTTTCTACAAAAGCGGTAGATAAGATGAAAACACGTCTCGAAAGCTGAATAGAGCTGAAACAAGATGGAGTAGGGATGTCATTGAACAAAGAACCATGTCTCATGCCAAGAATGGGAGTCCCAGCGGGGCAAAACAAAAGTCTTGTTCGAACAGAACAATGGACTTGCCTTTGACCATAAACAAGAGGAATGGTGCCGATACGTTTGCCGACAGAAACTCGCCCATGAGCGCCTTCGTAGGTTGTCAGTAACGTTGCAAGGACGGAAGAGAGCTACGCACTATCGAGAGCACTATCATTGACAACAATGGCAACGGTGTCACATAAGCCTCCCCAGAGGACTGAACAACACTAGGTATAGGCGGTCGTTCCGACTTTGGCGTTGACACTGCCTCTGCACCATCTCCATTCTTCCACCTCGCCGCAAAACTGGGACGACGAACACTGTTCCCAAACGAATTTGATATTCTTCCTAGCGTCCTGCGCATTGCTGACCTGGTTGGTGTTTCATTCGTATCATCTAAAGCTGAGTCGTCGGCACCAAAAGAGCGGTGAGGAGTAGACCCATGTCTACTCGTTTTCGGAGTTCCGCTCATGGCGAGATGGCAGTAAGAGACGAAGAGCTGAAATCGCGCAGTTGCCCTATTTTGCCGCGGCGTCGGCGACGATGTCAGAGTGGATTTCGGACACGTGACTAAACCAGCCCTTGTTTCCTTGACAGTGACACTCAACGCAAAGCTGCTAGGCCTCCAGTGGAATCTCTCTCTCCCTTATGCTCGCTTCTGTGGACAGCTCAATGTTCTCACTTCAAACTCCGAGACGGCGGCAAAAGTGCTGCCTTAGGACTGCCATCTTATCAAAGTCTGTGACTTGTCCTCCAAAAAAGCCTTGAACTCGCCTTCAGAGCTTCAGAAGCCGAAGGAAACGCTCAGTCTAGCCTGCTGAAACCTTTATTTACTCGCTCCGTATCCGTTCAACCGTCGTTAGACCTTCAAGGCTCAGCATCTTTGGCTTGAGTTTCCACTGATTTTGGTACGGCAACTCAAGCTGAATCCTGCAGATGCCGCTGAACAATACGCTGCCTTGCTGTAGAATCTCATCATTCCCTTCGGTTGGCATCTGTCGACTCTTGTGGTCCGCTCAACCATCCTGATGGCCATCTCACGCTATAATCTCAGTGCGAGGCTCGGAATCGCCGTACCATCTTTGTAGGGCTTCGGGAATCACTGTAAAGATCCAATGCACTTCAAGATCTGATTTGACGGTAGGCTCTACCAGGCCCTAATCGACTCAGACTGCGGCGCGATTGCGAATCATGATGATCATTTCTCAGATAGCTATATTCTCTCTGAGGCGAACACTTCGTCGATGAGTATTCACCTCGGGGCCTTCTCGGACTCTGTCGAGTTCTCGATGACACTGGACATTTATTGGAAGAACTACCTGCTAATATAACCTGCGGGACTTCTGGGAATGAGGCTCTGAACCTTGTTGAGAAGGCGTGGCACTCCCTCGTCATGCTACGCATTGACAGACATGTACGCCTCCCACTTGAGTGTTGTACTCCGCTGCCTAAAACGGCAAACACCTTCAAGAATGCGATTTGAACGGTCTTTTTCTCTGAGATCCCCGTCACTGAATCCGAATCTTTACAGCCCGAGTCATGGATACGGCCGCCGTGGGATGGAAAGCTTTGATTGTTCGAAGGGAAGTTATTGATAGAGGTGTTGAATCATGATGATCACCCTGTATGTCCTATAAATGTAAGGAATGATGACCTTTTTAAGATTTCGACTATAATTGTTATAGTCGGGTGATTCCTTCGGCATTGAGGTTAACGTTAAGCGCTCATTTCCTCGGCGTTGTTGTCCCTACACCGACCCTTTGACCCAGTGCATCCCGACTACTACTCTGTACCTCAAAACTTTTGAACATTCAGATCTAATCTTTGGATCTCGTCATCAAATCTCCGTGCATACTTATGTTACTCTGAACGGCGTGGACCTCACAAAAACATACGAGATCTCACCCCTCACTCAATTCACCGCCTAATTACCTCTATATTCACCCCAAATTGCACGGTAAAAACGATATTCGCGTTTGCCCAGACTGCAGTAAAGTCAATGAGCTTATACGGACATCTTCGGGCATTGGGTCGCAGACAGCCTGGAAACCGGCAAGGCAGTGCTTTGAGCTACCGCCTGGATTTATACCTCATCTGGAGTTTCCAGTATACCTACAGAATTGCAAAGCGTCACAAGTTTGATCTCAGGGATTTGATTGAACTCACAGGCCTGAGTCGTATCCGGAAAAAACGGTAAATGTGCAGCTGAACATCCCGCTGCCATACAGAATTGCTAAGAGGCGATATCCCACCTGCTTTGTCCATCACTCACCGGCAAGTACTCCTTGTTATCCGAAATCCAAGTATTTTGGTGATAGAGGTCTGAGGTCGAAAACTTTACGAGATTTGCTCGTCAAATTACATACATGCTACGTCACACACCTACGGCAGGAACGAAGTCGCCGGCCATTCCGAGTTTCGGCACGCTGCCTCTTGAAGTGGGCTTGAGCTCTAATATGACTCTTCCTTACAAGACCCATCGATTAGTACTACTCGTCCCGGGTCAGATTCCATTGCATCTAAGACTACATAGAGGTGTATATCATAAACGTATCAGAATGGAGACAGTTCTAGCAAGTCTAAAGGTGTACAAAATCACATTTGAAGCACAAGAGCCGATTCTTGGTGAATAGATGGTCTCTCTAGCCGGCAAACATCAGCGCTCAACTGCTCGCTCGATAAGGGAATAGATCCTTTACTTGAAGTTCTGAGCACCAGCCTGTACACTATCAGTGAGGCTATTGACGTGTCTGACCCAATGCAATAGCGCAATAACTCGCAGGGTACTTAGTACCAGTAGACCTTTACTCACAGGCGCGACTCTTTCCATTTTGAAGTATCTCATGAATCAAAATGGAGCGTTTATATCTTGACGTAGATCTCACCCTAGTATGACTTGTACAATTGTTTGATTTCGGGTTCTTTTCCTGTGGAAAGGGGCGAAAAATATTTCAAGCACAATATTGTCCTTCTCAAGAATAGGAATTAGTGAGGAAGAAGAACGCGTACATTGTGCTCATCGAAAGTTGAGGCCTAGTGGGGCGGCATACCCGGCAAAAGCCATATTACGGCATGAAAGCTCCGAAAAATGGGATGGCAAGCGAGGATGGACCAGAGCTGGGATCAAAATCCTGCCTGACCCTCCTCGTCAACCGTATACGCATCTATCCATCCGAACATTTGACGCTTTGATCTTGGTGCCCGCTGGTATCTAGTAATGGTACGAGAGGTGTCGCCGCCCTGCGCCTACGTGGTATCCAAGTTTCAAACACGCGACCTGGATGAAGCGGGCCTATCGGAAGTGATCACTCCTCTTCCTCGAAGTTTTCCCTTGTACCGAATAATCACTATGTATCCCAGTAGGGATGCAGTGCTCCTTTCTATGCTCAGCCTCTCTTTGAGACCCATGAATACCGGTCCCAACTCGCTACGATGAAGCCGCAGAATTTCTCTGCTGAAGCCTGAAGGCCTGAAGGGTCGATTTTCCGTCAGTCAAAGCTCCAAGGAGCATCCTCCCGGCACCGAGAGGACAACTTGATGGATCATTTACCACCATATGACGTACGTTATTTTGCTTCCCTGAAGAGCAAGATGAGATTCGGGATCTGCAATCATATTGTGAGCTATTGTAGTGCGTCGACCCTCGTGGGTATCGTCTGGTATCGTGCGTGGGATGGCAAAAGTGGCGTTTGTCCATTAGGATGTTCGCCCCGCTGTCCGGAAGACAGCGAGAACCATGACCGTCCGTGCTGAAACAATAAGACGAGGGTCAAACTGTGGGATAACATAAGGGCGCATCGACGGTATGTGTAAGCGATATTGATTCTGAAGGGCATACCTTTTCGCCAAGTCGTGAAGGTACCTCCGGAGTAACCATGGGAGTACCTGGAAATACTCATAGCGAGTGTTGACTTCACCACCGAGGATGATATGGGGCGCTAAGAGTCAGTCTTGAAAACCGTGTTTTTAGTGAAATAAGAAAAGAACGCTCTGTGTTGAGGTTGGACACATTGTCCGGCCACCGCACTTCATGTTCCCAAAAAGTCAATTCCATACGTGTCGGGGTACGTATTCAATATCGCCAGTAGGAAGCTTGCATGATGGAAACCACAATAACAATAAGAGTGCTGAAAGCCAAGATCTCAGCCCCAGCGCGAAAGATGAAAACTGGGGAGCAGGAAAAACCTTCACCTCCTTCAAGATCATATCGGGATGAGGAAGCCCAATATAGAGGCCAATGCTTACTGTACAACTGGCCGAATCCCCGACTAATCCGACTCGGCGAAGTACGTACTTCAACCACTGTGATCCCGCAGGAAGTATTCCCGGGTGGACAAGAAGACCTGTCATGTAATCTGAAGGATTGAATAGCCCCTCTCCACCATTCTGAGCATAGTAGATGAGCGTTCGAGTGCAAGTAGAAAGGTGCATTCGATGGACTTACTGTTTGCTTTTTGAGATACAATGCAGCGCCATCGTGTAGGGCGCCACTCTTGGTATCCATGGAGTTGAAATGGTGATCCGTAATCATTCTCGCACCTTCGGACAAATACTCGGGGACCCAATACAACAAACAGGGCGGACGTTCTCTATCACCCGTGTTTTGAATCAGAGGGAATTCTCCTATAGATGACACCTCCGAGAGGACTGTTAATTTCGAGGTATCAGAACATGTTTTACTGCCAGCACGACTGGGAGAATTTGATGCAGTGGTACATAAATTCAAGGCGCCAGTTTGGGGGAGCAGTGCGTGGGGAGGTAAGCTATGTTGTTGTCAACGAGCAAGGGGCGTAGACCAATAACACCAAACAAACTTCTCTTCCTTACCTCCGACGTATGATTCAACTCGGAAACGTGAAACAAAATGGCAAGCCAGGGAAAACATGTCCCTTTGGAGACCGGATGACTCGTCTTCACATTTCTCGGCAATAGGCCCAAAGGATCTACAGCTAATTTTTTTTTACCGTTCTTTTCGTCGAATCACTCGTTGCCATTTGTCGCCTGCACTACATTTCTGTGGCTCGGTCACCGACGTTCTTGGGAAGGCTTGACTCCTTTCTAACATTGCTTTCATTTGTGCATTGCATTCTCGGGATGGCATCAAGTCAGAAAACTCAAGCCCGTTGTCTCCAGCTGTCACATCGATGTTTTCGGATCTGGCTGTGCGTAATTATTTCTTCGCGTGGCTTTAGAGGAGATCTCTAACGTGCCTGATGTAATAGACGTGAAGCGGAGAGAACATTGCCAAAGTTTCAACCTTTGACGCGTAACCGAATGTAGCCAGATGCGCAACCCGATCGCGCTCTTTTGGTACATATAAAAGGTGTCGTCAATTCCACCGTACCCCGTCCTTCACCCCTTCTCACCTTTTTCCTTCTTCTTTTCTTGTCTTCTCTTTACCGCCTTTTGGCATCATCACTAATTCGACTGTATCTATGTCTTCAATAACCACAAAGACTACCCCTCCGACAAAATTCATCCTTCCGGACCTCGTCTCGCATTGCGACTTCGAACTTCGAGTTAGTCGTCACCGCAAGCAAATCACCTCCGAGACGAAGCAGTGGCTTTTCAAAGGCGATAATATTGTTGGGAAAAAGCGGGATCAATACCATGGGCTGAAGTGCGGGCTGTTAACGGGTGCGTGCCATTTGAACCAAAGAGTTGCGCAGCGAATTGAAACTTTTCTCACAGCGATGTGCTACCCCAAGGCCGCCTGTCCTCAACTTCGGGTGTGCAACGACTTCCTGACATATCTCTTCCACCTTGACAACTTGTCGGATGATATGACCAACCGCGGCACAACCACCACAGCGGATGTTGTAATGAATGCCTTATATCACCCTGGTCATTACACGTCTCCCCGAGTCGGAAAGATGACTCGAGAGTAAGTTGTTGCTGATTAACTTGATATAGAATGTAGAATGCTGATATGATTTCGCTACAGTTACTGGAACCGCCTCATCCAGACGGCCTCCCCTGGTACCCAACAACGATTCATCGAGACCTTCGACTTCTTCTTTGAAAGTGTTACCGAACAGGCCCTGGATCGTGCCGCAGGCGTCATCCCTGATCTTGAATCCTACATTGCACTTCGGCGAGACACGTCCGGTATGCGCTTTTACACTCTCTTACACGTGTTTGCCGCTTACACGCCTCGCCTTTTCCAGGATGCAAGACGTCTTTCGTGCTCATTGAATACGCGTACAACCTTGACATCCCTGATGAAGTGATGGACCACGACCTTATCCGCAGTCTTGGTGAAGCTGCGAACGACCTTGTGACATGGTCGAATGTATGTTTCTTTCATTCACTGAGGCCTAGATGAGACTCTAATGCATCGCCTCCGTGATTTCAGGACATCTTTTCATACAACGTTGAGCAATCGAAAGGCGACACGCACAACATGATCCCTGTCGTCATGAATGAGTTCGGCTATGATCTTCAAACTGCCGTCGACTTTGTCGGTAAACTCTGCAAACAGTCTATCGACCGGTTCATTAGCGATCGGGCTCAACTCCCTTCGTGGGGACCTGAGATAGATCGTCAGGTTGACATCTATGTTGATGGTCTGGCTGACTGGATTGTTGGCTCTCTTCATTGGTCATTCGAGTCGGAGAGGTACTTCGGCAAGACTGGCCGTGAAGTCAAGAACACAAGAGTCATCAATCTTCTACCTCGCCGCGAGTGATTGTCATGAATGTTCGTCTTCCGTTCTCCTTCCCATGATTTCGGTCCTAACTGTCCTCTGACAGGTCGCTCACTTTGTCCGTCTTCGGCTAATCGTATGCTATGCACTCCCTAAACCGCCTACTTTACCATGCTCCTGCCCCTGCTCAACAACTGGCCACTGTATTCCACCACTCAAAATTCGCTCTTCGCCACCGTGCACCGTGTATTACCACCGATTTGCTGTATCATAACCCTTCGCTCGCTGCCCTTTAGACTTCTTGGACATTCTTTGTTTCCATGGAACACTACCATTACTATTCAAACCCACATTCTACACCCCTCGCTCTTTAAACGTGTTTTCTTTTTTCGGATCTTCTACTATAGACACTTCACATTGCTACCTTAAATCCTCCGCTTTCGAGCATACTGGAGTTATTATTACTCTTTCCCCCTTTCTTCTGCGATTCTTATTATTATTATTTTATTACGCATAAAGCTGGTTCGTTCTGCGTACATAGTTCACTCCTTTTACCTACTTTTACTTGGCCTCATATGCCTTGCACTCTTAGCATGCGTCTCCTTAACTGGAATAAAAAATAAAGTTACCGTGCTTCATGCACGGTGATTCCAAAAACTTCGTGATGTCCGAATGTTCGACCAGTCACCGCCAGGTCGTCTCTGACTCTAACCTCACCCAGGGTCATATCGCAGCGTGAACAGCTATGCTCCCGCCCATAATTGACAATATTGCCGGAATAAATTTCTACGAACGTGCTGGCGCCCAAAAAACCGTGGTTTTAATAGTAACATTGTTATACGCGTGCAGGTTGGTGCGGACACCACAAGGCCCACATGAGAAACATCAAACGAAATTGACGGCGGCAGCTCTTTGCAAAAAGATCCGTAATGCTGACGGCCTGATGAGGCCTGAAGGAGGTGCAGACTGTCCCCTTCAGTACCGTGACACAGATACAGAAGTGTGGAACTTGGCAGATGCTATGTATGATATCTGGAATTCCCCGAGCGCATTGTATCAAACATGTAGAGATGTCATACCCGTTGCATACTCGTTGTCTTGTCGCGATTGTTACGAAGTGGCGGAATGAGAATCCAGATATAGAGGGTTGGATCACCGGCAGCTGAGAGGATATGTCTGGTTATGTTTTGATTTCGTTTTGATGCATTCCCTCTCTTTGAGTTAATAGTTATCATATGCTGATTTGAGGCGGCACCGATCCCGTAAATGTACATAGTTGATTGGCCAGGCTTTAGCTCATCTGCTGTGGTGGACAGAGCATGAATGTTAGGTCCCAATTCTAATGATGACGGTGATATGATAGATAGGTGTGTGTCTCTGTAACTGGAAGCAGTGACCTGTCGTGAAGTGGTGCCCTGATCTGCTACAATTAGGCCTGCGATCATGGCATTAAAACACCGCGGAACACAATCCAACACTGGAATCTGCACGGGTGCCTTTGGGACTGCAACGCCCAGATCCATCATTTGTCTTGGGATCTGGGGAGACAGCCGCAGTAGCCTGGATAGTATAGATGCGATTCGATGGTGCGGGAAGAGGAATGGAAGGATGGACTTTACTCCGTGAATGTTATTCAATCCCGCGATAGGGACGCCTCTGGGGAAAGTGAATTTGCTACCTCATGCAGTACGTGCCGTGTTTGATCATTAAGAGGCACTATTAGTAGGCAAAATCTCGAGGACCCCTTAATTTCGGTGAAAAGAGGGGAAATTTAGATGGTGATAAACCCCAAATAACAGGTGGATGAACGGAGTCTTGGATTGAGGCGAGACGTCAAAACCTTATAAGAGTACACAGACATAATATAGCCCATTTTCGTTCTCGGGGAGATCCGCAAGTAATTGCCAGTTTGCAGCGAGGCCAAGGAAGCGAAGACGAGGAAGAAAAGGATTGTCTAACCTGACAGTCCAGTCAATATCTGGCCCGAAGAAGATTTAGATAGGTCTCATGCCTAGCAAATGCACGGTGTCCTTGCAACTTGCAAGATTCATATCCTTGGGTTTGCTGTCGCGCAAAGATCGCGTGCCCATTCACACAAGACCTAGAGCTGAACAAGCCTTCTTCAATACGTCCTTGAAATCCGTTAGAATGTGCAGCCTCCGGATCAGTCTAGTCATGAGCGGAACGTACTCCAGTGGAATTCCCATTCGTGGGTGCCCTCTGCAGAACCATATCCTAATGGTGTTTCGATATTACGAATATTTTTGAGTCACCTAACTTATTTCAAGGCACAAAAGCGTACAAAACTTGAGCCTGAGAGCTGCTAAGTGGGCGGAAGCCTTGAGAAGATGGCGGTCGGGGGAAACTTACGTGAACTTTTAATTCTCACGCAACTCCTGCTAGCCTTGACGTTGATGCTATTGCTATCGGGCAATTTGGATATCACCGTGAACATCTTCAACCGCTTCAGGAATATTTCGACAGAAGTAGATTGATCAGTGAAATGGTTGAAGGTGTGTTCTCCAAAATTATTGGCAACTCCCTGATATAAGGACAGAGCTGACCTTTTACCATTGTCGTCACTCCGCTAGGCTACCCACCTGGTCATCGTACTGACAGGGATCCAATGACTGTGTCGGCTCAAAGTGGCTCTGGAATACGGTCCGACAAAACTCATGACCTACACGGAGTACAGAAGCTCTTCATTGAACTTTTATCTGTGACTCGTAACGATGGAACATCTATAACGACGATAATACATTGGATTAACAACTCTCGTATCAACTCTCACCATGCCCGGAGACGATTCCGCTCGCGATGAACTCACGAAACGAGAGCTAGCCCAGATGACGCTGTCCGAACCTTCAAACCCTCTTACCCAGCCAGCGAAACTGCCTACGATCTTAGTCCCGAAGAGCGTGCACGTAGACGATTTGCGGTCAAAGGAAATGCTGTTGGTAAGTGGCATGACGAGGACATCACTCTATCTTGATTTCATGGACTCATTCCTTATTCCTCGACAGTAACGGGAGGTTCAGGCGGCATCGGCCTCGTAGTCATCCGGGCGCTACTCGAGCATGGAGCCTCTGGGATCGCTATTTTTGATGTTCCCGGACCTCTTGCTATCGGCCAGGGCGCAATCGGCGCGTTACGATCCGATTTCCCAAATGCCAGGATTATCACCATAGAGGCAGATGTCAGGGACGAGGCAAAGGTCGAGTCCGCAGTACAGGAAACAGTCACCCAGCTTGGAAGCGTTGATATGCTGTTGTGCCTGGCCGGCGTGGTTCAATGCGTCCATGCGCAGGAATTAACGGCCTCGGAGTGGCGGAGGATCATAGATGTGAATACTACAGGGAGCTGGCTTTGCGCCCAAGCAGTCGGAAAGTGCGTTTGTTTACTTTGTCATGCTGTTCCTTTGGGAGTAACCCCATGTACGCACAGACAGATGATCGCTCAGAATACTGGTGGCAGCATTGTCTTCACCGCATCAATTTCTGCGCATCGTGTCAACTTTCCTCAACCTCAAGTTGCCTATAACACATCTAAGGGCGCTATCCTTCAGCTAACTCGGTCGTTGGCAGCCGAGTGGGCTCGATTTGGAATACGCGTCAACAGTATTAGTCCTGGGTATATGGATACCATTTTGAATCACGGCGACGGTCTTGAAGCATGCAGGAATGTGTGGACGAGCAGGAACCCTATGGCTAGGATGGGAGATCCCGAAGAGTTGACAGGTGCGGTCGTGCTACTCTGCAGTCCTATCGCCGGAAAGTATGTAAACGGAGCCGATCTTTTGGTCGATGGTATGTTTTGGTTCTCAATGCATTCGGAACATGTTTCACATCTTTGACTTTATCCTTTAGGTGGGATCACCATCTTCTGAGAAAGTGGTAGTCGTTCGATGTCAAAAGGATGGAAGGCACGGTAGCATTTCAAGCAAGAATGTACAATAATCACAACGATCAACATCGCTGACTCGCTATTATATTGTGTTAGTCAGCTGCATCAACATCCATATGTTGCTTGAGTTTTCCTTGATCAATTATGTAGGATAGGGTCGAGATATTGTCGTCACACCTATCATGCTGGTCAGTAAAAGGCGCCAGCAGATATTTCAAACGCTTACAGTTTGGATATAGTCCGTTCACAGTCTCCTAAGCCTTTTTGCAATACCCTGAACACACTAGCATAGTCGGCGGACCGATCCCGCAGATATCTCCCATGGTTCATGAGCAACGTGTTGGCCCATAAGAGGTCGAACTCTAGGTGTGGGCTTCGTTCCAGGTGGTCTGCTACGAATCGGAGGAGCTGGGGAACGTAAAGAACGGGTAGCTGCCTAGAAACAAGGCGGATGTCTCCACGAGGGATGTTCTCATAGACATGGCGGATAAGCGGCTTCTCGTTCAAGCGAAAAGCCATGACGAGCGCCTTGAGGTATTCCCCATCAGATAGGACCTCCAGCACCGACTCGGGTGTGAGGTCGATTGACAAATCGAAAGGATCGAATGCCACAGTTTCATCGAGGGAGTATATCAGCAACCCTTCGGTAGACGCTGCTGCCCAGGCTCGACCTGTCGGCGAGAACCGAACACACTTTGTCCTGGATTCTTGTCGGTACTTTCTTTTTGACATATCACCGGCACCACGAGTAGCACCGGGAAGACTAGTATCCAAGCGGTCTTCAAGGTCGCTTTCGTCTCCACGGGTGTCAATCAAATCCAAGTTGATACCCGCTTCGTTGACTCGTCTGCTATCCAGGAACTCCTGCGTCCCATCCAACGACAGATTCTCCGATATCTGGAATTTTTTGACCATCACGCCTTCTCCTTCCCGAACATCATACAGCACGACGTATTTGCTATTTCCACCGGCAAGTAGGCAGCGACCATCAGCGGTGTACGCAAGGCTGTTGAAGGCCTTGCCCGAAGTGCTGTTAGCAGCGGACATGCGATCATCCGCTTTCCGACCCCCAGAAATGTCTTTACGCCCATCGATAACGTTCGTTTGTTTCGACTCCTGAATATCAAAGAACATAATTTGTCCATCGAGGGTAGAAGCGGCGATTTCCTTTCCATCCGGCCGGAAAGCTATGGCAAGGACGTCGGAATTAAGGGAGAATGGTTCAACGTTCCGCGAACGATTGAAGACGTTCCATAACCGTACGGTGCGATCCCAGGAGCCACTAGCGAGCTGGTTGGCGCCAGAAGGAGAGAAGGCAAGACTGCTGATCGGACCTTCATGCCCAGAAAGAACATCAAGCAGTTTACCTGTTTGCACAGACCACATAAATATCTCGAAGGAATCTGCAGACCCGGCCGCTATGACCTCTCCTGAAGGATCAATGGCTAGCGATGAAAATTGGACAGGGGAAGGTGAGGTAAATGTACGGAAGTTGCGATACCGCATCAGGTCAAACGCTCGTACGGTGCCATCTAGAGATGCTGTGAAAAGCACGTTGCCGTGCCTCGCAAACGTCACCACAGATATGGGGGCTGTATGTTCGGTGAAGGTGACGAAACAAAAGCCCGAATGTGTGGACCACACTTTGACCTTGCCGTCGTCGCCGCCAGTGGCAATCGTTTGACCGTCGGGAGCATAAGCAAGGGTGTTCATGTCGAAGTAATGTCCTTGTTGTTTGAGGATATATGACTCGGATTGCCACTCCCACACAAGGAGCTGCCCGAGCCTTTTGGCTCCAAATGCTAGCCATTCACCCGAGTGGTTGATGGCTACAGAGGAGATTTTTTCTTGAGAAATGCTGAGGGTGTGGATATTGGAGAAGGCGGGCATCTCCCACAAGCCGAAGATACCCGTAGAGAATCCGACCACTAGGAGATTGGAGGGTGCGTGAAAGGTGGTGCAGACGACATTGGTGCCAGCACGATTGAAATAGTTCCGCTTGTGAATACCCCAACGAGTATTAATTATGTAGTTCGAGTGACCTTCGGATGTGGAAGCGATTGGTTGTTCATCTTCGTCAGAATCTGATTCCGAGGACTCTTTTGCCTTCCAGGTGAACACTGCACCGTCTTTGCTAACGGTATAGATCTTGTAATAGGTTAGTCTCTTGTATGTTTGAATGGCAGGAAACGTACAGTAGTACCGTCTACAGAAAAATAGGCATTAAGGACGGCACTCCTATGACCCGCAAAGGTCTTTGGTCTAAATCCATCTACCGGGTGTAAGGTGAAGAGACGAGCTGTCATATCCTGAGAAGTGGACATGAAACACCTGTAGAAGCGTTATTTCCTGGTTCCATGGTCTATAATAAAGAGACATACTTGGAGTCGGACGCCCATTGTATACTCAGTACGTCGTCATGATGACCCGTGTATGTACGATGCAAGACGAATGGCGCAAACTCGCGAGCGAGATGGTTTGGTGTCTTCCACACTTGAACGTGAGGACCATGAGTGGCTGCAATGTATCTGTGTCACTTTCAGTACAATGAAACTATGGACACCGATAAACAACGTACCTTCCGTCTGGGGAGAACTTGATGTCCTTTACGGGTTTGTGAAAGTTGAAATGGTGAAGAACAACCCCTCGCTTGAAGTTCGCTAGTAGCGCGCGACCATCTGAGCATGTCCCGTTATTCACTTATTCGGAAGACGAGATCGAGGATTGTACCGACCTTCGTCGACACTGATCAAGATGTTGGAATCAGGACTGAGTGCAATAGTAGCTATGTTCTTCCGGTTTTGGAATGCAAATGTAAAAGATTTGTTGCTAGAGGATAATGAGGTAGAGTTCAGTAATAGGCATCGAGGGAAAAGGCCTTAGGACGCACTTTACAAGATCAAACACCGAAACGCGATTCCCTACAGGACTCAAAAGAGAATTTCCGTCTGGCGTGAAGATGACATTTCCTTGACGATATACTGTTCCGCAGACATTGGAGAACTACTGGATGTAGTTAGCAAAATACGCACAGCAAGGAAACTGGATGCCTTACCTTGTAATTCGCCTTCATGGACCAGAGGAATGCAGAAAATTTTGCACAGCCACAGCGTCGGACGAACCACGTGCGACGGGAAAACCCGCTTTGTAACAGTATCATGATGTTCTTCTCATCGGAGCTCTTCTGTTACCTGTGGCTATCTAGGACCAATAACAAGACTTGAACAGAACGCAAAGCTTCGAATCCAAGGCACAAGGCTTATCGTTATCCCCAAACAGTCATATGCACTCGACAGTCTTCTGTTCCCACTCCGAATGCACGCTTTATAAAGACATTCTGAAAACTTTCAGATATGGAATAAAACGATATATCCTTCAACTTGAATGGGAGCGGCGAGGTCAACTTTGTATCTCTTGCATAGCGGTAGTAAGCGTTGGGGCTACGCCAGGCGTCCGAAGCGCACTATTACCAGGTGAGGTATCTGTACAACCCTTCAAGATTCGTGGTCTAACTTTGAACCCCGACCTTCAGGTGACTTTAGAGTTACTAGTTCTATCCGATTTCTCGTTATAGATATCCCAAGCTTATCGCTAAATAAAGAGCAGTGGGAGCCAACTTTGACCAGCACCATGTCGCTCATCGCCATCCTTTTAGTCTGCTCTCTATTCGCCGGTGCTTGGCTCAAACTCAATAAAAGAAGGCTACCGCTACCTCCAGGTCCTCGAGCAGATCCGATCATAGGTCATGCGCGTTCTATACCAGCACAGAATCAAGCAGCAACGTTCCAAAGATGGACGAAGACTTACGGTGGGTGTCTTTCGCCTCAGATTCAATGGTGATGGCTGACCGATACGTTGTAGGCGATCTCGTGTACTTGAAGGTATTTGGTCGGGAGATGGTCGTCATTGGGAGTTTCGAAGCGGCGCAAGAACTTCTAGAGAACAGAGGTGGAAACTACTGTTGCCGCCCGCCATTCATTGTATGGGAAATGTGAGTTGTGAATTGTCCTCTCTGAATAGTATGCGATTGTTAATGTGCATGAAGGATGGGGTGGTGGCCTATCCTCACGTTTCTGCCATATGGGAAGTTCTTCTTGAAACACCGCAGGGTTTTTCAGCAGTACTTCGGTCGGAAAGAAAGCCTCGCTTTTACAGATATAGTGGCCGACGAGGCGCGCCTGCTGGTATTGAACCTCAGCCGCGCAGCTCCCGGAAGCCATCTGCATTGTGCGCATCGATTCACCACCTCCAACATTATGCGGGTAGCTTGCGGGAAACAAGTCAAATCCGACGACGATCCATTCATGACACTGGCCACGGAGTTGGCCCCAGTAATCAATAACTCTGGGCCAATGGGGAACACTTTCATTGATATATTCCCTTGGCGTAAGTTTCCAGGCTTCTCTCGTGTCGATTCTATGCTGAATTTCTCAAAAGTCAAGCACTTCCCGTCATGGTTTCCTGGTACATATTATGCTTCTTATGCCTTGTCGTGTCGTGAGGCCACCCGGAAATTGCATGAGTACCCCGTCCAGTATGTAAAAGCGCAGCTGGTGAGTGTAAGAGCCCTCGTAGACCTTCCTCAATTACTCACGGATTCGATAGGCAAGTGGCAACGTCGAGAGATCGTTTGTTTCGGAACTGCTGACCGGGTTGGGGGATACCCCTGACGCCATGAACCTCGTGGATATCAAAGGTGCTTCGGCTACTGTTTTCGCAGCCGGTACGCCGATCGGTCTTCTTACCAAAGCCCTACTGACGTCTCTTGTGTAGCTGAGGACACAGTTGAGCAAAATGATTCACTGCCCACCAGTTGGTGTACTGAATGGTTGTTGTAACTAGACCTTTGCATCCCTCACGGTGTTCTTTCTTGCTATGATTCTGCACCCTGAACACCAGAAACGTGCCTACCAGGAAATTATCACCGTCATCGGCGAAGACCGTCTACCAGAATACCGTGATAGAGGCTCTTTACCATTCGTTGAGTCTATATTGCAGGAAACCTTGAGGTCAGTCCCGCGAAAAGCAATGCTCCGTTCACCTGTTCACCTACGTACTGCCCAGGTGGCATCCCCCTCTTTCTTTAGGTGGGTCTCACCATGCTAGTCGTCATCCTGGGACCCTCAAATAGGCATCTTAGCTATCCCGCATCGATCATTGGAAGACGACGTATACAACGACAGATTTATTCCAAAAGGGACAATTATGATCCCAAATGTCCTGTATGTTTCACTCCGTTAGTTTTCAGATTCTTTATCGCTCAATCTGCACATATCAGTGGCATGAGCCTCGATGATA
Organism: Paramarasmius palmivorus; assembly: GCA_037176845.1. Lineage (NCBI taxonomy): Eukaryota > Fungi > Basidiomycota > Agaricomycetes > Agaricales > Marasmiaceae > Paramarasmius > Paramarasmius palmivorus. The sequence goes on along the minus strand of JAYKXP010000034.1, from coordinate 146,039 downwards.
CAGTATATTCAGACCCAAAAGCTTTTAATCCAGTCCGTTTTCTCTCTGCTCCCGAGGGAAAGGGCGAACCTCATTTCACAGCTGTCTGGGGCTTCGGAAGACGGTGGGCATTCCAACTGGCCGACGATTGTGCTTATTCGACCTGTTTGCAGGATCTGTCCAGGTCGACACTTTGCCGACATTACATTGTGGTATGCCATGGTACATATCCTTGCAGTTTACGAGATCCTCCCTGCAAAGGACAATAATGGTAATCTCGTACAGCCTGAAAAACACTTCACTGAGGGCCTGATCAGGTGAAATTTCCTCTAATTGCTCTTTTTCTGCTGTGCTTACATTGAAGCCCAGTCAAGTCGAGCCGTACCACTTCGAGGTACGACTACGCTCGGAAGCAGCTCGTGCACTCATCTCGCAGATCGAAGACTGAAGTTTTAGTAACCTTCATACCGAAATGGACCGCTTATGAAACTCTTCTCCCTCCGCTATCTCTTGTATATTAGCGCCGGCGCCGGCGTCGCCAATGACATATGGACATTCAGCCTACATTTTATGGGTAATCTGAGAAAACCGAGTCATAGGCGACTCAGAACTATCGGAGAAGATCGCGCCTCGTCGCAATTCTTATATTACATGTCTGATCACAGGTTCGTGGCATTCGTTCTGTAGTCTCTCATCCAACTCTCTCATGAGCTGACTCCCTTTCATCCAGTTCGTCATCACTAACAGCTGACTTACTCAATGAGTTTGCTTCTCAGAGCATAGTTACTCTGTGTGTTCGCGCAAGGCGCATTGTGCATACATAGATGTGCACGTGCACCATGTTCATCATACCGCCCGTACCTGGAGTCAATGGCAGGTCCAAAACGAAATGTCCAAAACGCCGGCTCCATCCTTCTCTTCTCTCTCTGGTCATTTGGGCCCGAACTCAAAATCCCGTAGATGCTTGCGCCTTGGCAGCATTACCTGTCTCGGTTTCAATGTGACCACGTGCATTGACAGACGACTTGGCTTCTTGAATCTTCGTGCGCGTGTATTCCTTCTGAAGCCTTTCAAGCACACATTCAATGCAAAGCTGATCGTACATCCTCTGGTTAGGCTAGTAACCCCAACGGTTTCATGAACCAGCGAACATATCAAACTTTAGAAGGCTTGAGAACACACTTTGACCAAGCAAACTCGGAGATTTTCTACACAGGTATAGTCCTCTTAAATCCCTTCAACATCCGCGTTCTGATTTAGGAATGTCAGATGGTTTCTTTATATTTGCCTGGTCCTTCCTCGTGTCATATATAAAGACACAAACATCACGGAGAAGCTCGTTCGTGTTACTATGTCACTCCTCGCTATCCTTCTGACCGTCGTTGTATTCGCTGCTGTACGGTTGATATCCTACAGGAGAAAATTTCCTCTGCCTCCGGGACCCCGGGCAGATCCAATCCTAGGGCATACACGGCTCCTTCCCGCACAGCACCAAGCAGAGACGTTTCACGAATGGGCAAAGACTTACGGTGCGTATTTCATGTTTCTTTCAATCCCAGTGCTAACCAGTCAATCATAGGCGATCTCATGTACCTCAAGGTCTTCAGTCGAGACATGGTGGTTATTGGGAGCTTTAAAACAGCACAAAACCTTCTGGACAATAGAGGTGCCAATTATTGTTGCCGCCCACCTTTCATCGTGTGGGAACTGTAAGTGCATGTCGTCTTATCGAGAAATTTGTAAATGAAATCACAATTAAAGGATGGGATCTTGGCCCACTCTCACGTTTTTGCCATACGGAAAGCTGTTCTTGAAACATCGTAAAATGTTCCAACAGTACTTTGGCCGGAAAGAGAGCCTGGCTTTCGCCGACATGGTTGCCGAAGAAGCGCGTCTCTTGGTATTAAACTTCGCCAGTGCAGCTCCCGGAAGTCATCTGCATTACGCACATCGATTCACCACCTCCAACATTATGCGGGTAGCTTGCGGGAAACAAATCAAATCTGACGATGATCCTTTTATGAAGCTTGCAATGGATTTATCTCAAGCAGTCAACAATTCCGGACCGGTGGGAAACACCTTTGTCGACATTTTCCCGTGGCGTACGTGTCGTTCTCGTCTACTATAATTCTCCTCTGAATCCTCGAAGTAAGGCACTTTCCGTCGTGGTTTCCTGGTACTTACTACGCATCTTTTGCCTCGTCCTGCCGTAAGACCTTCCGAAAATTACACCATTACCCCGTCCAGTATGTACAAGCACAGCTGGTGAGAGTTACTCATTGTATATTCTCATTATTACTGATTTTTTTTTTGTAGAAGGATGGGAATGTCGAACGATCTTTCGTTTCCGAACTGTTGAATAAGCTAGGAGATACCCCTGACGCCGATGAGCTCGAAAACATCAGAGGTGCTTCAGCCACTGTCTTTGGAGCAGGTAAGTAGTGCCTAAATGTCTCATTGGCGTCGTTGCTCATTTTCGTATAGGTGAAGATACAGTTGAGCAATCCTTTTGACTGGACCTCCAGTTTACTAAACGGCGTGGTTGCAACACGCAGAGCTTTGCGACCTTGACCGTGTTCTTCCTCGTCATGATTCTGCATCCTGAGTACCAGGAACGTGCCTATCAAGAAATCATCACAATCATCGGCAAGGGCCGGCTGCCAGAGTACCGTGATAGGGAATCTCTTCCCTTCGTCGAATGCATACTACAGGAAACTATAAGGTTAGTCTTGCAATCGATGATAGCCTGTTATTATGCTTATATTCGTCCTATTCAGATGGCATCCTGTACTCTCTTTAGGTGAGCCTCGTATCTGTTCAAACAGTTTGGTCTCAAACAATCTACCTAGGTGTTCCACATCGGTCATTAGAGAACGACATATATAATGATTTCTTCATTCCTAAAGGGACGATCATGATCCCGAATGTCCTGTACGTCACACTCAGTCGGTCTCGTGAACTTTTTTGCACACATTGAACATTTGGTTTCAGCGGCATGAGCCTTGATGATACCGTGTACTCGGACCCCTCAGCGTTCAACCCCACTCGTTTTCTTCCAGCTCCTGAAGGGAAAGACGAACCTCACTTCACCGCTGCCTGGGGCTTCGGACGACGGTTAGCGGTCCTTCCAAAAGCGAGGCCTGAAGCTGACTAGACCCACACGCAGGATTTGCCCCGGTCGACATTTCGCCGACATGTCGCTTTGGCATGCCATGGCCTTCATTCTTACTGTTTATGAGATCCTTCCCGGAAAGGACGACGAGGGCAATATCGTACAGCCCGATGCACGGTTCACTGAGGGTCTAAATAGGTATAGTATCAATTATTTCTCTCATTCACACCATCTGCTCACAGCAATCAGTCAAGTTGTGCCGTTTCATTTCGAAGTTCGACCGCGGTCGGAAGCTGCGTGTGCACTTATCTCCCAAATTGAGGACTAAGGCGTCTTCTCTTAATCTTGAACCAAGCAAACATTTATCCCGTAGATTGTAACACGACAACGACGGTTGCAATTCCAATACATAGCATTCTCTCATCTATGTTACGAAATGTGCAATATAAAGCTTCATTCCTGCTGACATGGTCGCGAATTCGATTGGACTCAGCGCTATCGGCTAAGATCAAGAATTGTGTTATGCTCAAGTACTATACAACAACGGTAAGTACTCAGTGCCCTTGTTAGTAGCTGCCATATATTGTTAATTTCATCTCCTTAAAGTAGTGAGAGATGTGTAACTAGTCGATATCCGCCGTGCGACGACTGGAGATAGTTCAAGCGTTACATCATACTATGCTGATATTCGAGGAGTGCGCTAGCTTGCATCATGTACCACTGGCACCAAAAACCAGACAACCTTGAGACCTGCCAGCATCCCCCCACACAAAAAAAACTCTGCTTGCCACATTCCTTAAAGTGGCGGCGTTGTTCCAAGGCTGTGCATTCCGAGTTCTCCGATCACGGACCCAGACGCTCATTCTCCCACGATCCAAACTCATCTTTAACCACATTCTCCGAATCCTTCGACCGCTCAAGTTTCGCCTCTACGTGTTTTCCACCCGTAAATGATGCTAAAATATCAGTGTCGTCATTGCACTTAGGTATGTGATAACATATGCCATTGTCATTGTCGCGTTATCAGTGATCACTCCGTTGTGTGAGCGACCTCAGCAGTCTCTTGTCTTTCAGCATACTATAATAAGTCAAAATATTGCCATAATTCATTGTATACTGAGCTATGCGGCAGATAGACACTGTGATATCACTTCATTGAACTTGGAGAGCTCAATGCAAGTCGCACAGTCAGTGGCGTTGCTATGTCATGGTTTGATAGAGGGAGGTTCCGGTTAGCTATCTATGTAACTGTTCATCAAATAATTCCTTTTTGCTCGCACTAATACTCCACCAAATCCTTTAAGGTTTCGATCTTACCCCTCCGACTCAACATGGTTTAGATCAGCATCGTACCTGCAACGTACCTGCACATTCAAGAAGTGAAGATAAAAGGGAGTAGTCTGCGGGTGTGTTCAATCCGTCACATCACGTATTTTAATGTCTCTTACAGTTTTTATCTGTTGCGTTGCGCTACTCGCCGCAGTATGGGCCTCCAGATCAAAGCGAAGGTTGTCTTATCCTCCAGGACCTCTGGCAGATCTCTTCTTCGGCCATCTGCGTATCATACCTACACACAATCAAGCAGAGATATTCCATCAGTGGTCACAAACTTATGGTATGGACCTTTTCATTCATGTCACCTGTGTAATGTTGACGATTTCACAGGCGAAGTCATGCACCTGAAGGTGTTCAATCGAAATATTATAGTACTGGACACTTTTGAAGCAGCCCAAGACCTCCTAGAGAATCGAAGTGCAAATTACAGCTGTCGCCCGAACTTTGTTGTATGGGACATGTAAGGTGCAGATGTTGTGTATGCTATCCAGCTCATTGTCAAACAGGATGGGTTGGCGGCCCAACGTCTCATTCACACAATATGGCAAAGAGTTTCTGAAGCATCGTAGGGTGCTTCAACGATTCTTTGGCCGAAAAGAAATCCTTACCTTCGAAGCTGTCGTGGCGGAAGAAGCTCGGCTACTCGTAGAAAATCTTCTCCATGCTGGCCCAGGGGAGCATCTGCAACTCGTTCATCGTTTCACCATCTCCAACATCCTGCGGGTAACATTCGGGAAACAGATCAAAGCCGACGACGACCCATTCATGAAGCTTGCGCAGGACCTATCACGGGTGATCAATAATTCAGGTCCGATTGGAAACACTCCTGTTGACATGTTCCCATGGCGTGCGTTTTTCCCTCTTTATGTTAACAGAGCTTTGAATTTATGACAGTCAGACACTTTCCATCGTGGTTTCCCGGAAGATATTATGGAAACATGGCTTTGGCTGGGCACAAAACCGTGCGGCGTTTGCATGATTACCCTGTTGACTTCGTTCGGGAGCAGATGGTATGGCTTTGTGTGTACAAGGCTACATTTTTAACTTGCGACTGACAATTGTGCAGAGAAAGCAGAATGTTCAACGCTCATTCGTGTCCGAAACGCTGAGCGACTTGGGGGGTGATTTCGATTTAGAAGACATCAAGGGTGCCTCGGCCGCCATTTTCTCGGCAGGTGTGTAACAAGAATCTCGCTCATTGATAGCATTCTCCTCACCTTATCTCAGGCGAGGATACAGTTGAGTTCAATACAAATGACCAAGTTGCTTTTGGTTGAAGGTTCAAACATACAGACTTATGCGACGTTGGTGGTTTTCCTCCTCAACATGATAGTGCATCCAAAATATCAGGAGCGTGCCTACCAAGAGATCGTTTCCGTCATCGGTGAAGGTCGTCTTCCTGAATCCTCCGATCGACAGTCCTTGCCCTTTGTAGAGTGTATATTACAAGAAACATTACGGTGAGCTTTTCAATTAATAGCGCTCTCTTTGTTGCACTTATTGTGCCCTCATAGCTGGCATCCGGTCACCCCGCTAGGTGAGCTATCTCTGCTTTTGGGCTGGGGGATGCGAATAATATCCTGCGTAGGTATCCCACACCGCTCCTTGGAGGATGATATGTACAAGGACATGTTTATTCCCAAAGGAAGCATCATAGTCCCGAACGTCCAGTGTGTCCGTTTTGAAAGTACCTGCTGTCATATATTTATCCTGACTTAGTGGGATGAGCCTCGACAAGAGGGTTTACTCTGAGCCCGAAAGGTTCGACCCGACCAGATTCCTTCCAACACCGGACGGTCGAGGCGAGCCGTATTTCCCTGCTTCCTGGGGATTTGGGCGACGGTTCGTCTATTCATCGAACTTCTCAATCTGTAGTCACTGACCTGCTTTATCTCTTCAGCATCTGTCCGGGGCGTCATTTTGCAAACATGTCTTTATGGCATGCCATGGCTTGCATACTTGCTACTCTGGAAATCTGTCCCGAAAAGGATGTCCATGGATTTCCCATGATGCCCGAAATAAGATTCACGGAAGGTCTTGTCTGGTGAAGTCTGCCTTTAATGCAATTTTACAATATTCGGACTGACTTGCACGCTTTATATAGCAATGCGGCTCCATTCCGTTTCGAAGTCAGACCCCGCTCTCAAACTGCCCACGATGCGGCCCTTTTTACCTCGAGTTGAGCACGCCATTAGCTGCGTTCCTGATTCGAGACTCAACGAATTTCTCGAAATCCCCTGTACATTATCAGCGGTTACGAATATTTAATCAAAAAGATTGAATGTTGAACTTTTCATTTCGGCTGCCCGACCCAAATCCAGCACCACTGGTGTGGTCCAGGACATTTCGAATATCCCCCTAGTTTGCCACCATTTGTCACCTCCCGAAAACTGTCAATTCTCGACGTGCTTCTGAATCCTCACGAGGTTTGATGACTCTAATATAACGGCAGTCGCAGGATTCCTTGCCTAATGAAAGACAAGGAACGAAATGCTCGCTTCCTTCCTTCTCTACTACCCTCACATATGGCTGATAAATACGATATAATCTTTGCGGGAGGTATGGACAATCGTGACTGCTATTTATCCTTGCAGCGACTAAGTCTGGAGCTATTCTGCAGGAGGAACTACTGCATGCGTAACTGCTGGTCGACTTGCAGCATTGGATCCCTCCCTCAAGATTCTTGTGAGTACCATGTTATCCCGAGCCCTGCTTTCACGGAACTCATCCAGCACATCCCAAAGCTGATCGAAGCGGGCCCACACACTCATGAACTCCAGGACCATGTTCAACCTGCACGTTTCTACAGGAATTTGACTCTCCCAAAGGACACTTACTCGCATCACATTGGACCTGTAACCGACGCATTGGGCGGAAGAGCTGCGATAGTTCCTTCAGGAAGATGCGTAGGTGGCGGATCAAGCGTCAACTGTAAGCATCGTATTTTATGTGAGCAAAAACTATCATACTCATGGAATATGTGGTATAGTCGTGATGTACACACGTGCATCCGCATCAGATTACGACGACTGGGAGAAATTGGGAAACCCAGATTGGGGTTCGAATAGCCTCATTCCGCTTTCAAACAAGGTATCTCCGAATCCTCTTAGCCATCCTCTAAGTAAGTGACACGCTGATATCAATCTACTATAGGCCGAGACATATCAATTGGACCAACGCTCTGACAATAGACACGGGACTAATGGCCCAATCAAAATCTCCCACAGTGGCCTAGACACGAATGTTGGACAAGCATTCCTGGAAGTAGCAAAGGCGTACGACCCCGAGAGAGGCATAATGGAAGATGCAAACGATTTCACGACCTGTGATCGTTACAGTGTAGGCTATTGAACCTCTATTTTGTGAAAATGGACTGACAAGTACGTGTAGAAATGGCATAGGCACGTGTCAACATCTCCTCCTCGGACTCCTAAGTGACCTAGACTTCAGATACGTCGACGCGGAGTCCGGAAAACGTTCGGATGTTGCTCACCACTACATTTACAACCAAGAAACGAACAAGAACCTCCAAATCTTGGTCAAGCATAGAGTGCTTCGTTTGATTGTTGAGTGAGTGCCGATCGTGTTTCTTCGTCGGCTCATCTCGTTTGATGTTTGCTCGCCTAGAAACAACCGTGCCGTAGGCGTTGAATACGTCTCTGAAGGAGATCGACGTTCCAGTCCCTTGAAGACCTCCAAAGCATATGCTTCCCGCCTAGTTGTTCTATCATCCGGCTCTTTCGGATCTCCTGCTATTCTGGAGCGGTATGTATCATCTCGCGGACCCCGTCAATTATAACTTGATGACTAGTCAGGTCTGGTATCGGTTCAAAGAAGGTTTTGAGCGACTGCGGCGTTGAACAGGTGGTGGACCTCCCAGGTGTTGGAGAAAACTATAATGGTAAATCTAGCCTTCTTCATGTTGCCTAGGACATCAATCTTATCAGCTTGGAATAGATCATAATATCGTTTTCCCTCCTTACCTGGCGAGTGAGGATATAGAAACTATCACTGATATCTTTCGTGGAACCGACGAGGTCATGGAACGTAAGCATGAGATGTCCCGTCCAAAAAGCTCTTCAGCTTGACGGTATACACAGCGCATCTTCAACAATGGTTGAAAGAAGGAAAGGGCGTAATGGCAAGCAAGTTCGTGTTTCCGCTGCTGGGGCGGGATGTACATTGATTGGTCTTGCATTGCAGCGGTATAGACGCAGGCATTAAAATGCGACCCAATGCCAAGGATCTGGTTGAGCTAGGCGAATCATTCGCTCCGCTCTGGGACGAGTTCTTTTCGAAGAATCCCGATAAGCCAGTTATGTGGATGGGACTGGTGTCGGGGTAAGCTTGGTACTCTTGAACTATTGGATAATTCTCATTGATGTTCGTAGGTATCTTGGTGTGAACGCCGCTATCAAGAAAGCCTATTGCATGGGGTATTACACCGTGAGCTCTTCGCAGCGCGTTTTGTCATTTTGTATCTCACCTGGAATGACAAGGAATACCCTAAAGCAATCGGGCACGTTCATATCAGATCCGGAACCGACCCATACGCTCCACTCGACTTCAACCCTCGCTATTTGGAGCAGTAAGAGCCAACCCTGCTGTTCAGCGACACAGTACTCACATAACAATACAGTGATGCAGATGTGGCCGTTCTTCGTTGGGGATACAAACGCTCCCGTGAATTCGCTCGTCGAGTGAGGTTTTACCGAGGCGAAGTTGCGGCTGAGCATCCCAAGTTCCCCGAAGGTAGCTCTGCAGCAGCGAAAGAGACTTCAGGTCCCGTAGATGTGAATGCAGAGGATATTGTATATACAAAGGAGGATGACAAGGCGATTGACGATTATACTAGGGTAAATCGTGAGTTTCTCGATGAGTTGTTCGCTGAGCGTTAGCTAATGGTTGCCCTGCGGTAGTTTCGACGACCTGGCATGCGGTGCGTAGTTGAACTGTGATCCGAGAGACTAGAGTTAAAGATTTCGACTGTGTGTGACAGCTTGGAACTTGTGCGATGAAGCCGCGTGAACAGGGCGGTGTCGTGGATGCACGCCTTAATGTTTATGGGGTCCAAGGGCTAAAGATTGCCGGTAAGTCGAGAGGAGCAAGTAGGAACACATAACGACTCACGTCTCATGTCGTAGACCTTAGCATTGCACCTCTAAACGTCGCGGCAAACACGTATAATACGGCTCTGATTATTGGGTGAGTGCTTGCAGCTTAGCAGGCATAGATATAAATTACTGACTGTCATCGATATCCGATAGAGAAAAGGCATCGTTGATCATTGCAGAGGACCTTGGGTTGAGTGCATAGGATTAAGGGTGTAGTACTAGAAGATATTGAAGAAGCTCCGCTTTTGTTTTTCTCTGTGAATGGAGAGTAAATCTGCCATGAAAACTTGTTGGTAGAAGCATTCAAATGATTTGGATACGAGAATGTGAAAGCGTAGTTTTTGCTCAACAAGATGAGCATGATGATGGAAGAGAAGAAAGCGCAGCGTGTACGAGCGCTTAGCCTTTAGCGCGCCAAATCTGCTTACGTGGGACAATTAGGTTCACCTTTCCTCTTTGCAACCTCCATGTCCAGCTCAAGAGACCGCGTTGAAGATACATACGAACGTCAAAATGATCAACGGCTAGACGAACTCCATTCGAAAATACGGACACTACGTGGAGTGAGTAAACTCTTTGCTCATAGCTAGTTTGTACTGACCTGTATTTCCAGGTTACTACTGATATACACGACGACGTTGAACGTCAGAACTTGATGCTAGATGATACTGTACGTCAATATGACTACTTCTCTCGATTTTACTGAACTCGATGGTATAACAGGGCAACACCTTTTCATCTTTTGGTTCCTCTCTGGCACAAACGACTCGGCGGGCCGGGCAAGCTTTCGGTATCGGTCAGGGTGGATTGAAAGCATGGCGGATAGCGATGTATGTTGTTGGAGCATTTATAACGCTTTGGATAACGTCCAAGATATGGTGGTGGTGGACGAGCGGGGATCCTGCCCCGCCTGCGTGAAGCAGTTGGCTAAATATATTATTGTCTATCTTTTCGTGGATTTAGGTGAGCAGTATCCTAGTTTTCTCGAAGTTGCAAAGCTGACTCGGTACTCAATCAATCAGTGTCTATCTACCCTAATCGTGTATACATGGATATTTTACGCTCTTCGTTGTCGCCTTCCCTTGTGCCTCCACGATCGTTCATGGAACAGCGAGATTTTGTGTTCTGCTACCTTTGACATGGTATCAGGAACCCAATCCCTCAAGCTACACTTCGTGTGACTTCAGCTACTTTCCAGGTCGAGTTCCAGAGCAATGACAGTGCTACTCTGCCTTCAATCGGCTCTGAAGGAGTTGGGGTCTCTGGTACAGGCCTGCGCTAGTTCTGTTTACGTTTTCTCTGCTACCTGCCGAAACACCACCTAATTTCTGGCTCGGCTGGCCAGCCTCGGTCCTTGCGTTAACACGCTGTTCAGAAAAGTTATACGTATGGCTCTTTGGTATAATACCCTGTACATGTAGAGTATGTCCTAGTATGCCCATGCGGTGATACATCGTCCTAAAACGATCCCGTAGAGCTCGGCTAGAGTGCTAGCCCGTCCTCGATGTACGTACTTATGATAGGCGCCAAGGGTGGATGTATCCTCCGCACGATTATGTTTCTGGAAACATCTTTACTTCTCCCCTCGACTACTTCTTTCTATATACCTTCATCCTATACTGGGATCATTTCATAAAGTGCAGATTATTCCTCGCTGTATATTGGGACACAAACTAAAATGGTGAGATTCGGCCCCTTTACGTCTTGAGACAGGATGTAACCCCAGAAATAATCTCCTCTATTCTACTCCCATCTCCAATCCTCCTACTCTATGGCGCAGTACGCAGACATTGAAGCTTTAGTACTCTCAGGAGAGTTATTCAACGGACAATCACGCTCATCGTCACCTGCTCGTTCAGAATCACCTTCATCCGACAAAGGGTGGCACGATGATGAACTAGCAGAGTTCGAGGACAACGAGAAGAAGGCAGGAGGTGCACCACCACCGGAACCGCAACAGGAATCTATCGGGATGGGTCCTGGCCGGACGGGTGTCAAAGGTGTTATCAGGGATAGAGACGAGGCTGTGGAAATGAATAGGCAGAAGCGAAGTAGGGAGATTGAGGAGATGAGGCAGAAAATGGAGAAAAGTAACCTTGGTGGAAAGACCTTCCTCGAAGAAGAGCGAGAGAAACCGGAAGGAGAGAAGGTGGATGAGCTAGTTGCTAAAGAGCGAGAACGAGCACGGGAAAAGGAGCGAGATGGGAGGCGAGATGTCTTTGGTCGGATGAGAGAGAACAAATTTGGCCATCTGAGAGAAGTGGGAGTTCACAATTTCGTAGCTGCCGTCGAAAAAGAAGAGAGAGGCGTATGGGTAGTCGTTCATTTATACGAACCGGTATGAGGACCTATTCAACTTCTACGAGCTCTTTTCACTAACGAGGGGTTACACAGTCACTAGACCGTTGCTACACCCTCGATGATACTTTGGCTCGCCTTGCCAGAACATACCCCGATACTAAATTCCTCAGATGCAGGGCTTCTGCGCTCGGATTCGCATCTCTGAATTCAGGGAGCAAGTCTACATCTACATCCCTGAAAATCTCTCGTCCTTCTCGTCCTATACGGGATGACGATGACGATCCTTACGACGAAAAAGGTTACAAGGACGACGACGACGCTAACTCTGACGAGGAACGGTACGATGAGGATAATGTGGACCTCGACATGCTGCCGACGGTTTTGGTATATCGCGACGGCGAGCTTGTCCATAACTGGGTGCGAGTCGATTGGGAGGCTGGTGCAGCTGGTGTAGAAGAACTCCTAATAAAGTCGGTATTGTTGTATTCGCTTTCGCATTACTAAACTAACTTTGGCATATCTATTTACAGGCACCGTATCCTTCCGCAAAAGGATGCCTTATTTGGTGGATTTGGGGTTCCTAGTGACGAGGAGGACGTGTTTGACGAGGATCTACTCTGGAGCGACGATGACGATAAATAGAGCCATTTTGGTACGGTTTCATTGCTTGCGCGTGTCGCTGCTGGGTCTCATTTAGACATCTAGATGTAAAATACGTGTATATCGTGCCTGTGAATTCACTGTATCGGAAGTCGTACATTTTGCACCCGCACCTCTGTCCGTCATGGTGCTTGTGGTCTCCGGGAAAAGCGGGTCGATGGCCTCGAAGTTTCAGAGTTTTCCAAATTAATTTATGCATACGTCCTCCCTTACTCAGAATATCCTTGCCGTTACTTCAGCCCTTTTCAGCCAGCCGACCCTGGCCAGGTCATGGTCATGTTTCAGGTATGTTTGCAGCATTTGCTGGTCCCAATGCCGCTTTACTGATTACCTGGTGAAGACTCAACGCACACATGTCCCCGGGGTCATGGAGTCGTGGGCGTGTCGGCCATGTACAACGCCAAACGGGTTCATGTGGATATTCATCTTCAGACATCACTTCTCATGGTGGCCAAAGGGATTCCTGTACGATAAGGTTCAATTGATACCCAACCTTTCTTGGAATCTCGCTTTGGTTTGGTGTTCGTAAAACGTATAGAAGCCTATTTGATTCATCATATAAGGCAGAAACGAGGTGATGAAGAAGCTTTCTCAGCACCTATTCAGTTGGCTCGTCGCAGATTGAACGAGCCTGGATACAAGGGTATGCCGGCGTCGGGCGTCGGTCGATCGCACATGTCCTCGGAAAGGTGTAGACAGGTGAGTGCGTACGCAGGTTCGTTGCTCGGGACGCTCGACAATAACTTTAAAAGCTTTGACAAGATGCTCAATGACCCATTGCAGACGCCTATCGTAGCGGACTTTTCGGTCGTGATGGTCATTCTGCGCCATAGTTCGGACGGGTGTAAGTATGGCGATAAGGTGTAAATTGTAATTCATTAGTGGCGCCATGGAAGTCCAGCAATATTAGTATACATGCTCATAGATGTCAATACTATGATACGCCGCATTCGTGTTGAAGTGGTTCTTTCATGAATTGTCCTTGTCATAGTTGGAGATGACTCTGGCTTCTTGTGAGGAGTTTTTCGGGTATTCTATTCGCTGGTCTTCTGGGCGGTATTTGGGTGTCTTCCCGCCATTCGGATGATGAGCAGCTTCCCCTAAGCATGAGACCCGAGGTTAGAATGTAAACTCTTGGAATGAACACCACAACATACAAGTCTCTAGTTGACCATGCGCCTTCTTTTGGTCGTCATGACGCAGGAAGCTGTAATAGAAACCGGCAAATCCTGCTGCAACTACACCTGCTGCTGCGAGTCCTCTCTGAAATCGCAACCAATCAATTCATTGCAACTATGGGAATAAAGAGGATAACTGACGAAACCCAACTTGTTGGGGTTGACGGGCATTTTGGCGTTTGGCGCACGAGTACCACCGACTCCAGTTTGGGACATTTTTTGCGTTGTTGGATGGGAGAAAGAGGAGGAAAACGAAGGGTGACCATGGGATTAAAAGAAGGACAGAAACGAGCCAAAATATTGAGCGGAGCGATTCAGTGAGAGACTGTGACGATAGGTTGGGGTCATTATGCGTTAGATGCACTAGGAGATGCATTCTGTATGTCTTTTGCTCCAGATTTCTGCACTGAATCGGTATAAGCCGAGGCATTACAGAACGGACGATGTCATTGAGACTTACAAGATCGGTATGCCTCCAAATCAATTCTCCTTCTATTGTCGATTATTCTTTTCGACACGTACATCGAGATGCCCGCGACAATCAACGCGCCAGCAAAGCCTCTGAACTGGACACGAAACATGCTTAGCCGACGGGCCTAACACGAGAATGTATTAAACCTACGCACCATTTTCCTTTTCATGTTGGTGTATTTGAGCTTGCATTGCTCCGTGCTTGATTCAAGATGCTCTCCGTGCATCTCAACTTCCTAACGAGTCGTCGTTCGTGTTGCTCGATAGCAAGAGCTTGAGGAGAGGTAAACCTGGGTAAACGTTCCGTGCAACGTGGGAACCGCCAGAAATTCGGTTTATTCCTTTTGTCAACTGCGACCCTTTTCTTGACCTTCTCATTGATTCCATCCCCACATCAGCGCGATGATGTTCTCAGCGATGGCTTGTTACCAAGGGAAATTCGTCTAAGCGGCACCAAAAATCAATCCAGGTCTGGCATTGGCAAGTTCTTGCTTCACCACCCTCATGATTATCTCCCAGTCCACCATTTCTCTTTGGTGACTTGCGGTAATAGTCAAATGGTAGAGGCATCGGGGGAGAATCTTGATGCTAGGCACCACGGCGTGTCTCTTCCGTACGTTGTACTTGTCCGAATTCATACTCACATCGTTACTCAGACATTTTACAGGACTTTGCTTATCGCGACATGGGTCAATCTCGTTCTTTACACTTCCGAACTCGCTCTCGGCGGACACTATCTGTATTATTCAAGTAAACGGTCTTCTCGTTGGGCAGTTGCAACGTCGCTTTTGACAGAAACCCTATGCACAATTGTCATTTGTGTTCATGCTTACAATGTGAGTGCAGCAGACCTCCGTATCTGAACCTTACTGATTCGAATCATGTTTAGTTTTTCTTTGTCTATGGTACCTTCAAAACTCCGCCGCCAGCCCCTCTTCTCTCATACCATTGCTACAGGACCTGGAGAGGCTTTTGAGCTCGTGGAATCTCACAGTGATAATTGTCCTTACTCAACTATCAATCGTGATTGAACAATTCTACTTCATCTATCGATACTGGACCCTGTGAGCTGCCATCCACACTAACCCATTTCCGGGAATGCTGACATCGCGCAAAGGTCGTGCAATTTCCCACTTGTTCTCACCATAATGCTGGCCATCGCTCTCCGAGTAAGTTTCGTGCTTCCAGGGGTTCGGCCACACTCACACGTCGTTGATGTTTTAGGGCCTTTTTGTGGTGGTATCGGTGATAGTTGTTCGAGCAACCAACTTCCGCCCCGCCACTTTCGGAAGAGCCTCACTCATGTGAGTAATAAAATCTTTTCCCAAAAATTCAGGACTGATGTGACAATGAAAAGTGTATCGGCCGCTCTCTCTGCTTTGACGGATATTACCATCGCTGGCCTCATGGTTCTCAAACTCCATAAGATTCAAAGTCGCGTATGACTCAACACAAGGGTATGTCATCCCCAATGGCTTCATGGAAATACGCTGATACTGATTCACAACCCTCAGACT
This sequence comes from Paramarasmius palmivorus, assembly GCA_037176845.1. NCBI lineage: Eukaryota > Fungi > Basidiomycota > Agaricomycetes > Agaricales > Marasmiaceae > Paramarasmius > Paramarasmius palmivorus. Next base: position 130,372 of record JAYKXP010000034.1, on the reverse strand, counting down.
GCTGATGCGATTGTCGATACATTCTGTGCTATGTGGCTTCATTACTGCATTGGTGACAATTCTCAACATGCTTGTTCTGTTCTTCTCACTGGATGGTATGAGCCCCGTCTATGGTCTCGCTCCCAGGCTGACAAGGCCTCTTCAGGCTTCACATTCATTTCCTTGGCCTCCGGCCGTATTTATACTCTCACCGTCCTACTAAACTTTGTGATTCTCCGCCGGTTCAAAACTAACGCGTCCCAGTCTAGTGCTGCTCAGCCGAACGAGATTGGTGAGTCTTGTGTCCACTGTTTGCGCATCTTGCTGAATTGTTCTATGAAAGATTTCCGAAACCTGACTGCCTCAGCTCCGGCTGCCTTGTTTGCTCGGCGAGGGATTACTACCACTATCGATGTACGCTGGTATTTTCAACATCTCCATCTTTTTTGCTAATCAGTGGTCCTGCAGAGTTACCTCGACGAGAATGGCCACTATAAACGCCCCGAGCCTGCACCCTGCATTTTCAATGGAATCTTCTATAGGAATTCCCTACAATCATCTTGGCTTTCCCTCCTTAAGTATCTATAGCATTTGTACCTAGTTCCGAATACACGTACTGTGAAATACTACCTACGGTGACAGACTGAGCCCGATGTGTAAAAGCGTGTAAATCAATTTACGAGGGCGCTCTTGCAGCGCTCATGATCGGCATCAATCAAGTCACGCCAATCTACATTTCAGGCGTTGACTCGCCTCGCTTCTGCAACGTTTCTACTTTACCTCCACAATGCTTTTTCACCGGAACACTGCCAATCCTTCTTCTCAATCACCTTCTTCGCCCCCACCTTCCCCGCAACGAGCGTTGTCCATGCCAGTGCCGAACGGCCCAGAATCGACCACGCCTGGCACACCACCTGCAACTCCAAACAGAAGGCATTCCTTTGGCGTGGCAGCCGACGTGGCTAATATATTGGTCAAAATGCGAAGTCCTCGCAGTCCTCGCACCAAACCTAGTAATCATATCGAGTCTGTTTCCGGAGAAGCTCCTCAGTCACATCCTGGCCTGTCAGAGGGGATGACAACTGCTAGGAAAGAAGTCATCACCTATACGGATACATTCACTTGTATTGGTGGGGTGAATACACCGTTGCTACTGAGAGCGACGAGGACGTCGTTGTTGGAGACTGCGGAGATGTTGGGGGCGAACTGTCTAGTGGACGAGCAGTGCGTTTCTTATCTTTCAGTTGGTGGTAAAGCATTCCTGAAACCCCTTTTTCTTCTACTTAGGTGGAAATGCACTATTATCGTGCCCAAAACGCGACCAAGAGGTGCATGTACATATAAAGTCCAAGTGCGTAGCTGTTCAATTTCCGGACGATATCAAAATCCTGATTTCCGCTTCCTGTGCTGTAGATCCATTACACTGCCTCTGCCGCCAAATCTTCCCAAGGAGATCCACACAGACCTGTCGTCTTGAACGCTGCCAAAGGCGTGCCCGGTTTGATGACGATCATGAAACGGGAAAATTGAGAAATGACGAACCCTCAAGCAACTGCACCTACGAATTCAATCTTTTCACTCGAACGATCTCACAATCCTTCATATGCTTTCATTGTATCTGCTCTCCAGTTTTCTGCGTGTACGGTATTCCTTCTGCTTGCTCCTTGTATATTCCTCAGCACCATATTTTACGCCTAATCTGCATACTTCTGTTACATACTACTATACACATCTCGGACATGGGTTTTCTGGAAGTTCAGGGCCGTAGGTAGTTAATCACTCTCATGCTAACAATCACTATCTCTTGGATGTATACATAGTTTGACAATTGATGATTATATCCTAACTCTTGACCAAGAACTCAACCAGTAACGATACATTCGAAAACGTCCTCGTCTAATTCTTCCCCGAATACATCCCCCAAAACAGAGTGCCACGGAGACAATATTCCGTCTTCCGCAACGGATTCCACGTCCTCCTTACTGTTGTTGAGGATGAACTCGGCCAGCAGCGGATTCACCCTGACGTTCTATGGTCAGCAATCCATTCCTGAAGGGCCGGGTTAACTCACGCTTTCTTCAACGAGATAAAATGGGGCGCATCTTCGATGGTGAATAGAGATGCATCGATACCCGCCTCTTGTAGAAGCTTTAGCTGCTTTTCGCAATATTCCAACGAATACGCCATGTTATCCATGCCATGCACAAGTTCTATTGGGCACTGGATCTTGGACAACTCCTCTAGGGATGGCGATCTCCTCTTCGTGATGAAGTCTACTGTCGCAAGCTTGTATTCTTCAAAGTGGTCGGGGCCCCAGTTCCGCCTTGCCGTGGGCGTGAGGTTTTTGGTTAAACTTGGTAGAACCAATGAGTATATCGCCAGGAAACTCAGAGGACAAATCCACGACCCACGCGTCTATCAAGGGCGATGCTTTGTTACTGCAAGCAAGTTGATAGCCACCATATGTCGCAACTAGCAGGGCATCTTCATCTGTGAAACTCTCCATCCAGTATTGACATACTTCTTCTCTGCCCTCCGCCACTTCAAGAGGCTAAAAGCAGGGATATTAGACCTGAACAGAGTGATGATGGAACCAACACCGACTTCTTCCAGAATTAGCGCTGACATTAGGAAAAGTGAGCGGACTTTTGTTGGGTGTGATATGGCGAGCTGAAGGGCAATTGTAGAGCCAAGGGACAAGCCGACGACATGGCACGGCGGGAGGTTTAATGCATCCTTTATTACTATGCTCAATATGAGTGATATTGGCCGAGGGTTCAGAACGTACCATGAACTTGGAGACATCATTAGCCGCATCCTCCTTCTCGTATATTCGAGGTAACGGAGGACCCGTTGTCTTTCCAAAGAAACGAAGATCCAATGCCACCAAATTGAATCTCCGTACCTGAGGGTCCATGAACTGCACTGAGGGTATATCATTCAAGGGAAACGACGTTCCATTCAAGTAACGAAAGACGTACGGTGGAAGACCTCCTGCGCCAGCCAGACGCCATGCAGGAACAGTAGAGTGGGAAGCTTTTCGTCGATCCATCGAGCAGACGAATAAGTAGGTGTAGATATAATGTAGTGGTAGTTTGCAATTCCTGAAGCTGTTTGCACTTGAACGAAGGGCATTGTAGAAACGTTCCGGGAGCGCGAAGATGTTTTATATAATGTGCTTGAGTCGGAGTGGGCCTGTATTTGAATTTAAATTTTTTAAAATTTTGGGACGCCGATGAGGTGCGGGACAGGGCCAATGCCGGGAGTCGGGAAACGCCTGAGAGGAAGCGGTAAGATACCAGCCCGAGCTCTTCTAGTACGAGAGAGGGCGAGAGGCATAAATGGGGCGTCGAGTGAGATGGTTTTCCTTGTTGTTAGAAACAGATCATCTACAAATAGAGCATTGCTTCAAATGGAATTGTTCGAGATTCGAGCCCGAGACGCCGTCCGTGAGCAGCCACCAATGGGAAGCTCAGTCTAAAAAATAGCACATTAGCATAGAAATCCAAAGTGCTAGTCTACGGGGGCTTGTTTACCGAAGCCGCCCTTCGACGCTAGCGAGCTAGTAGTCTCGATTCCGCAAAATCAAATTGAACGGAATTTAAGCAGTGACGAATAGTTTATTCTGTTTTATCGGACTACTCAAAGGTACTTACACCAGAAGCAAATTTCTCAAACAATGACAAATCAAAGGCCTCTGCCATGGCCTTGTATCCTGCGGGATTAAGATGTAGCCCATCACCACTATCGAATGCTGGATTCAGCCTCTGCGGATTCGTAGAATCCCTAGTGGCTGCATCGAAATCAATCACAGCATCGAACTTCCCACTGTTACGGATCCAATCGTTGACCCTTGTCCTGATCGCCTCGTTTTGCGTTGTGAAATACGAATTACCGAAAAAGGGGGTGATGGTGGCACCAAAAATAGGAAGGCCCACTGCGTGAACGCGGGTAATGATTTGTTGGTAGGCTTGAATCAGACGATCAGCAACATTGAGGATGCTGGTACCAATGTCATTGACGCCTTCATAGATCATGACATATCCCACTCCAGACTGGGAGAGAACATCTCGGTCGATACGGCCAATCGCGTTGGGACCAAGGCCATCTGCAAGGATACGATTGCCACCTGCAGCTTGATTGACGATAGAGATGTGCGAGGTTGCAGAGTCTGCTTGTGTTCGGACCAGAAGCTGATCCGGCCAGCTAAAATGGGACTCAGTTATAGAATTTGAATCACCCAAGGGTCGACGAACCGATCGTTTCCATTCGTCGTACTTCCACGCCCATCCGTGATACTATCGCCAACCACGACGAGAGCACGGTTTTCACTCGGAGACCATGCTTCGACAGCGCTCACAAAGTACCTGTTGATGCGAGTGAGCTATACAAGTCATAATAAAGGGTACATATGCATACCAGTGTTCTGCGCTGGCCGATCCTCCACCATTCACATCCTGCACACCTACACGGTTACCTGGGCTAAACCAAGATGTGGTCCGACTACCAGGATGCGAAGTGATATCATTCGATTGCTGACCATTGGCAAGGTAAAGATCGACTGCTATCATCGATTGGGGTTCTACCTCCATTGCAATGGGGTCGGAAACCGCAAGTGAGCCATTGGGTATGATGATCGTAGAATTGCCGCTAAAGGTGACATTTTGAGCTGAACCTGCAACAATTGCACTCGAACCGGCTTGGTTGTTTACTGGGAGCGCGATAGAAGCGGCTGTGATAGGTAGGTCGGTCGTCCCAAAAGCATTGGAAAAGCGAAGGCGGATTTGTTTCGCGCCTGTAGAAAGGTGTAGTGTTTGGCGTATTGTTGCGTCGTTGAATACACGACGGAAGGTTGAGTCTACCAATCCATCACTCAATACGTGACATCCGTAACGGAGAAAGAGATGGGCTCACGAATGGAGTTGGTGGCAGATTTGAGGTTTCCGTGAGTTGCGGCATGGCTAAAAATGCACAGGTTAAGCTTTGACGGACCACTCTACATGAAAAGCTACGCACAGGTCCATGTTGCTATCCATCGGCCTTCGGTTGGATCTGGAGCAATTCCATTTGCCAACAACACACAGACCTTCGAAAAGGCGGTGATTGAGAGTAGAGTTGAGAGTCTCATGAAGCTGTTACGACCCTCGACATCCTTTCGTCAATTTATAGTCCAGCACCGAGAGACTTGGAGAACCCGTGGACAGTCAGGTTGCCGAGGTAGCTCCGTAAGAATGACAGAATACGATGTCCGTATGCTTTTAGCGACGCAATTTCATCCGCTGCTGTGGTGTTATTGAGTTAGCGGCGCCCATTGAACTACGACGAAGGACTCACATTGAGCAATCTGCATTCAAAGCTGAATGAGCACGGGGATATTCCGCTTGTATGGGCATTGTATGGCTTCTAGATATCTGAAGATGGAGGTTGAGGAAAAAGGATGTCGTGGGAATTCGATGTTAGGCGGCCCGGGCTAAGGCAGAACGGTTTTGCATGTCCCTGCGTACAATGCAGCCAACCGCTACGCTTTACATGTATGGTCCAAAGAGTCATTTGAACATCAGAAGAATATACATATTATAAGCTTACAGTGTGAAATCCAGATCTATAATTACAGACAACAGTGAAAAAAGTGCCCGATCAAGTATGCGTGTATTCTACGACTCGTCACTTCAGGAACGACCGGACAACATCGCCTGAGTCTCCACACATTCCGTTGGAGACCTAAATACCCTCAGAGTAACATGCTCAGGCATATTGGCCCTCGCTCTGTACACCCTCATCTGCAACTCGTGTCTTTTCCTTTCTGCTTCGGGTATGCGGGTAGATGCACTCGTAGCCGTTGCTGCTGATTTGGGTGTACGGAGGGGAAAATATCCAGAGCTTGCAGTAGACGGCGTCTTATGGACATAGCCTGACGCAAGAGACGTCATGGAAGTATTTCGTGTGCCATCGTACATTGATATTGTGTCGGGCTCGTCGGTAATCTTCATGGGTGTAAAGTAATCACCACTGCCATTGAGATTACTGACAGGAGCGGTGGAAGGGGTTTTGGATGACCTCGAACGCGGCTGGCGGACGATGTAGGATGTATCAATTGGAGGGAGCCTTTTGCCGCGATCCTCGGTGGAAGTTCGGCGTTGACTAGGGGCGATGTTCTCTGGGATGTATGGTGTAGTAGATTCAGGGTTCGAGAATGATTCAATGCCTATTCTGAATCCAATGGGATCCTCAAGGGGATCGCCAGTTCCAGTATCGCGGATGAACACGCCCAGTATTTGCTCGGGTCTCTCCCGAGCCAAGCTAAGAAAAGGCGTTGAGGAACGGGGATTCGATTCAAGGAAAAGTCGGCTTACTCTGCATATAGTTCAAGATCCTGCTCGCCGGTATCGCCAATCAAGAGGAATTGAGAGTCAGGAAAGGCATCGATGATCTCTTGAACGCCGGCACGTTTCTTCGCAGCCGGAGCGGACAGAAGGCCGGTGAATAAAGATCTACCAGCATATGATTTGAGTTTCACGGAACCTTGTCTGATGTCAGTTTATTATCATTATTAGCATGCATTCACATACCAGGTGGTAGCCCAGAAACCTGAAAGAAATCTCCAAGTATAGGGAGTAGTTCGAATGGGCCATTTGACTAGTCCAACGTCGTGAGTGCAAGGATTTGAAGATTGTGAGCGAAAACGTACCACGTAGTGAAAGCGGACACCCTTCTTCCACATTGATGTATACCATTCTCCCATCCCGGGTATAATAAGATCCTCCAGCTCCTTTACGAAGACGTTTCGGAATACTTCGCGAGCACCGGCCGGGATATTTGAGTGTTTGACAGTGTCATCGATATCGGACACTACACGTATGGGCGAGTGCGTGAGTGGTAATCGGATGCTCGCCGTGGCAGGAGGAACAGAGAGTTCTGATTCTGCCTCTTTAAGATCCGCAAATGAAGCTGATCTTAGCCGAGCAACAGGGAGTAACTCGGCTGCAACAATGAAGTCGTGTTCCACAGAGGGTTCGCCGAATGCTATATGTAGTGCAGCAGGATGCTGGCACATGCGTTCCCAGTGTACATGGAACATCATCTGAAAGCTACCGTCTGCTGCTGTCTGGACCTCCTGCGTCGCTAGGGGAGTCACTCCAGCGGGTATAGCGCCTGTATCCCCACCACCACTAGGAGAAGCGAAGAGGTGTACGCGTACGGTACGACCTGGAACGACTGAGGACCAGAATGGTCGCAGACGTGCCTCCAAGTTATCGTGCAGTTTGCGCAATAGCTCGTCGGACATTGCGGCAACAGTAGTGAAGGGATCCCTTGTATCTGAAGATGCCTCGCGTGCGGTAAATTCGTAGGTTGAGCGTGAATCACGCTCTGGTGATGAAGAGCGCGAAATAAAGGACTGGCTGTCGATGGATCCTTCTTTCTGAGCATTCATTCGTCGGAACTGTTGTTCAAGCATCTCCATCTCGCGCTCTTCTGTCATTTCGGCTGGCCGAGGGGGTAATTCAACAGTCTTGAGAAGATCTTCCGTTGAAGGTGTCAATCTGAGCGGGGCCGTAGAGATATCCTCAGATGCTCGGTCTCTAGTCTGGGTAGAGCCGCAAATCCTAGAGTAGTGTTGGCTTAGAGGTTTCCAAGAGAGTTTGCCTTACCTCTAGCGAGTCTCATAAATGCTCGCTGAGACCGACTTGCCAACTCCGGAGACCGATGTGAGGTTGCGAACCCAGCGACGTACACGTCGACATGGAACGACTCTAGATGACAGGTGTTAGTCCGGCTTCTACAGAAGTTGATAGACGCACCATCTCTGGCTGATTGTGGAAACCTTCGTGCTGCCCACCCAGGAAATAATGCAATTTTCTCTGTGCCGGGATTACCAGGACCTCTGCTAATTTTCTGTCCAGCCCATTCTCTCCAACCCTGTCTTGCATCTGCTCTCGACCTATCATTCCCAGACCCAATCTGGCGCTGAATTGCATTTGAAACCGTATTTTTCAAGTCTTGTTGAGCGAGATATCCCTTGAAGGAGTTGAAACGTGAAGTAGCGGCTTGTGCAGCGAACGACTTCCAGGACCTGCCTCGCATGTCTTGGGACATGACAGATGACTAGAGTCAAGATATTGAACTCATGAACGTGGATTCCAGCGCCTGAAATAGGTGATCATCAAGGTCGTGACGAGAAAGAGTTTGCTTGAGCCATTCCGACCGCATCTCCGATTCGGACTGTCAGGCTTTCGCATGGCTCACTTCGACGGCTTTTTTCATGGCATCTTTGCAATTCCCGTCCTCCATGTTCTGTATCCCTGAGCCCCCTCAAAGCCTCGAACTCATTGCTCCAGATTGCTCCCAGGACCTATGAAACCCGAGTTGGAATCAGTATCGCCATGATGCTGATGACTGCGCAAGTTGCACCGCCATCACGTCATATCGGACAGGATGTTTTCCCTGAAAATGACATCGATTCTCCAAAATGTAATGCAAGCTCAACTCTCTTCTCAGACTCGAACCATCATCTTCTTCCAAACGACTACCGCAAACAGAAACGTATTCAAACCTCAAGAAGTCCAGTTTTCAAAGCGCGCTCGATACATACGTATCGGAAAAAGGAGATCATCTCACGACGAATCACGACCCCTCGGGCGCTCGCAAGACCTATACGTATATCGATAAACTTCTGAAACCAACCACCATCATCTGGCACATCTGACAAGATGCCCAGTAATCTCGCGATCCTACTTCTTCTCGTCTTTATATTTGCCTTTTGTCTTTCTGGAAATGGAGTCTACGCTTTCGGTGCAGGGAATATTCCTTCGTAAGTGTTATCTATTGCTCCTGAGTCCCGGTTTCTGCGTGCCTCTGACGAACGGTTGGTTTTCAGGTTTGCCTATATGGAAGGTCGTGCATTTCGCCACGGTGACATTGAAGATACTCTTGCAGAACTGGTGAAAAAGGGCAGCAGCGGTTTCGCACTTGCAAGCGTTCTTGGGAAAGGAAGCAAGTTTGGAGGTTTGGACATCAAAAGGGTTTATTTTGGGTGAGCACGAATCTTTTTAGCTCTTGGAACCTCTGTTAATTGTTGATTTTAGTAATTGGCTTCGGGATTATAGTCAAGTATGTTCCATTGCTCGATTATACTTGACATACTCTGAGGCTGAGCCCATCTATAGGCAGTCGACATTGCTGGCTTAAAGAAATTGCAACTTCAAGTAATGTTCAATCCTACTTCGGCCCATGCTTGTGGCTAATTGTCCGTTTTAGACCATCATCAACCTATGTATGGCTCTTGGTTTCCTCGTAAGTGTTTACTTCATTCTGGTATGGCTTGAGCTAACGTTTAGTCGACAAGGCACATGGCTATGCGACAAATGAGTTCGAGGTCACTATAGAAAGATTAGGGGTCTATCTTCCAGTCAGTTCATTGTTTGATATTTCTTTCAAAGCTGAACTGCTCGCATAGACCGAACATATTGATAACCCTAAAGGATACGGCGATGGTGAAGATGCGAGAAAGTACGATTCTAGGCTCAGGGGCCCAGTTGACGTGAGTTAGCAGCTTTATATCATTCAATGCATCCTTTAATGGTGATCCAGCCACGAGAATTGGAGATTGACACTCGGACGGGAATGAAGAATTATATTGCGAACGGTACGTTTTCATACCTATCTTATCATACTTAGAAAAATTAATTTGCATGACAGAAAGCGGCTCTTGGGATACATCGAAAGCCTTGGTCAGGCGTACTTTGGAACAGTGTATTCATGTCGGCAGAACTGCGCGTGCTCAGGGCAGGAAGCAGGACGAGTATGAAGCTTACAGGCTCTTGGGGACATTGGTGAGTCTCGCTTATTTCTATCTGTTGTTCTTGCCTGACCCAGTAATTGAACATAGCTCCACACTTAGAAGATTACTCGGCTCACTCCAACTTCTGTGAACTTACCCTGATTAATATGGGTTTCCACGATGTCTTCCCGCACGTCGGAGACCAGGTCCGTATCCAGGCGCCTAATGGAAAGTGGGTTGCGCCGATTGTCACCGGTACATTTGGGTCTAGCGATTTCATTCACTCTCTGCTGGGTGAGGCTGGTGACCACCTCGTACGTGCTTTGATATGTTGCAGCGCCTACTTCTGTTCTCACGCCGTAGTGCAGAGTGAAGCCTCTGTAACAGACCTCAACGCCGAACTAAAGAAAGCAAGGCAAAAGGACCAAGCCACCCGAAGTGGCGGTCCCGGCGGCAACCCTTCAACTGTCCTCCGTGATCTCCTCTTCAAGCTTCCTGGCGGAGAAGGCAATGAGATGTCTAGAGACATGGAGAGCATCGAGCGTATTCGTGCTGGGCCTAGTCAAGGTGGCAAGAAACCCGAAGAAATGAGCCCACAGGAGCTTCACGCGGTGCTGTGGCAAGTTTTGAGCTTCCGAGATTCGGTAGCGAAGAAGATTGAGAAGACTATCGAAAAGATTCCTGGATTGGGCCCATTGATAGAAAAGTTGATGGACTCGATCTCTGTCTTCGTTTTCACCACATTGGAGGTGTGTGTCATATGTTGAGGAAATGTACATGATACTCATCGCGCGGTTCTCATAGCCTTTCTTGAAACCGATCTTGCAGACTTCCACTAGCGCATTGTCGGCCGCGTCTGGAGAAGTCATCGACAACCACGATCAATACGAAGTTTTCAACGATCCAAGAGCGGTGTGTTTGGGATTACTCAATGTGAATGTCCTTTACTGACTATATTTCAGTCTGATCCTACGCACTCGTTCTTGAGTAAAGATCATTTCGTACGTCATCTTCCGGCTGACGCATTGCCTGACCTTACCAGCTATCTTTTGTACAGAACCTGATCTTGAATGAGCCAGCTGGACATGTCGCCAAGGTGATTGTCAGTAACACCGTCCAATTGGTAGTTAAAGCCTGGGACGACACTTCAATGAACCCACGTCAAGTCTCTGAGGAAATCCTAGCGTGCTTGTAAGTGGTGTTCTCCGTATATCACCTGCTATGTCTCTCAATTCTATTGCACCAAGGTTCCACCCAGACTTCCATGATTCATCCTCCAAGGTGCAACGCGAAATGTTACAAGCTATACGGACTTGGGTTGATGGACTCGGAAACCGTCGCAATGAAATCATTCGAAGGTTGAACAAGCAGAATGTCAGGAACCACGAGAACATCAGATTGGCTGGAGAAGGAGGACAGGCGGAAGCTGTAGGCAGCTATGCGCACAACCAAGGCCTGGCTGCCCAAGCCGGGATCCAAGGGTATATCCACCAAATACCTGGTGTGCAGCAAGCTCAAGGTCTACTTGGAAAACTTGATCAGGGTCCTCGAAGAGATTCACCTTCAGGCGGTCCAGGAGGATACCCAGGCGCTGCTCATCATAGCCATGGCTCTAGTCAGAGTTTCGGAACGGCACCACCCCCGGTCATGGGTGGTCAAGCTGCCTCGTTCTACGGTGGCGATAACACATCCCCATCGCCTTCGTTCCCAAATGCTGGTGGGGCTGGAGGCGGGTACGCACCATCGTACTCTTCTCCTCCACCTTCGTTCCCCGGCGCTGGTCCCGGCCATCACCATTCGACGCTATCCTTCCCTGGATCCGGCGGTCCACCATCTTTCCCTAGTCCGTCTGGGCCAGGATTCCCTGATGCTGGTGGTTATGGTGGATATTCCTAGCCCTCCACCACCGGGAGGCTTTGCACCCCCACCTGGACCACCACCTGGATCAGGCTTCCATCCACCCCAAGGACCGCCTCCTGGGTTTCCCTAGTGCTCATCCACCTCCACCAGGGCCGCCTGGAAGCGGATACGCACCGAACTATGGAGGCGGAAGGTGGTAAGAAACTGTAGAACTACGAACGAAAGTGTAAGAACTATTGAATTACTTATTCGTTTTTAACATTTGAAATGCCGCTGCGTATGTTATAACAATACCGCTGTACGTTACGTTTAAATCACAAAGGGAAATGAATTCGTTGGATACGTCCTGACCTTATCTCCCAAATTGAAGACGGTGTTACTAAGTAAGCGCCCGACAATGTTAACTTCAGCTCTCACCACCGTTCCTCGGACACTCGCCGCAGTCACTCCATTTCGGTCTATTCTCGCACAACGAGCCGTCAAGGCATCGTTATCAACGTCTGCTCCTCGGCGACGTGACCCATGGCCTCTTCCGCACACACCCGAACACCTTGCAAACACCAAACACCTCCTGACCTACCTGCACCGACACCGTTGGAAAGACCCAATGAAACAGTTGAAACTATGCGTGCCAGACTCGTTTATCAGTCTCGAAAGCGCGGAACCCTAGAGAGCGATTTATTGATGAGCACCTTTGCTCGGGATCAATTGGCGACGATGTCGGAAGAAGAGTTGCGGGAGTATGATAGGGTGCGTTTTGGTTTTTGTTTCTCCTTTGCTGTGGCATTGAAATCGTTCTATATGTAGTTTTTGGACGAGCCTGATTGGGACATCTACTACTGGGCAACAGGAAAACGCACACCTCCTGAACGTTGGGCCAATTCCAAGATTCTTGAAAAATTAAGGGTGCATGCGAAGAATGAAGGAAAAGTCGTTCGATCGATGCCTGCATTGTAGAGTATCGAGAGCTGAAAGCACCTGTACATTACAGTCCGGATTACTATGTGATTGTGGTACCTTCACCCACTCCACGCGCCTGCCTAGCACGGATCCCTGTTTCACCCCAATAACGCCAACATCAAGCTCTAGACTGGCGAAGGCATAACTTATGATAACCATAGGACTCGTGGAAGATGTTTGTGACGCTTGAAAAAGTTTCACAGGGCACCAGTCATGCCTTCACGACCTACTTGGCCAGTTCGCCAACCCGCCACTACTTGTGGAATTGGATGGAATGTATGTCTTAACGATTGCTTGGCTAACTGAGCGATGCACGTCTGGAGTCCAAGGATCTGTCCCAATGGGCCAAATGCTTCCTCAGGAACGCACCTCTTATATGAGCTCAGATCTTGGTGTTCACTAGATCTTAGGCAGACTCAATCGTTCGCAGACTCCTTTGATATGCGGGCTACAAGCACATTCACTGCTAATAGCTAGCCACCTCGACGAAGATGTCCACAGTTAGCTCTTGGGGATCGTGATTACTGTATTACATACATTGCACCAACCCCCGCATGATTCCATGATTCTCGAAGTTTGGAAGTTTGTACCAAGGAAGGTCGAAGTGGGGTCCAGGGAATGGGATAATCGAGATTCACAAAATCCTTGTCCAGGCTGGTTCCTCAACTCTGTTCTAAACCTGGACCTGTGGGGTGAAGATTCCTCTTACTGGGTCCCCGATGTTCTAGACTAAAGCATCCTTTGGCTTCGTAACTGCTTTAACTGCCGATTCAAGCCCGACAAAGAGGCGGCAAATGGCAGACTTGGGACCTGCTGACGCGCGGCAAAAGGAAGACATTCTGGCTGAAAATGTCGAAGCATTGCAGAGGAAGCGCAGATGGTACAAAAATATAGAGGATATAATAGTACAACGAACGAAAGCGAGACCGAGTGGGGATGGGAAGGAAAGAATCCGTCCAAAATAAGTGAAGTTCCTAGGTTGTGTTCCTGTTCAAGTTGCGGAGCTGAGAATGTGCCGTCAACAATACGAGAATTAGTGTCTGGTCCTGTCGTTTGGAGTCCTGTATGGATGGATTAGACAGAGCTTGATTGAAGGATATTAATAAGGTCGCATACGATGTGGTATCTTGTGGTTGTTGCCTAATGTTACCGGCACCTCCTCTTCCTGTGGACATTAGCGGGGGTCCACGGGAGCGTGAACGAGAGTAGGAGTCGTTAGGGGCGTCCGATCCTGAAAGCTAAAGTACAATGTCTGTGAAAATCGTCTCCAATGGCCACGGTAGGGAATTGGCGTACCGTCGTTACACTTGACAGCGGGACAGAGTTTGCAGAGCTAGAGTCGCTCACGACTTGTTCAGGGATGGGCGCGCGAATGTTTCCTATTCCTCCGCGGCCAGTGCTTATGACCTGGAGGGGAAAATCATGAGTATCAGGCCCACATATATCAGTGACAAGTCTGACTCTTTCTGGATTTGGATCACGGTCTCTTCCCCGGGCGACATTGTCATAGTCGTTAGTAGGTGAAGTAGAGGCGTTCTGATGAATGTTTCCTACACCGCCTCTTCCCGAGGAGCTCTACGGAAAAAGAATCCGAGTTAGGTCAAGTCCCACCAGAGGTTTCAGTAAAATCGGGGGACACGTACAAAACCCTGCCTTCCCCTTGACACAGAACGTTCGTTTGCATTGCTTGCTGTAATACAAAGCCACAATCAGCATCCGTGAGAATAACATGAAAGGTATTTGAAGAACGAGAGATAAGAAATTGAGCGATAAGGAACACGGTGGGGTTGACGGGACCCTTATCGCCCTTATCTTTGTGGCCGCCACTTGACTTCAAACCACCATCATCTCTCGTTTCGAGCCCGAAAACTGCACTCACCGCCGTCTGGGACGACTGTACTCGCCAATGACTCCCTGTCTGGATCGAATCTACCCAAACGGTCGCCGCTCAGCGCTCTGTTGATCTTGGCCCCAATGGAAGATATCTGGTTTGAAAAGGTGTTTCTGTCTTTCGGAGAAGGGGAGCTTCTTCTACGATCAGCCATGCCGCTGGTTATACAGTGAGGGTGTGTAGCGATGGTGGTGGGAAGACGAAGAGCTTTTAGGGTCCGAAGAGCAAAAAGCCAAGGGTATCGGAGGCTAATTTTACGCTGAGAGCATGTCATTCGGCGTGATCACCGGTACGTCGCCTCATTTCTCCTCTTTCTTCCCTCTTCTCATGTCATAAGACGCACGTCCAGATGGGAATTATCCCTAGTAACCGCGGTTAGAAATGTTTACACCGCCTAATACTCGCTCAACATCTCTCTGTTTGGCTATATTCTTGCTGTTTCCACCCGGATCTATTGCTGTTTGCCCTGTTGTTCTGGTCATGGGTTGCGCCTCCATTTCAAACGTTCCATCAACCCGCTCGCTGGGCTTTCAACAAGCTTTCAAGCTAACGACGACTTGTCGGAACTTCATCTCGTCACCCTCGGCACGGCAGGCATTAGACAGGCATTTCAGGCACTCTGGCCTGTGCGGAGGTGCCTCCAGTTCTGCCAGAAGGATCATATCTATATTTGCGTCTCAACGTTGCTAAAGGCGGGAGCTCGCCATGTGGATTAGATATTGACGCTTGGGCTGTGTTACTAGGCGTTACTACAAATACATCATTCTGAATCGCTAATATCCCAGCGCTTGGTCAAGAAAAGTAAAGCTGCGATGGCACTCTTTCACTCGCTAACCTTCCCCGTGATATTGTTGGCCTTATAGGCAGTCTCTTTGCCAGTCTACGGGACGTCAGTCTTGAATAGTATAAGAGGACAAAACTCACATTGTCATTGCGAATGAGGTAGCGAGGCTCATCCTCGGAGGCCTATGAGAGGTTCAGCTTCGAATCCGTGATCGCACGAAGAATCTTTGAAAGAAGTGCAACCCACGTTGACTTGGACGCCGGACTCGCCGGCGGGCTGTTTACTCTCGATGATCTTTAGAATTTCGCCACGAGTTGTAGAATTCTCGACATTGCCACCACCGATAGCTTGGTATTCGACGTGGTCACCGACCTAATGAGTGCACATGTGCATATTAGAGGGAATTGTACGAACACCGGCCAACACCTTACTTCGTATGAGGCCATGGTTGAAGTAGAGTTGGATGTAGCTTGTCGACCATAAGGTGCTCCTTTTTATATCCTCAGGAGCCCTCGCTAGTAGCTCACTAGCACCATTGATGATGCAAGGAGATGCGTCAGGTATCGGGGAAGGTCGCGATTTCGAGACACAGAAAGGGTTCACCGATGCTTCTTAATTTATTGGTGGCGTTCGGGTTGATTTATGCTTTGTTTCGCGAGCCCTTTTTACGTTCTTAGCTCGTGTCACTGCATCATGCTGTAGCTACCCATACCGCTTGTGAGTGGTCACTACCAATCACAGTCTTCAATCAAGTTGTAGAACTCTGCTACGGACCCAATCGCAATGTGTTTACATTGGCTTTACCCTGGTGCGCTTTCGTAGAGTACCAGTGAAAAGCAGTCTTGCAGCTAGCATGCTAGAACTTAAGATTTTCACCAGGGATCAAATCGCCACATTCCTGATTTCGCTCCCTTAAATTTGATAGTCGCCTACAGCATTTATTTATTCAATTACCAGTGTCATACCATCATAAATAATGACTCTCACCTCGCCAGCCCTGCTTCTCTGCTTGAAAACGCGTCACTGATGATCATGAAGGTTACAATAGCAACGGCGTATCCAACAGAAAATTGCAGCAAGTGACAGCGCAGCTCTATCAACGGTGCTTGAAGTTAACGTAGGGTACAGCGCTCAAGGTGAAGTATTCTTCAGTCGGTTGTGTCTGGATCTCTGCCACGATTCAGAAGTTGCTGAACGGCCTTCAAAGTTCTCTGCTCAATGCTTTGGGCTTGTGGAGATTCATGAGCCTGATGAATGTTGAAGATGGATGGCGTCTTACCTTCTGGCCAGTAGCAGTCGGGCGTGGAAAGCTTCTTCGTGTATGACGGCTGGATCCTGTGCTGCTCTGCGCGACGAAGTGGACAGAAGTCTGGCTGCCATGAGATGCTGGTTAATTCAGGATAAGAGAAAAAGTAATGGAATATACCAATCCCGGGAAGTTGTGCGCCTATAAGTACCTTGGAGTGTTCCAAGAGAGCATCGCTGCTGAAGTTGCTATTGTTGGTTGACTTCCCCTTCGCTTCTCTTTTGTGGTGATCTATACAAGATTATTCGTAGTTGCAAGCCTAGAGTACGACACGCCTTCACTTCGACTCCATCGGCGGTAGATTCTGTCGATTTTCCGTAGTCACATACGACGTACTAGTAATGAGTTCCATGTGTACGCCTAAATAATGCAGAATGAATGCACCCAGAAACACCGCGGTCATCTGAGGATTATTGACTGCAAATGAATGAATGCTCGTCTACCAAATGGTCGGTCAAGCCTTTTTCGCGGATATGAAAGTTGTGCAGCTTACCACAACGACGTCAAATACGTCTATGCACAGTTTGTGGGTGGTCAAGAATGAGCACTTCCTTGATCCCTTTGACGGGTAGCCACATTTTCGGGTATGTAAAGGTGACCGCAGACCGTAATTGGAGAAGGGTACTCGAGTATAGTATTCACAAGTCAGAGGTGATATAGTAGGGGTCCAACGACATCTGGAATCCGTATTTTGTTGAGTAGTAGAGCTCCCACTATGTAGCTCGGGTAGAGCCTAGTAGAGCAAAAGTGCTACGTCCGAGCTACCTCTGTACTACCCGAGCTACTGGCCAAAGAGGACCATGCGGCGCCTGAGAAACGGGGATTTTCCTTACGTCAATCAACACCTTTTCGTTCGAAACCATCCATGCCCAGGGTACAATATTGCAAGTCTTGTGCGTATTCTACTTTTCGAGAGAAGTATACAAGTTGAATCTTAACTGTTTTCACTTTAGCCATGTACACTCAAGTTTGACTTAGCTTTTTTTCAGCTCAGACCGTCAAGCAATCTTCCCTCCGACGTCAATGGCTCAAGGTTTTTTTGCGCAAGGACAGGGCATCAAGAGGCTTAGGAACGAAGATTATATCGTGATTGTCAGTGGGGATCGTCAAGGTGCGTAGCCGTCGACGCTTCTCTTCTTCGTGTTCCTTTTCGGCTGACTCCATATATTAGGACGCCTTGAGGACACCGATAGCTCCCTCGACGGTCAGGAAACAATTCAAGAACACCAACTGCCGCATATTGAAGACATCTATGGATTCGAAGCACCAGTCTCACATTCCAACCGTTGGACACGCGCACTAGCAGTGATGGAGTCCTGCATCATATCTCGTAGTTCAGTTTGTTGGCGTATAACAAAGTACATTTGTTGATAGTTAAAGAACGCGTGTTGCAATGAATGAAAATGCAGCTCAATTGTCCATAGCATAGAACGGCAACTGGCCGCAAGGCAGCAAGAAACGACGACCATACCACTATATCGAGAAGATTTCATTGGCTCACGCATTGTCATTTTGGGTACCCGGTTTCTGATAACATCAAAAAATGCTCGCTATGTAGCACCATGTAGCACCTCGTAGACCGGGACCGTGCTACGTAGATGGGGGGGTAGCTACCCGAGCTATTTGACTACCCGAGCTATATACCGCTACATAGTGAGGTATCAAGTTCCAGATGGATATCTGCATGAATGATGAGACACGGTGAGATGACTGTACAAAAGCCACTGACATCGGCAGGAAGAATACGTTAGGCCGTCTCTGCCCTGAAGTGCGTGTCCAGGTCCAGTTTCGTAGTATCGGATTCAGGTTCATGCGTATGGGCGGAAATCGTTTGACGGAAAAATGTTAAAACATAACATGCGACGTCGCAGTGGCCTGATTCATGACTTTTTTGTGTACGGTACCTGCGTATAAGCATGGTGATTGTTAACTTCGATCCTAGAAATCAAAGCAAATCACTAGGATTACGCACCTTCCGCCGTCTCAGCATATTGCAACGTCTACATTTGGCATTCTAAAGGCGTTCATAACTCTTGTACGTGGACTAGGTACCAAGGGGGGAGCGGGATTTGAAAGGGTCATATCAACCCAAAAGTCCAGATTTCGGCTGACAAGGACCCCTCCCCCCCCTCCAAAAAAGGAAATTTACGTCATATGCCTGCCAAAAAGGGAAAGTGTTCCGCCGGTCCCAAACTTCCTGCGAGATTGGGAACGAGAAATTTTGGTGAGTCTGTTGAACTTGTTGTGGTGTACTGTGTCAAAGTCGTGCACTGATGATGTTAGCGGTGAAGATTTATCCCTAAAAGGAACGTGAGTTAATGCGTTAACGCCCATGAACTGCAAGAATCCAAGCGCACCAGAGGAGAAGCTGCCATATGATGAGTAGAACTATGCATAGTTTTGTAAAGATATATTATTTGCGTACTGTAATACACTGCCCTTGGGGCTTCGAGTTAGTGGGCAGATTCCTGGTGTATCCTTCCACTACAGCTGAGCCGGGAACCATAGGTTCACCATTGGATGTCCTTCCATATGCGGTAATATTGAGCGCCAATTACAGTTTTGGCCCGAGAAGTCGTAAAAAAGGGCAGAAATAAGGCACAAAGTGGGTGAAACAGCTTTGAATTCTTGGTGAGA
This sequence comes from Paramarasmius palmivorus, assembly GCA_037176845.1. Lineage (NCBI taxonomy): Eukaryota > Fungi > Basidiomycota > Agaricomycetes > Agaricales > Marasmiaceae > Paramarasmius > Paramarasmius palmivorus. The sequence continues at coordinate 111,177 of JAYKXP010000034.1, read as the reverse complement.
TGCATGAAACCATCCAGAATGGTGCAGGAGTGCTTTGAAATGTATGTTGTTAGTCAATACCTAAAGTCTGGTTAAGGCCAACTGGACCCCCCTCCCCCCCCCTGGTTGATATCACAGAATCAAATCCCGCTCCCCCCTTGCTAGGTACCCCAAAGGTACCCGTCGACGCCCAGAACCACCATAGTCATCTTCTACAGTCGTCCGAGTTCCGCTGCCCATTCTGAGCCTTCATTGTTGACACCAAGCTTCCGGATGAAATTCAAATGATTTTCGAGCTATTCCAGACCAGAATTCGTTGACCTGTTACATCAGGCCTCACAACGAAAAATTTGCGTGTGATGTCGTTCTATGGTTATTTCTGCGAGAAGTGATAGAATCAATGAAGGCGCTGGTGAAACTGTCAGTCATTCTGACTTGAGTGGAAAAAAATGGAATACTTACTTGACAAGTCCTTGGGAGACGATGTTGGACGTTTGGGAATCAGAATATAGGCGCCCATGACAAACACCTTTACAGTGTACACCCACGATGCACCAAATTCCTCCCTTGTTCCTCGATTTTCTCGCGGACCATGAGTTCTCTGCCGCGCATGCTCGAGATGCTGTCAAATTTCAGATATACGCAATCGGACACACTCAAGAAAAAAAATCTTCCGGGCAATCACACCATGCGCTTATCGTTCATCTTCCCAGGACTTTCTACACTAAAATTGTGTACTTCAATTCAGAATCGAGGCACTGCTACGGATAAATCTTTCTGGCTGAAAATAAAACATGGTCTGTGCATTTCTACATCCGTACCGAACATGATAGCAGCAAATGTACTGACGAGTTGATGACTAGCATTAATTCGTTAGCACAACCCGTGTGCGTACATCGCAATGGACCTAGTCTGCTTGTTTGCGATTCCAGAGGCCTTAAATACGCGTGTAGTTGCTCTAAATGGCAGCATAACCAGCAACAAGCCCTCCATCCTTCGCAGACACGCAGACTTTCAACATGACGGCTTTGAGCTTCCTGTCCATAGCTGCTCTCTTCTTCAAGTATCTTGTTCTAGTGCATGGACAAGGAGATGGCCAATTCTTGGTCTCCACCAGCATCGGCAGTACCACCCACACTGGCAGCACCGTTAGCACCAGTACCGGCATCGGTGCTAGCAGTACCACCCGCATTGGCGGTACCAGCACCAGCACCAGCATCGCAATTGGCATCAGCACCAGCATTGGCGCTAGCAGCACCACCCACGTTGGCGGTACTAGTACCAGCACCAGTACCGGCATCGGTACCATCGCGACCACCGGCACTGGTACCGCTACCGCCACCACTTCTTCTACACCGTCACAGACGGCAAGACCGAATATCATCCTCATCATCACCGATGACCAGGACGTCCGCACCGGCACCATGGATTATATGCCCAAGACCCAAAAGGCCATAGCAGAGCAGGGAACGAGCTATGAAAGGTTCTACGCTCCCGTATCCCTTTGCTGTCCTTCCCGCGTTTCGTTGCTGAGAGCTCAATATGCTCATAATCATAACATCACCTACGTCGGGGGGCCCTATGGAGGTGACTATGTTCTTTATATACATTGAGCACAGAAGCTGACCCTTTTCAATAGGCTACCACCTCTTCTGCGAAAAAGGCCAAAATGATGCTTACCTTCCCGTCTTTCTCCAAGAAGCCGGATATAACACGTACTATACTGGGAAACTCGTATGTTGGTCTGTTTCCTCTCTACCTTTCCGTACTGAATACGGGGCTCAAAATAGATGAATGGCCTCAATTGGGACCTGATACATTCTGAGTACCCCAAAGGATGGACCTACTCTGATTTCCTCGTTGATCCAAACGCATACTTATATTTCAACGCCAGTTTCTCGGCGAATAACACCAACTCAGCACCCGTGTCATTCCAGGGCCAATATCAAGTCGACGTTATAAAGCAAAAGGCTTTGGGGTTGCTCCAAGATGCCGTGGCCGACTCAGGGAAACCGTTCTTTTTGGGAATAGCACCCACCGCACCGCATATGGAGCTTCCTTTTGATGGGGGCTTCACGGAGCCTTTGCCCAGAAACAATGAAACGACTCTGTTCGAAGATGTCAAGGTTCCGAGATCGCCATCGTTTAATGTGAAGGGACAAGGTGCGGTATCGTGGTTGAAGGACCTGCAAGAGTTAAATCAGACGGTTGTTGATTATGTGAGTTGCGCTCCGCGATGTTGCTTGGGCCGAACTCTGACTTGGCCGTAGATTGACCATGTTCATCGCCAACGTCTACGCGTTCTTCAACCCGTCGATGATCTAGTCGAAGCCATTGTCCAGGCGGTTGAGAATGCTGGGCCTAACGTGGCAGACAACACATATATCATATAGTGAGGCTCTCGGGTTCTTTTTTATTCGCTCTAAGACTGAATCTATCTACGTAGTACCTCAGATAACGGATACGCTCTCGGCTCACATCAACGAAACCCAGGCAAGACGTTACCGTATGAAGAAGGCACGCAATTTCTCTTCCTGAACCTGAATATAACTCAATAATACCGATAGATGTCCTCGTCCCGCTCATTATACGCGGTCCGACCATCGCCAAGAATATCACAAACACTCAGGATGTATACTCCATGCCCGATCTGGGTGCTTCAATTTTGGATTTGGCGGGTGCAAGTGTAAATGAATATGCGCTGGATGGTATAATGTTCCTTGAGTCAACGGACACCAAAGGGCCAACGCATACACTAGTGGAGTATTGGCATGGTGGAATTGAAGAGGGTATCTATGCATGTAAGTCTCTCTTCTGGACGCTGGATAGGCGCATATCATGAGACTTTGACGAACAGCCTTGGACCTCATACCCAATACAACTTACCGCTCCATTCGCGTTGATAATTGGGTGTATGGTGTCTGGTGTACGGGGGAGAAGGAACTGTACGACATTTCAGTATGTAATTTCCACCCATAGTCTCCGCACAGTGACTCACCCCCATGGGATATACAGACGGACCCATACCAACTTGTCAATCTTGCTTCTTCCACCTCCAACAACACCCAAGTTGACACGACCAGAATCATCTCCCGGCTCGACGCACTCTTGATCGTACTCAAGACCTGCATTGGGGACATTTGCAGTAAGCCTTGGAGCGCAATATTCAGTTCAGGGGAAGCGGCGAGTTTGGAGGACGCTCTGAACGAGGAATATGACGCCTACTTCAATGCATTGCCCAAATTTGGATATCTGGAGTGCCAGTATGGGTATTTCGAAGATGGGGTGTCAGAATATCCTAGGTGGAATGCTAGCATGGGCTACAATTGAGGCTGTGACAGTTTTTCTTATCTCTTTAGTTCTGTCCGCTTCATTCGTTACACACCTTATCACTGATTGTATGCCCCTTCCTGTTCACTTATCAGATCTTTTACAACAGCTTTCTCGACTCAAGCCTTGCAGTAACAATACACCTCAATAGGTAGAGTTTACTCACGGACTTTGTATAAATGCTGTACCATAGTAGCTCAAGCTCTTCAGCTTGACCTTGTTCAATCTATATATCATCTCTGAACTTAAGCCCACGACGACCAATGTTATCAGTTTTCAAATCGTTACGTCAGTTGTAAATTAAATATTAGATATTAGAAAACCTGCTGGAGTTGTCAAAGAGCTGGGTTACAGCATATGCGAAAATCCAAAACAAGGTAAGGTAATAAAAGGAATGTAGCCAAGAGTAAATCTTCTCAATTCGTTGACGCCTTCAATACCGCAACTGACAAAAATCGCGAAGGATAAGTACGCATAATTGGCAAGAATATTGAGCAGTTCTTCCAAACGCACGAGCGGTGACTCGGAGATCTACAGGTCGACCTCTAGGGTCGTTTCGTAGCTTGATGTGTGCATGACATACTTCTCAAGTGATGTTAATGCTGCCAATGACGCGTGTGTCGCACTGTCGCACAGTGGCAGAAGGCAGCCATAGAGCGGAAGAACGTCGATTGGCTTCGGTGGTGAAAGACAAGGAATTCCGGGCTAGCAAAATGATCTTTAAATCTCCCATATAGCTCAACAACGACAAGCCCATGCCGACTCAGCTCTCAAGATCTTCAACATCCTATGGTGCCCAGTACATTCCTTGCGGAATGCATCTTAGTAGCATGCTTTAATCGAGGAGAATGAGAAGGAAGGCGCCGATAGCTACATACAGCATCGGTAACTTAGATGCTCGCCGATCCAACTTCCGATAACCACTTCACGTTTTCGGGCTTTAGATAGATATAGAGATACCTGCTCCCTCATGTAAGTTGTTGAGCGGGAACGGCAATCTAATAGAGCCATCGGCCACAAACACATTCATGTAGGTAAAAGGCCATCCGATCGTTCTAGAGTATATCAGCGACTGCATGATAGAGAGCATGAGAGGAACACATACAACACCACTCTCGCCAACATTCAACTGAGCTCTCATTCCGCGCTACAATCTGAACACCGGCCCAAAAGACAGTATAAGTCCCATTCCTAGCAGATGGAGCTTTGGATTCGTCTGTAACGTTACCCGCACTGGACATACAATATCTAATGTTCCTGTGGAGAGAAATCTTGAGAAACTGCTGAGGATTGAAAGCAATCGAACATACAAGGAAGAGCATTCATTATGCTGTCCTTGACCAGACTCGGGGTTTGCTTGTTCTGAGCAGCAATGAAGGATCAATAAATTCATGCAATCCAGAAGTCTTCAAGTCCATGCCTCGGGCGCGAGGCGAACAGTAACCTGTAAAGTGTAACAATACCGAGTTAGTACTGTTTGTTATCGACAGTGAGCCAAGCAAAGAGAGCAAAGGCGTAGGATGGGTGAGCGATAATGGCAGTAACTTGAAAAGCGCCGAACTACTACATACCTGAGGGCCTGTTCGGTAAAAATGTCCAGGACATTTTGTCCTGGTACATTCGAGAAAATGGCGCTGATTTCACTTGGTTCCTACTCGGGGCAGGGAAAAAAAGTCCTTGACGGTTACCAAAATTGGTAGAATATACCAGTACATTTGTTCAGGAAATGTTTACCGAACAGGCCCTGAATGTATAAGGAAGTTAAGTCTCGACTCCCGACTTTCAATATTTGCGTACGAACGAAGCCGCGGTTTGGGAGTTGCACCTCTTCAAAGCTCGCTTCCGTGAATAACATTCCCCGATGTATGTCTGGCTAGAGGAAAGCCCGGGGAGAAGGTTGAAACTGTTGGTGGCCATGGAAGTGTAAGTGAAAGAGTGGGCGCTTGTGGATGTCTTGGTCTGGGCCCGTTTAGGCGGCCGGCATGCTACTCCAGAATGCCGATCCTTTGGGTCTTTTCCTCGTCTTTCCTCGTTCTACCATGGGGGGCCCAAATCTTGAGATTTTCAAGTTCTCCCTATATCTTTTCGTCCCCATATTCGCATTCATCAAGTTTGGTGACCCAGACTGGTATAGGAATATTGTGGTTCCGGCGAGTCATTTTTCTTCAAAATCGACTTTGCATTGCTGTTAACGAAGACGAGTTTGCAGTACAAGAACCAGCTTTTTCCTCCGGAAGAGAAAATCATTCGCGTATGGCCTCATTGAGCTCTAATTTGTCTGTTTTAATGGTTTGTGCTGCTCAGGAACTACCTGCCGACCAAAAGTCTCTCCGTGAGGAGCTGGCACGAATAAAAGCCGAAAGAATTGCACGAAGAGAAGCGAAGGAACAGGCAGAAAGGGAGGAAAAGTAGGGGTCCTTTGTGAGTGTCTGAATCATTTATCATTGATCAAAATGTTGACCCTTCCAAAGCGTGTATTTCTAGTGACTTCTATCTATCTTATGCATTGTAATCCAAGTTCAAAATTTCCCCGTCTTCAACAACGGCTTTCCAGCTTCCTTCGGAATTGTTTGTGATATCCTTGTCGAGAATTGATTTATATTCTTGCAGTTCCGTAACAGAAATTTTGAATCCACCACAAACTATGAAGACGACGGTCCTGTCCGGCTTTGGTGGTACAAGCTTGTTGAGGAGTTCTGGTTTATATGCCGGTACCAGCGTGGTAGAGCACGCCAGTTCCACTAAAATCTTATGGTCCTCTACAAACAGCGTCAGTCCACGTCTGGCTGCTTTCATAGTGTGCTTGACTGACCAGCGAACAGGTATCCTGCTTGCATGCTCAGCTCGTCCTGAACGCTGACGCACTTGATACCACCCTTTCTTTCCAAGCCCATTTTGACGATGCGAGCAGCTGGTCTGGATGCACCTAGAGAGCCTGATGCTCTGGACGAAAACCCATGGAAGTGGACGAGCTGTAGATTCTCTGCATCATCACAAACGCGAGTCACATTGGATGGCAGCTCTGTTGCGAAGTGGCTGGTACCCGATGAGTTGAGCAACATGGAGTGGTGTAGACAATTAGATCCAATTGTTTCGAGTGCGATGATTGGCACTGTGACATGGGTGAGTTGCTCGCCATCGTCAATCGAAGAATATGCACTCACCATCATCCCACCCGACATTCTGACATCCAGTAATAATACCGCCCAACATACCTCCTCCACCCACGCTACAGAATATGGCATCTGGTTTCTTTAATTCCATCGATATTTCGGAGATCATCGACGCATGCCCTTCCCATACCAGCGGATCATCGTACGCTGGCACCATAACACTTGCCTGTCAGTCAGCGCAATGCTTGAGGACACTAAATGACACGTTACTCACGCGTTGCTCTCCTTGCTGGTAGCCTCTTTGGCAGCGTTTAATGCCTCCAAATAGAACTTTCCGATAATAACTACCTCCGCCTCCTGTTCTCGAAGCAATTCTAGGGTTTTCTGAGCAACACCCTCCGGAATGTACACCGTACATTTGACCTGCAACGTACGCGCTGCACACGCCGCCGCGTAGCCCGCGTTTCCACCCGATGCTATAATTAGGTGGACGCTGGGACCATGCTTCTCCTTAGATAACTGGATGAAATGTCCAATTCCGCGACTCTTGAACGAGTTGGCCGGTTGGAGATTCTGCAGTAAGTGGCAATTAAAATTACAATTCGGTCTTCTCCAACTGATATTGTGCAGACCTCAAGTTTAAGATACACAGAACATCCTGTTTTCTTTGAGAGATGCCTGGAGTATAACAGGGGCGTTTTATTCCACAGATGCTGCGAGCTCATGGTCAGGAAGGAAAATGATGTTCCGAATGCCTTTTGGCATTACTGTTCTGGTCCGGTAGCGACTGACTCATCCTTTCGGTCACATCCGGCCCGGTCCCCGGAGAGCGCGCAAGGCTGCACATTTGGGCGTTTCAACTTCTGGGCTACAGGATCAAGATACATTTAGATTCAAAGTCTCCCCGTCGCCAACCACTGCCTCCCATGGTTCGCTGGAATGCTCCTCCAATTGCCTCTTATACTGGTCCAGATCAGTCAACGAAATTTTGAAACCGCCGCAAATGATAAACACCACTGTGCGGTCGGGCTTGGGTGGAACCTAGTCGGTCAAGTAGCTCCCGATTATAGGCGGGAACAAGAGTGGTGGAACAGGCTAGTTCTACCATCATCTTGTGGTCCTCTAATTGGATTACTTGTCAGTCACCCTTCGCCTTTGTTTGTATGCTTCTTTTCACTGACCTGCGAATCGGATTCCAGCCGACATGCTCAACTCATCTTGAACGCTGACACACTTGATCAAACCTGGTCTTTCCAATGCCATCTTCAAGACCCGAGCCGAAGGTCTGGAGGCGCCCAGCGACCCTGAAGCTTTCGAAGAGAACTCGTGGAAGTGAACCATTTCCAAGTTCTCGTTTTCGTCGCGGACTTTCGTTACGGATGGGGGCAATGTGGTGACAAAGTCGCTGGAGGCACCAGTATTCAGGAGAAAGGAATGGTGAAAGCAGTTGCAGCTAATAGTCTCAAGGCCGATGATAGGCACTTTGATAGGGGTAAGCATACGAAGTTCTTTCACAACCATTCAAGTGATATCTAGCTCACCGTCGTCCCAGCCTACGTTCTTACAGCCGGTCATGACTCCGCCGAGCATTCCACCCCCACCTACGCTCAGGAAAATGGCATCTGGTTTTTTCAAGTCGCTCGAAATTTCAGTAATCATTGACGCATGTCCATCCCAAATCAGAGGATCGTCATACGATGGAACCAAGACCCTTCTTTGACATTAGCTTTGGCGATAATCGATGATTTGGCTCAGACGTACGCCTTGTTATTACCCTTTGCAGCCTCCTTTGCTGCATCTAACGTTTCCAGATAGATTTTACCCCTGACGGTGACCTCTGCTTCTTGATCTTTCAGTAGATCTATGGCTCGTTGTGGAACACCTTCCGGTATGAAGACCGTGCATCGTAGACGGAGGTTGCGTGCGGCACATGCTGCAGCATATCCGGCATTTCCACTTGAGGCCACAATCAGATGCACTTGAGGGCCGTGTTTCTCGATGGCATTTCTGATGAAGCGAGTTATGCCACGGGATTTGAATGAGTGCCCTGGTTGGAGATTCTGAGGTATGGTTTCGCCGTCAGCCTATAGATCCTTACTAAATGAAGTACTAGACCTCAAGTTTGAGATACACGGAGCATCCCGAGATTTTTGAGAGGCGCGAAGAGTAAATGAGGGGTGTTTTCTCGAACATAGTGATAGTCTATGTCTATGTTGAGGTGAGCGTCTACAAGCGTGTATTCCATTCTAATCAACTGAGTCATCCAGGTATTACTCGGTTCTGTCAGATGCTTCCCTTGGAAAACGTTGACTGGCAAGAAGGTAACGTTCAGTATGTACCAGTCCCAGCTCAGTCCTAAGCTTGCTATCAAGGGTTCTAAACGTGGATCAGGAGCGAAGTTGATAGGCGTCGAGACCATATGTCTATGTACTTTCCGAGTTCTCAAAATGGCCTCTCCGAACCGTAGGCTCACTGTACCTACTTCCCGTGCGACATAATGGATACCGATTCCATTCCCACTTGTCCGAGCTTATTATAAGCATTACTTTTAGTATTTAAGCTTTCCATTTCCCAAGTAGATATGCAGACCGCACGGCGCAACTCCGAGATAACACCCGTATCCGCTGGATGAGCGCACGTGTGAGAAAAATGTGGGGCAATCAGGAACGGAAAATCTACCAGTCACAGACGCCCTGCTCACCGCCAGTAAGAAACTGTCAACAAACATTATAATCACCGAAATGAAAGTGACAATGGGCATGAATATTGAACATTTTGGCTGAATCGATAAAAACAATACTCCCGTGGGGTTCCGGACCCAGCGCGGGGTTTGGGTTTGAATATAATGCTCGGCCCGTCATAGGTATGACAAAAAGGGTCCAGCCCTTCCTTCCTCCCCTTCCTAGTCGTCTTCCCCTTCCCCTCCTCATTTCTCTATATTAAACAAGAAAATACCGCTCCAAGAGTCACGATACGAGATGGGGTCATCGTTCGAGGCACCTATATTCCCCGCATCCAAGCTCGGCGAATACAAGGTGATCAAGGACATTGCTGAAGGGACTTTTGGAATCGTCAGAAGTGAGCAATTCTTCTCGTACTAGCCTGCAAACTCACAGGACATGCCATATTAGTGGCCGTTCATACGATAACCGGTCATCATGTTGCTATGAAGTACATATCAAAAGCTGCCATATCTCGGGAAAAGACCAAGACTCGTGTTCGTCGAGAGTTTGAATACATGCGTGCGTTGCGGCATCCACATATCATCAAACTGTGCGTCTCTAGTCCTTCGGACACTTCTGTCTCTGATCCTTTCTCTAGCTATGAAGTCATCTTCACAAACACCGACATCATCTTCGTCCTCGAATACGCTGGAGGCGAGCTCTTCAACTACATCGTTGCTAATGGACGTATGCCCGAACCTCGCGCTCGACGTTTCTTTCAACAAATTATCTCTGGAATTGAATATTCCCATCGACTCAAGATAGTCCACCGAGATCTCAAACCGGAAAACGTGCTGTTGGATGATGACCTCAATGTCAAGATTGCGGACTTTGGTCTCAGCTCTGAGATCAGCGACGGTGATTTCCTTACGACAAGCTGTGGAAGTCCAAACTACGCAGCACCAGAGGTTATCAGAGGGGGTGTCTATGCAGGGCCGGAAATTGACGTCTGGAGTTCCGGTGTGATTCTCTATGTCATGCTCTGTGGGAGACTGCCATTTGAGGATGATGACGTTCAAGTCTTGTTCACCAAAATTAGTCGTATGTCTACCAGTGATATCTCTAATCTATGGTCGCGCTCATGCTACTTCACAGGCGGGGAATACCATATGCCTTCGTCTACCTTTCACCCGACGCACGCTCCCTTATCCAAAGCATGTTAGCCGTTGACCCAGTCAAACGAATAACGATCCCCGATATCATTCAACACCCCTTCTTCCAAACCGACCTACCAGCATACTTATCGCCACTACCCCCAAAACCCGGCCCTGTCCTTGGAACACTGGCCACGTTGGTATCGCCACCCGTTCACCCAATGGATTTTGAGATCATAGAAGGCTTGGGAAGGATAGAGGAGGATGTTGTCGAGGAGTTGGCTCGTCGAATGCAAGGTATAACAAAAGAGGACATCTGGGAAGCTTTACGGCGAGAAGATGGTGTCAACGGCAATGCGGTCAAGGTTGCCTACATGCTGTTGAGAGACAAAAGACGGCTGGGGAAGGACTGTGCGTGGTCTATGGGAAATTCTTTCAAGAGATGCTAATAATGTTCTCCTAGTATCGGTATTTGCGGAGCAAGAAAGAGAAGCGGAGTTGGCCGCACGAGACGTAAGTCTCAGACCAGTACTTTTCACTATCTACTAAAATGTTACTGCAGCCTCGAAATGCTCTCTCTCCCGGTGCTCTTTCACCAGGAGGCGTTAATGATCTGGAAGAAAACCCGTTCGAGGCAGAGTTCTCTGGAGATGTTGACGATGAATTACCGGACGAGGAAGATATGGAGGAGGAACTCGACCAACAATTAATGCAGTTCCAAGAGAATACTGACAACTTTGCGGTACTCAACTCGAGTTTGCCTGAAGGACACACCAATGAAGGCAATGGTCATGACCGGCCTCCTGCTCGCAGGGAGAGAGAACGCGATCGAGGAAGCAGTAAGTGTTTATATTAGTCTTCATCTCTCCTGTGCTGATTTGATCATAGAACGTCCACGACCTCGCGCCGACGTCGATCCATCCGCTGTACGAACGAAATGGCATTTCGGTATCCGTAGCCGGAGTCCGCCTATGGAAATCATGCTAGAGATCTACAAGACATTGAAGATTTTGGGTATGGAATGGAAAGAGAAGAAGAGTCTGGGTGGTTTGGGTGGTGTACGGACAAGGTAAGGCATTTGTTTTTTACGTTTCGTCAGACGCTAATGACGTCATAGGTTGGTTGAGATTGGCGGTGAAGGAGGCGGCGATAAAAAGATGAGGATTGAACGAGTAAAGAAGATGGATGGCCCTGGCGAGGTTGATCTACGGACTGCTGGTGGGATCTACTTCGTCGAGACTAGAGCCCGAGTACAGAACGTCGTGGTATGTCGACCGTTATAGGCTGTCTGGCCTCTGAGGCACATGACTGACCTCACGAACAGGTCTTGATGAATTTACAACTATACATGGTAGACTCGACTAACTATCTTGTCGACTTCCACCACAAGAAGACCTGCAGGGCATCGACCGAACCTGGCGCTGGCAAGTTTGACATCATGCCTTCTTCCTCGTCTGGTACAACGAATGGCCACAACCATTCCCAGTCCCAATCTCACGGTCATACTCAATCAGTTGGGTCAACATCCAACTCACAGCCCGAATCACCTACTGTCGTGCCTAGCGAGGGTCCACCCATCTACGAGAACGGTATCCATCTCAATGGCAAGGAAAGTAGCAAAAACAAGGACGCCGGAAACAAGGAAAAAGAAGACGAAGTTGTGTCTCCTTACGTCTTCATGGACATTGCATGCCGGTTGATTTTAGAGTTGGCCGGTGGCGGCGAGTAGACGATGTGATGTGTTATGCTCTCTTTCTACGATCTGTTCTCTTATTATTCGCTTCTTGTTCCTTGCGCTCGTCTGACTGTTGTAGGATGGATTCTTCGATGTATGTTCACCTCGATTACGAGTGTCGTGTTCTTGAAACGTACCTTATTTATACAGTGGAGGTGCTTGCCTCACTATATACCGACCTTAGTGATATTCCGTAGTTGTTTGTATGAGTAGAGATAATGAGATAATGCACAAGTACAACATTTCGGCGGGATACTCAGGGTAAGTAGTACGTTTACTTTAACGAGTCGACTGGTTCCACTGGCAGTCGTTATCAAACAGATGTGTCAAATTATCTAGTCCTCCTTCGACCAACACATCGTACTGGCCACCTATTTCCATAAATCGCCAGCATGCGTAGCCCTAATTCGAGTAGCAACAGTGTTACACAATGAGGATCTAGTGATCTCAAATGAAGGTTTTTAGTTTGACCTCAGACGCAACATCGTCTACCGGGAACCAGGAAAAGTAAAATCTCGCAGGCGATTATACACAACCTATACATACTCTAGTGATATTTCGTAGCTGCTTGTAAGAGAGATAATGAGATATCCATCATGATGTGAAGTACAGTTTCCGGCTACCTACAGAAATTTATGGAAGGTCTGCGAGGTTCCAATGGGCAATAGAAATATCACAGAGAAACCTACTAAAAGGAGACCCGCTGTCGAACAAATCTGTCAAGACCCTGTTTTCCTCTCCTTCACCACGCACAGGAAGAATCTCCAATTCATCGTCTATATCCATTATTTGCCAACAACAATAACCTTCGTTAGAGACCACGAAGCCCTTCAACATATCTTCCCTATTGGGAAATTGAGAAGCATGCTCGAGGTAGTCCGTCAGTTGGTTGATAGCCTTCTCGGGAGTCTCGGAGTTTGGTTCCTCACGAAACAGTTTGACTTCGACCAACGCAATGAGATATTGAACGTGCTGTTGGTGAAGGTGGCGAGGGAAAGTTTTGGTAACACTAAAGTCGGGATATTCCTTGCCAATCCCTTCTGAACCTGGAAGATGCGTCAATGGCAAGACGAGGATCAGTGGGGTGAACTCTACACACCTTGTGTACGTGCGAGGTGGACACCTCCGAGAGAGCCAAACGAAGTATCGCCGGCAGTGTCAGGGTTATCGACTATGGGGCGCATTTGGTACTGCGGATTGATAAGGAACCACCTCTCCTGGGGAAAAATAGCCTGCAGATACGCATTGACGTATCCGTACATCTGATGCTCGTATCGCAGATCTTCGGAGAAAACCTTGTGAAAATTCCAGGAAGTATGGTCGGGTATAGAGTTACGGAGTGCCTGGGGGGTAGGAGGCACGACAACGTTCAAATGCTGGGGAAAAGGTGGAGGGACTTGAGGCATCTTGGGCTAGTGAGTTTGCTTTGGCGACAGACGATCTTATATCCTGTTTACATGTTGTGGAGGCTGAGAATAATGAACTGATAAGAATACCCTGTAGACAATAGGCGGAGTTTTGAGCAACTGTTCCTGAAGGTTCGAACAATGCCATGGCCAACCAACATGATCAGCTGAGACCAGTGCATTACTGGAAGCTGAAGCGCGGACATGTGAAGCATGTGAAGGACAATAGGCAGAGGTTTTGTTTTTGCATTTGGACAATGCCAAGAGGCGTGTATAGCAGGAAGAAAATAGTGACAATAGTGAACAACAGATTGATGTGGGAAGGTATAAAGCGTTCTCAATTTCTCACATTCGACTGCACCAACCACTGCATCATGTCTAGCCGACCATTCTTTCCTCCACCTAACTCGACCAACCTCGAACCGCGACCACGTTCGGAAATCATTGGTGGAATCGTTTTCTCCCCTTCAGAAGCAATCAAATGGGCGTCGGAATTAATTCATAGGCCACTTCGCGACAATGGCGATGCCGACCTGACTGCGTATCTTCATATAAAGCGCGTCGTTAAAAAGTTCGGAGCAGACCTTGCCAACGTTGGGCAGAATCCTACACTTAGAGAGGGAAAGATATTCAACCGTCAACCGTTTATGGTCATCACACAAAGGCGTACGGGCAAATTCTACAACAGGTGCCCGACGGATTGTGAAGAGGTGACTGAAGAGGATTTGAAGATGACGCCTGGGGAGAATGAGGAACTAGTGAAGCGGAAGCTAGAGGAAATAGGTGTGTCATACAACAGAACCTTCCCCATCAACGTTACTCATATGGATTTATTCGCTGGTGGCAGGTATCAAGTACATGGGATTTAAGACATTCTTCTACTAGCCCCTGCATCATCATTTACATCGCTTTACTGTCTGTCGCACAATTGTTTTGTCATGCATTATTGTATTATATTGGAACATAATTCATGAACCAGTTTGCATAACATCGTGATTCACTCCTTCCTCAAGAAACGCCTAAGCTACTGCAACTTTTTTTGCCCTCGGAGGTGGAACGCGAAGCCTTCACAACTCTAACGATGACCATGACATTCCACTTCTTCCTTTTACCCGGCTCAGATAACCTACAACCGCGCGCCCACGTTCGCAAATCGTCGGTGGAATCCTGATCTCTCCTTCAGAAGCAGTCAAGTGGGCAAATCAACTCATCCGAACTGAAATTCCCGACAACGGTAAAGGCGACGCTACAACCTACTACCATACAAAGCACACAGCGAAGACATTTGGAGCCGAAGTAGTTCGTGTTTGGGCAGAATGCAACGCTCAGGGAAGGCAACATATTCAACCGCCAGCCGTTCATGGTTGTCACCCGAAGGCGTTAGGGTAAATTTGTTAATTGGTGCCCAAGGGATTGCGAAGAAGTGACTGAAGAGGAACTCAAGATAGAGCCTGGGGAAAAAGAGGAGCAAGTCAAACGGAAGTTGGAGGTGTATGGTGAGTGTCGGGGTTGCTCGCAGACAAGCCTTCCTGCTGATACGTTAGGTGTTTTCACCGGCAGGTATACAGCAAAACCTTCCTCTACTAGTCAGTGCTGTTGGCCTCAATACTCAAAGCAGTGGACCAGCGTTTCGTGTGACAAGACTACGAAACCACGAACCTCAACGACCGTCATTCAGCAACGCGCCATCACGCTCTACATATCGCCGTTGAAAGAAGCCGCTGCCGACGGCTTAGAAAAGACGGCCTAATTCGCGTTCAAGTTGGCATTGCATTCTTCCGGCGGAACTTGTCGCATTTTTATGCGTGTTTTATACGATCCATGCCGTTCTCATCGTAGTGAATTTTATGCACAAGGAATTTCGAGTAATCAGTACTCCCCACTGTCAATTTTAAGCTTGGTATACATAGCGGTGTCGTTTGCCAGAGTCAGAATTCTCGTCCAGCCCATGACGCGACTATGGTATTCTCGTCCCGTGATTCCACTTTGACGCGAGTGTGACCGTTACCGTCACGCGCTTGAATCCTTTTGTACTTCTTCGCTCTGGCAACGGAAGTACAAAAGGCTCTTGTTCTTCTACCACCACCATCTCCCATCTTTGAATCCCTTCTCTATGAAGCTCCAGTCTCTAATCCTCCTAGGGAGTGCCCTTGTCCCAGGAGTTCTCGGTTGGGGTGCAGCAGGTTTGACTTGTCTTGTTTCATGCCAGGGTGTAGGGCTAATAGTTGCTTTACAGGTCACGAAATTGTAGCAACTATTGCGCAGATTCACCTTCATCCTGAAGTGCTGCCCAAGATCTGCGAAATCCTCGACTTCAGTTCCAACGACCCGACCAAACCGGAATGTCACCTGGCACCGATCTCAACATGGGCGGACAAGTTCAAGTACAGAATGCGATGGTCAGCACCGCTGCATTACGTCGGCGCCCTTGACGACTATCCCTCGGAAACGTGCGCTTTCCCTGGCGATCGTGGATGGGCAGGCAAGAGGTTCATAAACGTTCTCGGGGGTATAAGGAACACCACAGACTTGTTGGAAGGATACGTAACCGGGGAGCAGGATATCACCACAGCTAACGAAGCACTCAAATTCCTGGTCCACTTCCTCGGCGATTTGCATATGCCTTTGCATTTGACCGGGAGAGATAGGGGAGGTAACTCGGTAAAGGTCAAGTTTGATAACAGGGTGACTAGTACGTTGTTGTTTCGGCTTCTAGTGCGCTTTGCGATAACTAAATGGGTTTTGGATAGACCTGCACTCACTTTGGGACGGCCTCCTCATTGCTAAGAACCTGCGTACCATTCCCTACAATTACACCCGCCCACTTCCAATCCGTCAAGTCGAGTACAACCTTCGGGGCGCCATCTATGACCCATTCATTCGTCGAGTGATGTGGGAAGGCGTGTACAGCAGCTGGCGTGACGAAATCCCGGACTGGCTCTCGTGCCCTGCACCGCCTGTACAGCACACCTCCACACCTTCAGCGCTCGGTGCCTCGTGGAGTTATCTCCACAGCATCTGGACATTTGTCAAGTCTAGTCTATCTATCTCTACCACCGAGAACCGACAGACGACAACACTATCTGCCCCTTCCACTGGGCCCAGCCTATTCATAAGCTTAACTGTGAGCTCATTTGGCCAAAGGCTCTCGACGAACCCCCATATGGTGGACACGGCAGATTCTCCGAGTTCTTTACGGAGCAGGACGACCACGACGCCCACCACTTTTCATCAGTTGAGGCCGAACTAGCCCAATTCGACAAAGATGGTCAATTCGTGGGCGGTAGACATGGTGGTAGTACTGGAGGTCGTCCTGAGTATCTGGAGCTGGATACTCCCGAGTATGCAGGCGTGATTGCAGACCAGCGGATCTTGGAACGTTTGATGGCTCAAGCTGGGATTAGGTTGGCTGGTGTGTTGAACTGGCTATTCGCACCAAATGGGGAGATGAATGTTGCGTTGTGGATGCCCCAGGATTAGAGGGGACAGGCTTGTACTTATAGAGCAAGGTAGGTCGGAATCATGGAATTATTCTCGTTTTTCTTTATGTACCATATACGAAGTGACGTTGGACGCTGCTGTGGAACGCATTTCTTTTCTCATTGTAGTTACTTAGCACCCCGTGTAATGATAACACTTTGAAGTCGCACTGTATAAAGCAGGTATCGTGTATAAGACATACGTTTCAACGGATTGCAGTTACATTTTAACATTTTAAGGTTACAAGGTTTTAGGTGTACAGACTGCTGATCTGGCGGAATTAGGATCAAATCATTCATGTCGCAAGCCCAGAATGCGACAGAGTTGGTGGTGAGAAGTTGAGGGATGCCATGGGGACATCCTGGACGCTGGTATGATGAGTAGTGACGGATGTGTCAACAACGGCCTGGCGAATGCGCAAAACAGCTCGGCTTGCAAATATAGCGTGGAGAACACGCGTGAGACTAAGGTAGAGGTCGAGCTTGAGCTCTTGCGCTGACCCTCATAAGGAAAACGTACCAGGAAGTCGTGAATGATAAGTCGGGCTATCAGAAACGTTGTAAGCCAGACCACTTTAGAAGAGAACTAGCATACTGGTACGGTCTTGATTACGATGACATTGACCAGGGAAATAACTTTGAAAGTGTGAGTACCTTTGGAGGTATCACCAGTACCATGCACCTACGAAATATGAGGGCGTAGTATATGGCGCCTAAAGCAACTCTCTTAGTTGTGAGAAGCTGTGATACTAACTCATCCGTACCATCACGATATACCGCATTGAAAATCCTGGATCGACCTGCACCAGAAAGGCCACCTAGCATATCTTCAAGACTTGTTCATCCTCCATAACACAATAAAGCTTACGCGCTTTCATCCTGGGAATCAACACCATAATGGAGGCGCCTAACATCACGGTTATTGTCAACATTGGGAAGGTTACGCTATACGAGAGCTACTCGCCAGTGTCGTACACCATTAATGCGACCCATGTTCCATAGAGAAGGCTGAGGTCTGCTGAGACCACGAAGCAGCCCGGTATATCAAGCCATCCTACCGTCATGACTAGAATCAGAAAGTCATTGTCGTCTGAACATCGGGACCTTGAGATTACGCGTACATTGCATGCTTGCGAGGAACTTATAGAAGAATACGCAAGTGACAAGCATACATCCGAGTAAAAGCCCGAAGAGTACGAGAATTGCTCGGATATCCTTGTCCCAAACAGCCACTATGCGGTAAGTCAACATTACTAAACTCAAAGTTGTACGATCAGTCCTGTGGCTCTACAGAGAAGATATAGGGCGACTTACCTTCTGATAGAACAATTCCTCCAAGAAAGCACCCTAGTGCTCTATCAATGACCACAGTTTCTCTAAGAACCTAGACACCCACACCCCGTGACTTGATAATGAATTTTGCATCCTCGAGGAGAAAGTCCTTCAGAGAAATCAACTGGTGCAAGCTAAGCGAGTTTCATGCAAGAGTAATACACGATTAACTCACGATGCATAAAGGAAACGCACATATCCAGGAAGGGAAGGTATCGTTGAAGGATGTACAAAACTTCAAAATGACTCCATCGGCGAAATTCATAGATGTACTTGATCTCAGCATCTAGGTTGAGGAGAAAGTCGTAGACAAAGAGGAACGCGCTGGCTACTGAACACAACGTTAGCCCTTCAATTTGGCCTTAGAGAGCTGATGTATACCGTCGATGTACTAGTCAGGATAATCGGTCAGTCATCAGATAACTGTGAAAGGAAGAGCGCAACACGCACAGTAACAAGCCTCCTATGCTCAAGTACGGATATGAGGCGCTGGAAGGGGTCATCCATGGTGTGTGCTTGTAAGATAAGACCGATGGGCATATAAACCCCTCTAGATATTGGCCGCCTGACAGTCCAAGAGATAGATATCGGAACGATATCGAAATTCCATTAAATTCGATAATCCCGGTTTGCGCACCCTAGAGCGTCCACGGAGGCAATCCGACTTCAGTCTATTGTGTGACAGTGTCTCCAACCACCAGCATGGCTCTTTTGAAGATAGCTTGTGACTAGTTGTTTGAACTCCAAGTGAGAGTTAAGCACATAGCCCAAATTCCCTGACCAGTGCGGGGGTTATTCCTACAAAATGGTGCGATGAATATGAAATTGTACAGAACCCGAAAAACTCGACGTACCGCTTCAATTTCATAATGAGTGGATACGAGGCATAGGGCTAAGGCTTGTAGCGGATTCGAAGGTGGTGGTGGTGGTTTGAAGTAGCCAGGTACCCAATTTTCCCGTGTCGCGTCAAAAATCCCACGGCTTGCCGCTTAAACGTCGATGGGTACAAATGTAATGCTTAGCTATAGGCAAATATATGTGATACAGTTGTAGGGCGCGTTCAGGGATCCAAGGCATCCTTGGAAAGTTCAGTATCTGGTACAGTCCGTGGTACAGAGCTTAAAAACGACATTGGTACATTTTCGGAGTCCTGAAAGTGGGAAATCGAGAGGCCAGTCGCAGCACGACGAATACGTAAGACCGCCCGGCTTGTTAGGATAGCATGTAGTACACGCATTGGGCTTTGATAGGAGAGATCAGAGATGTTTCCAAAGACTCTCAGAAGAGTGCGTACGAGGAAATTACAAATGCCAAATCAGGCTAGTGAAAGGCAAACATCAGCAAGGGGTTGCGAAGTAGCTACAGCACGACCCACCGGCGCTTCTTTAATCACTATAACATTGACCAAGGAGATCACTTGAGGGCTATTAGATTATGAATGCGAGCTTTCTGTCAGTACCTACAAAAGATTAAGGCGTAATACAGAGCGCCTGGGTATCCTATCAGCGGTTCGAAGTTTGCTGTTGAATGGAACATCCATACCGTCGCGATACACCGCGTTCATCATATCGGAACGTCCTGAACCCGAATAACGTCCTTATAAGGTTCAATCAAGACCCCGTGCATCCCCTGAGTACGGTAGAGCTTACGCGCTTTGAGCCCTGGAATCGTCACCATGATAAAAGCACCTAATGCCAAGGAATGTGTATCATTTCAGGGGAAAGGGGTTCAGCAAACAACGCACCAGTGTTATACACCATAAATGCAACCCATGCCCCATAAACAATGCTGAGATCTGCTGCGAACACGAAACAGCCCCGTATGCCAAACCCCGGGACGGTGATGACTAGAACCCCTAACATCAATCACTGTTCGAAAGCTTGGATCTTTAAGCTTCACGTACATTGCATGGTTTCAAGGAACCGAGAAAAGAAAACGCAGACTGCGGCTGTACATGCCATCCAAAGTGCGAAGAGAACAAAAATCGCTCGGAAATCCCTCTTCCATACCGCCACTATGCGATAGGTTAATGTTACTGAGTAGAACCAAGGATATGATCAGTCTGGGAACATCATGGGAGGACGAAGCATGTAGACCTTCTGATAAAGTCATCCCGGCGAGGAGAGACCCTGCTCTCCTGTCAGCTTCCTAACGCTCAGGATAGTGTGGCAGGCACCTACACCCGCTGACTTGATAATGGATCTTACACTGTTGTGGTGAAAGCCCCTTGGCGAAATCGACTGGGGGCTCGGACTGAGCAAAACTCTCGTAGGCAGGATAGACGATCGACTCACGATGTAAGAAGGAGATACACATGTCTAGGAAAGGGAGGAAACGTTGGAAGGCATATAAGGCTTCGAAATGTCCCCATCGAAACGCGTAGATGTACTTGATTTCAACGTCTATATTGAGGAGAAAGTCGTACACAAAGAGGCATGCGCTCGCCACTGGATATAAAGGTTGTCAAGAATGTCTTTCTAAAAGAAAGAATGGGACATGCCGTCGATGTACTAGTTGAAGAGGTCAGTCATAATGAGCAGACGACAACAGCGGCACTCTCACCGTAATGACCCTTCTATGTTCCAATACGGATAGGAAGAGCTTGAACAGACTTTGGAGGTCTTCCATCGGGTGGGCATTCTTGAAGGCAAGACCTGGCGGTTCATATATCATCGCAAAGTGGAAAACCCCTGTAGAGAGCGGATATCAGCGGTGGCGGTGGCCCTTGAACGACCTTGTATCCACATTCGCGTCGGTATCCAGACCGCCTTTTCAACAGAAGATCTAACGCTAAATTGAAAGAATGATTGTTCAAAACGGGCATCCGTGACTGGGGCACTCCTAACAGTCAGAGATATGTATCTGAATGAACAAGAAAAACTTACGACACTATACATCGCCTATTTTCCCAATATCTCTATGATTTTCTCTTCCTCATTCATGACAAGGTTGCGAAGCGAAATGGAAGGTGGGCTACAATTGGTGGTATGGTGACAAGAGTAATGAGCGGCTACTCGGCTCAGGTGAGCTCAACGTTGCACGTTGCATGCTGTTATGTAACGCCGACGTTGACACCAACGTCCTCAAATTTAAAGACTCGTTTTGGTACATTATAGTATGGTATGGTATTAATTCTAATCCGCAGCATTGTCTATTAAGTCCCTGGACTACGTTTCAATGTCCATTCAACTAGAGAACCACCCCGTATTCAAGCTTACGCCCAATCAGCCTGTTCAAAAGTCAGCTTCCGCACATTTTAACTGAGTTCCAAAGAACCACTTACGCATTCAGACGGTAACGACCCAGTTTTGATCAGGGCAACCTCTACCTTATCATCGCCTTCTCCATTCACCACATCATACGACGTGCTCCAGCTCTCAGGAGGGATTGCGAAACTTCCGCTGAACAACGTAAACCCACTCTCTCCTGCCTTTTTCCATTGACTCATCTCAACCTTCTGCACGTCAAGTCTGCTCCCAACAATTCCCGGGGTGAACTTCTTCACGGCAATCTCGAAATGCGTGGGTAGAGAGGCACGATCGTCACGTACGGCAGCTACCGCAGTGAGATTCCAGTTTCCGTTTGAGTCAGTCTTCTGAACGAGACAGGATTGTTTGGGCTGGTGAAGCAGCCTGGTATTGATAGGGAAGCCGCCGCTACCATTGTTGTCGTGAGTTTCGCCGGAGAATTCGACGGTAAATGAGGATATAGATGAGTTAAGGGGTAGGTCGGTTGAGAGTTCGTAGAACTGCGTATGACGTCGAGTCAACATTACGAAGATAGAGACGGGTCGTTGAAAAACGAGTACGCACCTTGAACGAGTCATCATAGCCTGATGCAGATCCTCCTTGGAACGTAGCTGGTCTAGTGGAGATCGTGCAGGTCTCACAGCTCTTGCCGTCTTGGTCGAGGTAAGGTAACGAAACGCTCTGTGGTGGCGTTCTCTCTGTGGTCCTTACTCGGATGGCTCCTTCGAGGTGAAGAGCTGTATTATTTTGCAGGTAAACCTTCAAACCAGCGGGCTTGATGTCTATGGGTGTGATGATGTCGGTGAGGGTGACAGAGGAAGGAACGGTGTTGATCATTCGTTCGAAAATGGAGGAGCAGGTAGTGCGGAATGTGGCGGGGTCCGCAAGCGCAAGCATTGTCACGTTCTTGTCGGCATCTGAAAGCCAAAGTCAGAGGCTGACGGAGGGGTCATAACGTGAATACATACTAAAGACACGTTTATCAGAATTGGTGGCGTCCGGTCCAACAACTAGTGGGTTGGTAGTGTTTCCTTCGAGGTATTCAGCGACTACATTGTTGTCGAATTCAAAGGTCGTGCTGTCGAACTTTGGGAAATCCGCGGCGCTGTTGTTGCCTGTAACTTCAGGGTGGTTGTTTCCATGGACACCACCTAGAGTATGACCACACGCGACCTGAAAACGTTCTGAGCAAGAGTGATGTTTAATAAAAAGAAAAAGACACTTACCATAGCAATCATATCCTCCGTCGTGAAACCTGCTTTTGCGAACCTTTCGGTAGTGGTTTCGAGATCCGTGGATGGTTCTGGAACACCTTTTGGTCCAGCTTCACTCGCATCAATCCTACCACCTTTGATCGGAACCACAGGTCCACCACATTCCCTGACAGATGCATAAACACCGATCGCAACTAGGTCCGCCATGCTCGCTCGCGTGTTGTGGAACGAAAAGAAGAACCCGAAGGTGTCATTGAGTCCTACAACACCCTGGTTCTCTGGCCTGTCGAGTTCGTACATGAGAGACGCGTCAATACCACCGGTGCCAGCGTCTTTGTCATGGGTGATCATGTCGTGGAACCCTGTGCGAAGCCATTCGGAAGAGGCTTGTCGGAATTGGGAGCCTGCTGGAACAAAAGTGCATCCAAGGATACCATCACGAAAACCTCGTCGAAGGTAGCCTGATTGAAGGTAGATGATATCTTCGAGCTCGTCGACCAAAGGTGAGGGCCATGTATACGCGCAGGCGAGAGTAGCGACCGAAAGGAGAGAAAGGAAATTGGTCTTCATAATGACCCGGCCTGGAGGTGAAGAAATTGGCTTTCGAAAGGCAGGATACCACTACTGGTTTAAGTAGTCGCCTGTAGCCTGAAGAACAGAAAAAAAGAATGACGATAAGTGAACTTGAAGGGGATGGAAGACCGAGAGATATTATTAACTTATAAGTGTTCCATGTGACGGCTGAGGCACTTCGGCAAAAACACTGGATACGGACGTTGCGACGAGTTTCGGAAGATTTGTCTGGAACAGGATAGCCAATGAGATCGCTGGAAAAACAAAAGGAATTTGACGACTTACGGCGAAGAGTTTGCCATCTTCTCATGTCGGATTCCGTTGCCCTTGCGCATGAATGTTCTGCCCTCTAGAAAGCCTCTTCATCCGGCTTCAAAGACTTGCCCGATAATTTCACGGCACAAACGCGCGATATACAACGCTCTAAGTTGGCCAGAGTCCCCACGAAACAATTCGTGAAACGATTCTCTCGATCCTTCAAAGGGCTGGGCAACCAGCAGGTCTTGTGGACAGTGGTGATGGTCGTGTCAAATTGAAAGAGGACCGGATCCAGTGGCAGTGCTCAGCGCTCAGTGCCCCCTCTTATCCTGGACCTGCTTTCATACGCTTTCCATTCCGTTGCACTTTTTTTACATTTTCCAGTCAAGGCTGAAAATCTTATTTGGTACGAGCCCGCCGTATTTAACCTATATAGAAGACTGAAATGGCATTTCTTTAGCTTGAACTTTCGTCTTTCCACCACCAACCGACGTTCTTCCGTTCTATGGCGTGCTGCTCATTGTCACCCAACAAACGCATCATTTGAGGTCAACCTGGAGATCTCCAAGTCACAGCCCGTGCGTGTGGATAGCATCTTATGTTCTTCCTAATTGTACCTATTTAATACGATCTCTTTAGTTCCCATGAAGGTACCTTGTAGCTGGGAATGCACCGGGCTCTTTTGAATCACCATCAACATCTCGAGGACCCACAAAGCATCTGTCAGTGATATGACCCGCGCAAGACAGAGCTCGAGGCTCGAGTCCAGTATCGACCAAAAGTCTCACGAACGAAGGAAAATTACAAATCGAATCAGCAAAGGGCACCCAACTCGCCCAGGAAACTTCTTCATGGATATCGGGAAAAAGTAGAGATAAAGGGCGTCTGTGTCATCGTCCGTGAGTCTAGCTCGAATTTATGTGATTCGTGTCTAACCACAATAGAATTATAGGTTCACGCGTACATATTGCAAATGAGGAACACAACAAGGTCTTCGTAACGACCATCAGCATCTTATGGACCCACACACATATCATTTTTCTCTGTTGGTCACGCATTTCGAGATAGCGAGAACAGAAGCTTTCGAGGAACCAGATTCCATCTGTAAATGTACCGTCCATATAATCGAAGACGCTATGCCCCCAACCCCAGCGAAGTCATCCTAATCCCTGTCATCTTCACCATCTCCTTATTGTAGAATCACTCTCTCAAGGCTCAAACCATGTCAGACAATCCCTCTAACTTTGCCAGTACCCTTGCGAACGGCATCCAAGATATAGCCGCGCTTCTTCCGCTTCTAGGAACAGAACAGTGCGAGCGACACGTCGGTGACGCTCTCGAGAAAGGATTTCTCTACGCGGCAGTCGTACCTCTTTCAATCTTTGGGAGTCTTGGTATTGTGAAAGCTGCCTTTGCAGCCTTGTTGGGAACGATCACGTATCCGTTCTACGGGGGACGCTGGTTAGATGATGCTGGTTTCAATGCACGCGGCTCCGTGCTATCGATGGTCACGATTACGAAGAGTACCGGACGTTATGGTGCGGAGATTGCAGTCCAGAAGCTCTTGAAGGAGCATAACATCGAGGATCCGAGTTTGGTGAGGTCGTTCGAGTTGTCGGATGGCCGTAGAGCAAAGGTTAGCGTGAGCCGTGGATACTCGAGCTCTAGTGCCCCAGGGTTAGGAGCTCAAAAGAACGGTGATTCTTTACCTGCTTCAAAAAGGTGGATGGATTTGGTGAGATGTTCACGTTACTGTTCGTGTTGACAATGTCTAACGATACAAACAGGTCTATCTACTTCCGTGGAACGTCATGCTCCTCCTTTCGTCTTTTCTGAGTGCATCGCTCAGTTTAACCCCCTATCTTTATCTCATGAGCAACAATTGGAGCCAGCCGTTGTCATGGGTGTTTCCACTGCTACGCTCCTTCGGCTCTTTTCTGTGCGTTGTCGTGATACAGCTGGCACTACAACTTCGCATACGCCAACTTGCTAATATTAGCCTGGAATGGCTGAAGATCCAGCGAAAGTATCGTATCGAGGATGAAGTCGATTTGGTCGAACAACCGGTTCTCGAGAAGCGGATTTATGAACGCCTTCGCCTACAGCCAAGCTCCCCGCCTGGCTTTCTGCGTCGCACTGAGGGACTCTCCCTCGACACCGAGAGGGGACAAGAGACCTCCACACTACCCCTTCGACTGACCGAAGAGGAACATTACCGGATGGAGAAGCTGTTTGGCCTCGACAAAATATTAGCGCTCTACCAGCTTGCACTGGCCATTGGCTCAGTCATGATTGTAGCTGGCTATGTAGGCTGCTTCAGCCTCGTCGGCCAAACAAAAGTCAAGAACGCGCCCTATGTGTGGTTTGGGCTAGAAGCCTTATTTTCAATCCTTCGCATCCTGCTTTGGGGCCTCAACCCTAAGTGGGATGAGGGTACTGGCTTATCGATTTCATTCGAACTGCGCGACCTACAAAAGTCTAGCATGATAGATCATTTCCTCCACATCACATCTCCGTATGCCGGTCACAATGTCGACCTCGCGGCCTCTATACGAGCAACAGAAAGCGAACTCGCAACCATTCATTGCCCAGAACGAAGCCGACTTCCTCGGCATGACCACGCCATGGGTCGGGCCATTGAAGCCCTTGCGCTCCAGTGCTGTCACCTTGTATTATAGCATCTCTTTAATGGTGATAGAAAATCGCTCTATGTCACCGTGTACTTCACAGACTCACGGCCTACCCTCACGTTCTCTGCCAATAACTCGGGATTAGTTTTCTCTTCCAGTTTCGAGACGAATCCTATGACTCGGACTGTTCAGGTCACCATCTTGCACCAAGCCTTCAAAGACGTCGATCCGTTCATCGGTACCCATCTATATCATCAGATTGTCAATCACTCCCGTCTGTTGAGCACGCGTCTGTTTGGCAGACAACAGATCCATCGTCTAGCGGTCAAATGGAATCTTCTCGGGCTTCCCCTTCCCAGCGATTGTACACATGCGGTCACCAGCGAGATGCTCACCGAGTTTGACCAAAAGTATATTGCTCTGCGGAAAGCATGGACAGCAAAAGCGGAGTATTGCAAGGCTCGAGAGGCCGTGCTGGAGTACCTGATGAACGACGTCGATTGGTGTCAGAAATACACCTGGATTGATAACCCTGCGTCTTTTTACGGGGAAGCATTCTTTGCCGTGGAGAGTCTAATCCTGGAGCTGCAATTATGGCATGAAGAGACAGTACTTGCTGGGACAATCGACGATGTTTTGTTTTCGCAGGAGATTCTCCCTGAATGTGTCCGTGCTCTGCATCTACGTGTGTCGGACGAGCATAGGAAGGCGGCCGAGAGGTGCGGTAGATACACGTGGGCTGGCAGCAAAATCGCTAGGAAGCTCTCCGGGCACCGAAACGCGGTATTGTCGCTCCTTTTGCAGCTTAGGGAATTACCAGAGCTCCAGAACACAGCTCACAAGATACGTCAGAGCATTCGCGAGCTGCTATCCAGCCATGTTGATATGTACACGATGGAACAATTAGGCGACTACATACACGAGCTGCTATATACGTGGCATCCATCGACACTATTCAGACTGTGGCTGAATGACTGTGCCAACGTCTTGCTTCGGATGGATGTGCAAGATACTCCAGAGCGGAAGCTCTTCATCATGATCCAGTTGTCATTCTTTCGCCTACAGAGGATCGTGTTCTCTGGACTGTCGATAGCAACCTCGGATACTACTTTATGGAATACGTTCCTCGATATCCCGGATCATGCGTCGTGGGGGACCTATGTTCATCTCAGAGGACTATCTGACTACACGTTGCAAGGTCATGGCATTGTCCACCAGGAAACATTGCGCATTCGAGCCCGATGGCGCCTTTTTACGCGGGATATCCGAGATTACAACAGAAACTGGCCGTGAGACCCTTCAGAGGTTCCTTGAATCGGACCAACTCACGACAATTGTATTCAACGATTTGTATGGACCAGTTACGCGACTGGGGGCAGTAACTCTTGCAGAGGCACTCGATCGTTTGGCTACCTCCCCCAACATCCTATATTTGGCCGGTATGGAGTGCGAGGCACCACTAGAAATATGCCGAAGGGCGCGTTGCCAAGCTGCTTATGCCAATCGACTACTATGGAAGGGCAAAATGCGTGGCAGTGGCTGGGCGTTTGCATACCGAGTCGGATTTGAATCTGAACGTGAATTTGACGTTCAACCCAAAGCAGATCACGTGCGACTGGTGTCCTCCGGACGATGTACTATCATGTTTTTCTGTCCGGCTGCGGGTGAGGTCAAGGTCACTCTTCACGTATGCCGAAGGAAGCTGGTTCCAGTCGAACTCGATGCAAGGCTGGTGTCGGACGGTAATGGGCAGGAAACCCGTCTACCGCCATTCAAAATCCCTGTGCGTCAGAAAAAGAAGGATCTGGAGCGTGTGACATTGGTATTTTCCATGGTTCACTGGGGTACTGGTCGCATTACCGTGAAAGCAATACCCAGCGGAGATGTAGATTGGGCTACTCACCATACTTGGAAGATATATGGACCAGTGGAGATGGAATGGATCGGAGCCGAGAGCGACGTCCGCGCAAGTAGAACTGAAAGTGGAAGCATTTGGTCAAGATGACAGTCTCAGTAAGTTTAAGTTACTGTAAATTATGATCCCCGTAATATAACTCACGCCGTCACCCCAGCTACCAAACGGACCTACAACATGAGTCGGCATCAAAGCGCAGAGTGCCAGTCGAGCGTAACCATATGAAGGGCTAATGGAGACGACGTGCAGTCGTCAGTTTCGATTATTTATTTGCGTATCTACATAACATGGTCCGTATCCTTACTGCCACGAAGTTCGAGGTCAACAAAATCGAGTGAGGGACATCAACAAAGCGCGCCTACAGCACCTTTCGCGACACCCCTTTAGGATGACCATGGTTCACTAATTCCCCGAAGGCCCAAAGCCGAGATTATCGTAGTGATATCCGTCCGTCATTACTGTTCTGAACAGAGTTTTCAAGTTGTCTAGGGAAGGTTAGATGTCAGAGATAGTACGCGTGAACTCGAAAACTACCCATGAAGTACCGTGAACATGTACCATATCCATGGTGGCAATATCCTGGTTCATTTTCGCAACATTGAGAGCGAGTAAAACCCTTCGAGTTTGATTTCACCTCGAGGATCTGGAAGGAGCTTGTCGTGTCGTGCCATAGTGTCCTCAGAGCCATGCGAAGCACCTGAAGAGGCGTAAATTAGCGTCGACGCTCAAGCTTCAAGGAACAAAGCATTGAACCCACGGAGCGTCCCTGAGGTACCGAAAAACAGGTCTTGAGGGGGAAGTCATGGGGATGCACCAAAGTCGCAATAAGCCGAGTAGGGCGACCTTAGCCAGTGTGTTAGAGAGACCGAGAGTGAGGACACTATGCACAGTTTGATAGATGGACAGGGCTTCCGAACTTGGAAGAGGTAGAATACCGAGTTGCGTTATGCGTTCGGCGGAAAGACAGAGTACTTGATTGTAAATTTGGGAATGAGAGTTTTCTTTCGACTTGCATGGATTGAGAATGTCGTCGACACTGGCTTTGATGGGGGCGTCTTCGTGTGGAAGGTATTTCTTGTGAATCAGTACAACGTAGTCAGAATATTTGTTTCAACGGGTGGATGCAAAGGCGTTGGTATATACCTGGCACTTAGTATATGCAATATTATCCTTAGTATCCCATCTCTTGATGACCATGTAACCAGCAAAGTGCGAGGAATAGTAGAATCGTGTCGTTTTGATGCTAGGCTAACTTGAAGCAGCTTTGAAGCTATTGGGAAAGTAGACTCGAAAGTTATGCCTTGTATAGTCATAGTTTGCGGGGAAAGCGCAGCTTCTTACGCAGAGGTAGTCGGATGGGCCCAGGGCGATGGATAAGGACTTCGAGTCTTCGGCGTTGTGGAAATACATGGTTCTATGCTCGCGATCAAACGGAAGGTGCATCTCGACAAAGAATGACCTGAACACGAAGGAAGACGACCCGCTTGGAGGGCAGCTGGAAGGGCCACTGCGTAGGTGGGACCATGGTGGTGTGACGACAAAGGAAGGCACATCCGAGACGCCGGAGAGCTGAGTCGCTACTACCACCTCTGAAAACCGCACACTTTCATCGACACTCTCACTGACACTTTCAAAAACCCGACTTCAAGGTCTCAGCCTAAACAACATTCTCCCGGGCTCTCCTTCAGTCATACATTGGAGAACGGTATCAATGAAAGCAAGATCGTCAAGGCCTCGTTCGTCCGCAAATTTTAGAAATTGACGAGTATGTCGGTCGCTCAAGCCAATATCATTCATTTGTTCTACCCCTTCCCTTCTCTTCTTAGCTGAGCTCTCATTGTCGACCACAAATGGCTTTCGGACGAGAATCGCGACGTGAGCTCCCAGCTCAGCACCATACACAAACTATACAAGTCCGCGCGCCCTGAGGCCTTGAGGGATGAAGGACGAAGGACGTATGGGTCAGATCGTTACTGTATCGTAAATCTACGGAACATGAGCGTTTTGGGCCAAGGCGAGGCAGAGTGTCTTTACAAGAACTGAAGGTGGTGCGTTTCTTGACGCCTTTTTCTTTCTATTGTAACATTTAACGTGTCATTCGCCTAGATATGGGTTGCGACTTCTATCATTGTTCAATTTGTTGTTCAGAATAAGAAAGCCTCGTGTCTGGCCCTCTGCACTTTCTCGAGGTATTTGCAGGAGCTCCTTGGACACTGCATACCTGGTACCGATATTGACACATACAGTTTCGTCTATCAATTCAAGCACCATCTGTTGGGGGCAGGACACCTGGTTTAGAGAAGGTTTGATAGGCCCCTCAAATGGGTAGCAAGGAAACGGAGTCCCATTGATAGTGGCGAGCGGGTACGCGTGTTGTTCCTATAGCTCCATCTTACAGCTACTGATATACTCTAGGATCATAGGACAGTTTTCCGTCACTTCAATAAACATGTGTGCGATATCAGTTGGTCCTATTGAATTGCCGCTCCCTTGCAACATGTTCATATATACGTGCCTCGATTCCAAAGATGCGCCCGGATGCTGGCAACACAGTACTTGACGTCGTCCATGTTGTCTTCGTGGGAGGGAGAGCATGTCGAATATTAACTCGAGCATGTAAGTCACCGCCGACATATGATAGAACAGCACAGTACTTGACGAAGAGATGGTATAGGACCCATGAAACTCCTCTCGAGTAGTCTTCGCACGAAAGCTATTCTTAGCCGACACCATCAACTACGAGCTCGCGCGAAGTACCGATCAAGACGTGATGTACAGAAAGAACCCGTGAAAACCGTCCACTTCTTGTACCTAGTACAGTTACTCCCATCCAATAGTCTTTTCTATAATCGTAATCGTTGGTGGTTGAACTCATGTCACTACTTTGAACAGTGTCAAGTCATCCGAACGTTTCGATGGCGTTTTTCTCGACCATTTCTCCGCCAGGCTCGCCCTTTCGATACTCTCTGGTCAAGGGCTGTCAAGGAAATGCTTCCAACGAGTCTTCACTAGTCTTCACTGGATTCATCAAAAGTCAACGCGGGTGGCGGTAGTTTCCAAGTTACCGTCGAATGGATAACGAGATATGCTGTTGGTTCGGTAGATGGCGTCTATCACCACTATGGAGCCTTTTGATACTTCGTTCGAAGTGACCCGGTATTGGAAAGGGATGGCCACTTTACGGGTGTCTGGTATTGCCAGGTCAAGGCTGTATCGTTCTTGGGAACCCCAGGTGTATGAGAGACTTGAGCCTCATCTATGAGCAATGGGGCAATGGCTAGAAATATAAGTTGACTTCTGCAAGGAACTTCGATCTTGATGCTGATGTTGATTCAACCAAATGCTTCCGTGAATGGAACCCACCATCGTCCCCGGTTCGAGTATAAAACAACCTGGTAAGTCATGACATCTATACCTACAGCAATGGCCAACGGCATTCCCTTTGAATCCGTGTATTCTATCAAAGGTGTTCTATTGGGTCCGTTTTTACTCATCGGTGTACGTGTTCTACCCAACTGAATGCCCGTTGATATTCACTCAATCTGTTCAAGTTAACACTGTTTTTACTCGGTGAGTTTTCAGGTATAGTGTGCAATCTTTCCAGATTTCCTGACTAGTAATCACAGGATTCTACGTTCTACTTTTCGGACTAACGATCTACTCTCTAAAAGCGCGTTCACGTGTTGTTCATCGAAAATTACATCTAGCTTGGACGGTCATTCTTTTTCTTCTATCTATTGCAGCTGCTCTTTGTAATATGGCAGAAGTCATCAAAGAGGCTGTGTTGGGCTTTCAGGCGGCAGTTTCACAAGATATGGGTCCTCTTTGGAACTGGGTGGGGACCAATGGGTCGCACACCATCTTTGAGTAAGTATCATCTGTTGTGACTCATGTGGCTGCCTATGTTAATTCAGGTGGGCTACGACAGGCTTTTCATTGTGCTACTCTACATCTTAGCCAAGTAAGTGGAAGCTTGACGGGAAATTAGCTGCTTCTGAGAAACTGCAGCTGCGTCGCAGATGCCATTCTTGTAAGTACGTAGTTCGCGAGTCTCTTCGACGCCTAATCTTTTAAAGCTTTATCGATATTTCATTCTCTGGGATTTGAGGTGGCGTGCCTGCGTTATCCCAGCGTTGGCACTGCTTGCCACGAACGGTTTGTAAACTTCTGTAGAAAGTGCCGGTCATAAAGCTGATATCGTTTTAGCAACGGGCATGGCTGGCAACTTGATGTATTATGTGCCTTTACTTAGCATCAGCAAGACAAAACAAGACATACCCACATTGGGGTTCAATTTTATGACCGCATATTATATCTTGAATGCTACCAACAGCTTCGTGCTGTCACTGATCATCGGTAAGCATCGCACTCAGCTTCAGATCTGTGCAGCCATCGAAGTTGTTTACTGAAGCAGGTCGAATCTGGTGGTTAAGTCGCGATTCCCGTAGGTTATTAGGTCGCGACAAGTACAATAATATTGTAACGATAATGTAAGCCTGTCGGTCCGCGTGTTCCATTTGATAATTCCTCACCACATTGTCAGTATCGAATCTGGATTCATGTATTCCGCTTGCCTTGTCATTCACACATCAGTGAGACAGTCTGAAAGCACAATCGGTTTCCCCCTGGATACATCCCCGCTAGTTTATCTCATGGTTGTGCGTACAAATTTGAAGCTCACGAAGAGTTGCTTACGCGGTCCAATACATCAGGGCATTGCTCCGACGCTCATTATCCTTCGTACCAGTCTCGGACTAGCAGTACCAAGCTCTCAGGTGCTTTCCTCTCTGCGTTTCGGGGACGCACTACAGACTGCAAACATTGAACGTTCCGAAGTACACACCGTGGACCTTCAAAGGCCTGCTAATGACAGCGGAGATCTTGAGGCGCAGAAACACGAGACCGCGTCTGAAATCGCCGCCAACACTGGAGCATAATGATTCGAAAAATAAACGGAGGTGGCGGACAGACGTTGATTAATATTATCTATTTTCATTGTTCCTATGTTGTATGTTTGTACACCGCCGACTCCTGTCTTCCTAGGCTCTAGGGTTCTGAGGTCGAAAGAGGGTGATGACCGGTCGTCCGACCCAGAAACTTCGAACACCGTGGGCTAGGTTTGCCCCAGCTCGCGAAGGCTTGAAGAGTGTGAATCGGACGTGTGAGTGGGGTGAGCCAACGAGGTGATAGTTGAACGTTGAACATTCGAGGTCAAAGGAAAGGAGTCTTCGGAAGCTTGAAGCTCGTCAACCTGGAGGTAACGGTATCAATGACTCGGCGGCTAAGGAAGGAGAGACTCAGAGAGCATACCGGTATATATCCAAACTTCAGCAATGTCGTATCTTGGTCGTATCGATTGTCTGAACTTGAAACTTCTTGGACTCCAAAGTCGAAATCGTGCTTGAAAGGTGCCAACTCCTCGGTTTTCGATATCTCTGGGGTAATTCGAGTTCAGTCGAGTTACCAAGAAAAAAGGAGACATTTCTGACCCATTGCATCAAAACGATTGGGTTTGGTGACTCGGAGCGAGAACGAGGCTTGGAAACTGGGGCCAGCGTTGTTCGGAAAGCTTGAGCGAAAAGGCGGAAACTCGAAAATCGGGATCCACATGTTAGGCCTCTGAGACCCGTAGAACACAGAATGGTCTGCCATTAAGCCTCAAAAGATCTTGAACATGTCGCAGGTCGAGAGCAGGAAGGAAGGAAGGAGTGTGGAGCATAAGTACTTCGAGTCTTCGAGCCTTCGGCGTTGTGAAAATACATGGTTCTATGGCTCGTCGATCGGACGGAAGGTGTATCTCGACAAAGAATGTCCTGAACACGAAGGAAGACGACCCGCTTGGAGGGCAGCTGGAAGGGCCACTGCGTAGGTGGGACCATGGTGGTGTGACGAAAAAGCCGAGACGCCCGAGAGCTGAGTCGCTTTTCTGCTACCACCACCTCTGAAAACCGCACACTTTCATCGACACTCTCACCAACACTTTCACCAACCCAACTTCGAAGTTTCAGCCTAAACAACATTTTCCCGGGCTCTCCTTTAGTCATACATTGGAGAACGGTATCAATGGAAGCAAGATCGCGTTCGTCTGCAAATTTTAGAAATCGGGAGTCGCAAGACTAGTATGTGTATGTTCACACCCACGTACGTTGTTCCATACTGCTCAGGTTACTGCCGTTATCATTCATCTGTCCTACCCCTTCACTTCTTAGCTGAGCTCTCACTGTCGACCACAAACGGCTCTCGGGCGAAAATCGCGACGTGGTCTATCTCAGCTCAGCACCATCTACAAACCATACAAGACCAAGCGCCCTGAAGAATCAAGGACGAAGAACCTATGGCTGCTCAGATCGTTACCGTATCGTAGATCTACGAAACATGGAGTGGAACCTCAATGGCCCCAAACGCTTTGGGCCCAGGCGAGGCAGAGTGTCTACAACAACTGAACCTGGTGCGTCTCTTGACGCCTTTTTCTGTTATAACATTCAACGTGACATTCACCTAGACTTGGGTTGCGATATCTATCATTGTTGTTCAGAATAAACAAACCTCGCGTCTGGCTCTCTGCACTTTCTCGAGGTATTTGCAGGAGCTCCTTGGATACTACATATCTAGTACGGATACTGGCACATACAATTTCGTCTATCCTATTCAAGCTCAATCTGTTGGGAGCAGGACACCTGGTTTCGAGGAAGTTTGATGGGCCCCTTAAAAGGGTAGCAAGGAAACGGAGTCCCATTGATAGTGGCGAGCAGGTACGTTTGTCTTGTTCCTATAATTCTCTATCTTACAGTTACTGATTAGAATCATAGGATAAACATATGTGCGATATCAGATAATCCTACTGTTACCGCTCTCTTGCACCATGCTCATATATACGTGTCTCGATTTCAACGCTCCTCAGATGCTGGCAACACAGTACTTGACGAAGAGCTGGTACAGTATAGAACCCATGAAATTCCTCTCGAGAAGTGGTCTTCGCACAAAAGCTATTTTTAGCTGTCACCGCTCGGGACTAGATCCCGCGAAAACCGCTTCTTGTATCTATTCCCATCCAATAGTCTTTTCCATAATGCCCCTTTGAACAGCGTCAAGTCGTGCGAACGCTTCAATGACGTTTTTCTCCACCATTTTCAACGCGGGCGGCGGTAGTTTCCAAGTTACCGTCAGTGGATAACGAGATGTGCTGTTGGTTCGGTGGGTGGCTTCTGTCACCACTATGGAGCCTTTTGATACTTCATTCGAAGTGACCCGGTATTGGAAAGGGATGGCGACTTTACGGGTTTCCAGTATCCCCAGGTCAAGGCTGTATTTTTCTTGGGAAGCCCAGGTGCACGAGAGACTCGAGCTTCATCTATGAGCAGTGGGGCAATAGCTAGAAACATAAGTTGACTTCTGCAAGGAACTTCGATCTTGATGCTGATGTTGATTCAATCACATGCTTCCGTGTTGGAACCCACCGTCGTCCCCGGTTCGAGTATAAAACAACCTGGTAAGTCATGACATCTATACCTACAGCGATGGCCAACAACATTCCCATTGACTCCGTGTATTCTATTAAAGGTGTTCTATTGGGTCCATTCTTCCTCGTCGGTGTAAGTGTTCTATCTGACTGAATGCCCGTTGATATTCACACCATCCATTCAAGTTGACGCTATTCCTACTTGGTGGGTTTTCAAGCATAACTTTCTGAAATGCCTGACTAGTAGTTGTCACAGGATTCTACGTTCTACTTTTTGGACTGACAGTCTACTTTCTAAAAGTGCGTCCACGTGTTGTTAACCGAAAACTACACTTAGCTTGGACGTTCGCACTTTTCCTTCTTTCTATCGCGGCTGCTCTTTGTAATATGGGAGAAGTTATCGAAGAGGCTGTACGGGGCTTCCGAGTGGTAGACTCACGAGATGTCAATCCTCTTCTGGACTGGCTTCAGGTCGACAACGTCTCCCACTCCTTCTTGGTGTAAGTCTCACTTGTTGTGACTCGCGCGGTTGAGCATGTTTGATCCCTGGGGTAAAAGAATCTTCAGCGTGGTACTCTATAATCTAGCCAAGTGAGTGGCAGCCTACAATGAAATTGTCCACTTCTAAGACATTACAGTTGCGTCGCAGATGCTGTCCTCGTGAGCATTCATCCTTCCTGTGTTCTTTTGATGTCTGATTTTTCAAAGCTTTATCGATATTTCATTCTCTGGGACCAAAGGTGGCGCGTCTGTGTCATCCCAGCGCTAGCGCTGCTTGCCACGAACGGTTAATTTCTTTTGAAAGTGCCATTGGTGGTAATGTTGACGGCGTTTCAGCAATAGGCGTGGCTGGCAGCTTGATGACTTACGTCCCCTCGACAGCAGTGGAATGGGATACGGGGTCCAACCTCATCGCTGCGTATTATAGCTTGAATGCTGCCAATAGCCTTGTGCTTTCGCTGATCATCTGTAAGCACACCACTCAGTCTCAGAATGTGCAGACATCCGAATTGCCTACTGAAGCAGGTCGAATTTGGTGGTTAAGCCACGATTCCCGCAGGTTGCTGGGTTGCAACGCCGCACGCAAGTACGATAATATCATAGCAATATTGTGAGCCCGTCCAGTCTGATATCCACCGCTTAATAATCACTCATTACGTTGTCAGCATCGAATCTGGACTGATGTACTCTGCCTGCCTTGTTGTTCACACGTCAGTGAGACAGTCTGAAAGCACAATCGGGTTTCCCCTGGATACATCTCCGCTGATTTACCTCATGGTTGTGGGTACAACATATATTTCACAAAGAACTAGTACTCACCTACCTGCATTAATTCATCAGGGCATTGCTCCGACGCTCATTATCCTTCGTACCAGTCTCGGACTAGCAGTACCAAGCTCTCAGGTGCTTTCCTCTCTGCGTTTCGGGGACGCACTACAGACTGCAAACATTGAACGTTCCGAAGTACACACCGTGGACCTTCAAAGACCTGCTAATGACAGCGGAGATCTTGAGGCGCAGAAACACGAGACCGCGTCCGAGATCGCCGCCAACACTGGAGCATAATTATAAGCGGAGATGACGGACGGACGTTGATTAGCATTATCTATTTTCATTGTTCCTATGTTGTATGATTGTACAGCGCCGAGTCTCATCTTCCTAGGCTCAGAAATTCTGAAGTCGAAAAAGGGCAATGACCGGTCGTCCGACCCAGAAACTTCGAAAACCGTGGGCTAGGTTTGCCCCAGCTCGCGAAAGCTTGAAGAGTGTGAATCGGACAACGTCCGAGTGGGGTGAGCCAACAAGTTGATAGTTGAAGGTCGAATATTTGAGGTTAAAGAAAAGGTGTCTTGGAAGCTTGAAGGTCGTCAACGGAGGTAACAGTATCAATGACTCGGCGGCTAAGGAAGCAGAGAGAGAGCATACTTACCGGGATATATCCAAACTCGAACACTTGAACATGTCGGAGGTCGAGAGTAGGAAGGAAGGAGTGTGGAGCATAGGTGGTCATGGTGCACGTCGTGGAAGAGATGTTTACACAGGCGCCCGCCGGAAAAGGCACTGGCAGCATAACTTCTAATTGCGAATTGAGACATGTACGACAGAGGATACGATGTAGCGCAGCATAGACAAAGCGTTGTGGACAAGAAAAACGGCATGAGCTGGACACGAAGACCAATACCAACTCTTTCACTTTCTACTTAGTTGCCCTGCGCACCCCGTCCATCGCCCTTCCTTCACAGTCTGTCCCCGGTCTCCATCGCCGCCGAAGCCCTCTTCCAGCCTCGTTGCTTCTCTAACTTTCACGTCCGCCCGTTCTTTCTTATTCTGGACATTTTGATGCTCTTGCCGCCAGCTATTGTCCGGGGAGACGAAACGCGAAGGCTTTGCGTTTGACGAGCTTGAGGGATTTGAGCCAGCCAATCTTGGATAGGGATAGGCAGAGGGGCGGGATTGGTGTGTCAGACGTTAATCGATGTGGAGGAATATTCTGTTCAAAGTCGATGTTGTTAGTTTTGCCGGTGAGGAGGAAGGGAAGAAACGCACCTTGACCAGCGCCTTGTACACGAGCTCGATGCATCTGGGCACGCAGACGTGGAAGAAAAGTCAGTTTTCCCAAAGACGTTTCCTTGAAGCGACGACTGGAAGTCAGCGACAGAGATGGAGACAAAGTCCAAATATCTTGCCTTACTTCATCCTATCTCTGAAGCTAACTCCAATGAGACAGTAGCAGCGGCTAGAAACCTGAATTCAAAGTCTTCGAACGTTGAACATTGCGACCCCAAGGTCTGATCATCCTTCGACTTGGCTGCAGAGAATGAGGCGAGTGTGTCTAGATTCTATATTCTGAGTTACACGAGGCAGAATCACGATGCACAGACTTGATAGAGAGCTCGAATGAGCACGCGAAACAGACCTAGATCCAGGGGTCGAGTGGTCTGAGGAGTGTAGTCGTGGTTCGGGGCAACTTCGGGCGATGGGTACCGAGTCCCGGCAAGCGCTCACAGTCACACTATTTTGCCTCCTTGCCTCACACAGTCACCATCCACCGAACCTTGTTCTCGGACTCTTCAGCTGGGCGTACGTTTGGATATTTTACGACGGGTATGACTTCTGAAGGGGTATAATGTCAAAACCAACATCAGTGAGAGTTCGTTCTATCAAGCGAGCCGTCGAGCGATATCGAGTCTGCCTAGGGGAGACTATGGTGTGCCAGTTCTCGAGGCTATGTCGTTCCGAGAACTGTTGCCATTGTCGCACATTCACAATTTATCATGCCCCTTCGCTTTCTTAGCCCGGATCATTGTCGGCCACGGAAGAAAAAGCGCTAGTGGCCACTATTAGTATGTGTCTCTGTCCATGCACCGGTACGAAACTCGAAGCAAGAAGGACATAAGGCCGCTTGGATACCAGCAATTCCCGATGACCTGATGCGTTGGGACTAAGATAGCCATCCTCACAGTGACTGGTGCGTACCTCAGCGCCTTTGTCTCATCGTCTATCATTCAACTTAGAGTTCACCTAGTTCATCTACTATTGCTTTCAGAACAAAAAAGCCCCGTATCTGGCCGAAGACGAGGTGATGGATGCTTTCACTTCCTCCTATGTTCGATTGCCTTTCCTTCTCAATTCTCAACAGTCTCTCCAGGTCTTTGGCTCCAGAAACCTTGGGTATTGCATGTCTAGTACGGGTACCGGCACCAACAGATTCATCTATTCAAGCTCCATCTGTTGGAAAAGGACTTCTGGGCTAGAGGAAGCCGTCTATGAAGGTTTGATGGGTCACGGGTAGCGCAGAAAACAAATCCCGTTGATAGTGGCGAGCGGAAATGTATGTGATGTTCCTATCGCTGCAGCCTATCCATCATACAGATGCTGATATATTCTAGAGTCATGGGACAACTTTTCGTCACTTCAATGAACATACAGCTGCGATCTCGGATGATTCTATCCGATTACCATCTTGTGCAATCTGAACAAATTCATCCATATGCGCTTCAAGCAAGTTGAAGAGGCGCTCCTTGGAGTCAGATACCGACACTGTCGACGTTACGCTTACGGAGAGAAGAATACATAGGTGGAGATTGAACTTGAAGGATGCTATCGTTCACCTGGCGTTGGGGCGGCAAGCATGTAAGTTACCACCAACATATGATAGAACATCTCGATAGTTGACGGAGGGCTGTTCTAGGACCCACAACATCCTCATGAGAATTCACACAAAGGCTATTTATATCAGCGCGCCACGGGTAGCGTGGAAAACAAACCCTGTTGATAGTGGCGAGCGGAGATGTATGTGATATTCCTAGTGCTATGGCTGGTCCATCATACAACCGTCGCTGATATATCCTAGAGTCATTGAACAGCTTTCATCAATTCAATGGTAACTGACTTTGTCGGATTACCGTTCTCGTGCAATCTAAACAAGTTCATCCATATACAATCCATGATACTTTGTGCGAATCAAGTATCTTTTTGGAACTGATCATGTGATGGGACGCGATGAAGCGTCAGAGTGTCCCACAATAATCACCTGTTCCCGTTACTTTCCTACTCTAATAGACTTGTAGGCTGTTCTGTGTTTCTCCAATCATACTTGTTGATGGAAAAACTGTTGCCACTACCATTATTATCAAGCCTTCAAACAGTCCCCAAATGATGCTGTTGTCTGTCATTTTCCTGGATAGCCAACTCTTTTGATACTCTCGCTGCAGAGCGCTGAAGGAGACGTTCTTCATGACCAGTATATCTGTATGCATTGGAATTCAAGGCAGTGGCTGCAATCATTTCAGTTACCATCAAGCTTATCTACGCATCTTGAAGAACTGCTTCGACGGTTGTATCATTACTCTCTGGTATACTTTCCCTCACACAGCTTAGGTTGTACTGTTGGTTCAGCAAGTAACTTCTATCACTGCTTTGTGATGTTGTCCCAAGTGATCTGTAGTTGAGGGATGGCTACTGCAACAGGACAATCTTGGTGGCACTGTTCTCAGAGATTGAGGTGTACTAATGGTTTGTCCAAGTCTTTGCATTCGATAAATCTCCCACAAGCTGAGCAAGAACATCAGATCATGATTGGTAAGTTTTGCCTATTGCATTGCTTCCATCTTGATCTTGTTTTTGAATCAGTTCTTTTCAGGGATATGTAACTCAAATATCTGATTGTTGGGATGGGATATCAAGCGACCAGTACCCACTCTGTGAGTATAAATTCACCTAAGCCAGAGACCTAAGATTTATCTCACTTTGTCATCTCACACCCATGTCAAATGGATTTCCATACGAAAGCTTCTACTCTATCAAGGGTGTCCTGTTGGGGCCATTTTTCTTTGTTGGTGTAAGTCTGTCATATTTCTGTTTCCCCAATAATCACTCATTCCAAGGAAGCTGACACTCTTCTTATTGGGTAAGTTTTAATATATGATCTTGAATAACCACTTTTAGAAAACCCATTGGCACAGGTTTCTACACTCTTCTCTTTGGGTTGACAGTCTATTCCCTTTGCATGTGGCGTACAATTGACAATGCAAAGCTACACTTGGCTTGGACATGTCTACTTTTTATATTCTCTATTTCAGCCTCCATTTGTAAAATGGTTAATGTCATCAAAACCTCTGTGTTAGGTTTTCAGGCAGCAGTGTTGCATGACTATGAATCTCTTTGGGATTGGGAGTCAAATAGTGTTCCTCAGATCATGAGTGGGTAAGATATT
This sequence comes from Paramarasmius palmivorus, assembly GCA_037176845.1. NCBI lineage: Eukaryota > Fungi > Basidiomycota > Agaricomycetes > Agaricales > Marasmiaceae > Paramarasmius > Paramarasmius palmivorus. The sequence continues at coordinate 69,973 of JAYKXP010000034.1, read as the reverse complement.
GTTTATCTGGTGACAATTAAGACTTGGTTATCTGATATCATCTATAGCATTTTCAGTGATATATTCTACATCCTATCCAAGTAAGTGTGTCAAAGTAAGTGTGGTTCATTTCTAAGGTGATGCCCTAGCTGTCTCACAGATGCCATCCTTGTAAGTATCTGCTTTACCTAGCTTTTGAATCTAGGCTGTATCTGACATAGTTTGTCAGCTCTATCGTTTTTTCATTCTTTGGGGTTCAAATTGGTGTATCTGTATTGTCCCTGCATTTGCACTAGTTGCTGCAAATGGTGATTTTCTTTCCTTGAACCTTTTAGGATGCTAGCAGGGGTAACATCAAAATTTTTCAGTGATTGGTATGATTGGTACTTTGATATACATGATCACCGGCCTCAACACAGAGTCCACCAATGTAAAACTATGGGATATGGGAGCTGAACTGAGGGACATACACTATTTTATGAATGCAGCAAATAGTCTTGTGTTGACGTTGATTATTGGTATGTGCCCATCACTGCTCTTGAGACTTGAGTGTATTGGCTGACTCCTGTTAATAGCGGCACGATTATGGTGGTTGAGCCGTGATTCCCGGAGGCTGTTAGGTCGTGAGGTCAGACAAAAGTACAACAGTGTCATTGCCATAATGTAAGCCAGTTTAACAATCTGAACCTACCCAATTGATAATTACTCACTATACATTTCCAGCATCGAGTCTGGTTTCATGTACTCTGCCAGCCTTATTATCCATGCATCAATAAGACGGTCTTTAAGTACTTTTGGTTTCGACCTAGACACATCTCCGCTCATATCACTCATGGTTGTACGTATGTATTAATCAATCTGTGCATGGTAACTCACACCTACCCTTTAGGGTATCGCTCCAACACTTATTATTCTGCGAACCAGTCTTGGATTATCTGACAGTGCAGTGCCAAACTCCCAGATGCTCTCTACTTTGCAATTCAGAGATCCACCACAGACTGCAAGCATCGAATGCTCTGAAGTACACACCGTGGACATTCAACCTGAGCAAGGATCCACAAATAGCAATGAAGACCTTGAGGCACAGAAACATGAAGCCACCCCCTCAATTACCACGAGCAAAGTGTGATTACGCCAGAGTATAGAGCTTCTTGTTCTAGTTTTCAGACATGGGAAATTGAAACAATAAAGAATAGCTGGTATTTATTGGGCTCTACTGTTTCTTCGTGTACCGTCTGTACAGCACCTTTGGCTGGCCTAATTTATTGACCGATTTCGTTACCTAGGAGCTCGGAGTCAGTAAAAGCAAAGTGGGACGAATTATATTGTCCTCACTATACTCGTTCTTCGCGCCACTCGTCACAATCAAGGACCCGAGCGCTCGGAGAATCCGCCCATCGGCTTGTTGTTTCCGGCGAGTCCATTGCTCCAAGGTCAAAACGCCAAACCTGAACCCATAACGAATGTATATCAATGAATACCTCCAAGAAACGCCGGTAATTGAACGTGCAATAAACACATGACTCAAGATTGAATATTGAATGCTTGAGCATCGAAAATCCCCCTGAAGCGTCCGCATCAAGACAGGACCCCCGGTGCGCTTGGTTTGCAACTCCGAGTTAGATTTCCAACATGTACATACGAGCGTGATTAATTGATTCTTAGAGACTCCAAGGATCGGTTTCGGCGAGGAGATTCAAGCGTCGAGGGCGTCGACTGCCGAAACTGATTGAAATAGTCTAGACGAGCTTGTACCAAGAATGAAGATGACATCGAGCACATACATACATGCATCACTGAACATCCTCCCCAGATATCAGTATCGAGCGAGCAGATCGCAAATGCTCGAGCCTGAATCAATTGGTTATGAAACGGGAGGTACTGAAAGTAATAGGTATCAATGACTCGACCGAGTACCACGAAATCGGAAGGAGAACACACCAACATCATCCACAGCTCGTTGTATCGACCCTGCTTCTAGCACCGACCTGGTCCAAGTCTGATCGCCCTACGTGCGGCGTCAGGGGCAGGATCAACGAAAGTGTGTGCCTTGTGTTCCACGATCTCCAGAAGAGACTTGAGGGATCCGAATTTGCGAATTTGGATAGGCTTAACCGCAGGGAATGGGTTGAGATGTCGGGGTTCAGGCGGGGAGTTGTATTCTATCGCAGTACTAAGTCGTACACGCGCAGGAGGCGTTTCTGTATGTGGCAGCCTAGGCACCGAAGGAGGTACGAAGAAACCCATTTTTTTGGAGTTTGCGGTTGCGAAGTTGGTCCAGGTCTTTGGTTGGGGTACTGGTGGTGGTTTTTGTTGATGATGTGGTGGTGGTGGTGGTGGTGGTGGTGGTGCGCACTGTTGAGGTGGGTGAAGATGACAGGAGCGACGACTATAAATTATCAAAATAGCCATACCTTATTCTTGGGGGGCCGTGGTCGGGGTACTGACTATACTCTCGAGTCACGGAACCCGGTCGTTCTTCTACAAGGACCTCGAACCGGTTTCCTTCCTTCCTTCCTATCTCTAACACTGACTCGAACGAGACCCTGACTGGGATGACTAGCAACCTAAATCTTCAATGACGAGTCCTCCAACGTTGAACTATCGCGACCCCAAAGTCTGAACATCCTTCGACTTGCTGTAGAGAATGCACATCGGAGGTAAGAGAGCCGAGAATTGGCGAGAGTTTTACGACGCGATATCACGATGCACAACCTTGGCAGAAGAACTTGAATGAGGAGACGAAAGAGAGTTGGTATGAGTAAGTCGCGGTTCGGGTCGGGGTCTATCTCAGCAGCAAGCGCCCGCACTTTGCCTCCCACTTCCACCATCCGGCCTGCAAGCTTCCCGTCTTGTTCACGGAATAGCTAGACATATATGGGTTTGAGCCTCGAAGGGATGTAGCTCGAAATCAATGCTGTTGAGGCTTCGTTCCTCGTGGCTCTCGTCCACTGGGTGTATGTCGTTCGGAATTCTTGGCCCAACTGGTACTGTCGCTCATTCATCGCACCCCTTGATTTTCTTATTCTCTTAGCCTATCTTACTCGCAAAAACATCCCAAGACCGGAACTCTGGTGCGTATCTTAACGCCCTCATCCCTTCGTTTTATCATTTATCTGTCAATGCTGTCAAATTGCTGTTCAGTATACTCGATTATCTTCCCTTCTCCGCGATTCTCAGCAGATTCTCCAGGTCGTTAGCTCCAGAAACCTTAGATGCGGCATATCAAGCACGGATACCGGCGCCAACAAGTTCATCTATACTATTCGAGCTCCATCTGCTGGGAATAGGAGTCCTGGGCTCAAGGAACTTACCTGATGGTTTGAGCGGCCATGGGTAGTGCGGAAAAGAAACCCCGTTGATGGTGGCGAGTGAGTAGTATGTATGTGTTCCTATAGCTACAGCCTATCCATCATACAGTTGCTGATATATTCTAGAGTCATCGGACAGCTGCTCGTCACTTCAATGAACATGTAGCTGCGATATTAGACGATTCTATATGACTGCTGTTCTCGTGCAGTTTGACCAAGTTCATTCATGTGCGCTCCAAACGAGTTGAAGAGGCGTTCCTTGGAGTCAGATACCAGCACCGTCGACGTTACATTGATGGAGAGAAGAAGGATGCTAGCGTTTACCTGACATTTATGGCGGCAAGCGTGTAAGTCACCGCCGACATACGATCAAACATTACAGTAATCGAAGAAGCGTTATTCTAGGACCGATGACATCTCTCTTGTGGATTCACACAGAGGCTACTTGTAACTAATTCCTTATGAATTTCATGATACTTCTCGTCGGAGTTGATCATGTACCAGCTCGACACGATAAGACGCGATGTACGGAACGCCGCGATGATCATTATTTCCATCCCCTTCCCACCCCGATAGCCCTACTGTGTTTCTTCAATCACAACTGTTGGTGCCTGAACTCTGCCGCTGTCAACGCTGCAAGTCTTCGAACAGTTCAATGGCCCTGTTCTCCGCCATTCCCTTTCAGTGCTCTCTGATTTTAGACGCATCATACGGGACGTTTTGCAGTCTTCGTCTAACCGTATCCGGATCCATCGGATCCTGATATGGTGTTTACAATTGTTCAAATCGACGTCAGATAGAATTACTGCGCGCCGGCTAACCACTCTTCAGTACACTGTCTACTAGGGAGCATAGGTCATGTTGCTGTTGGTGTAGCGAAGGGGTTCTCGCACAGACAAATTCATCCACATTCTTCGAGGTCTATCTGTTGGGACTTCTGGAGTTCTGGGCTGTCTGAAGGTTTTATGGGCCGCTCAATGGGTAGTCGGGAAAAGGAGATGGGTGAGCGGTTGTTCCTACTATGGTTCTTTATCAATCAGTTACTGATATATTTCTAGGGTAATCGGACGGCTTACCGTCACTTTAACGAATATGTACCTGAGATCTTAGAGTGTATCGGATTACCGTTCTCCATGATTAAGCAGGTTCATTCATACACGTATCGATCTTGAGGGTGCGCTCCTTGTGCGCTTCTTGGGAGCTGGCAACATAATACTCGACACGGTCGACGTTGTAGCCAGAGAGAGGGGCACACTGTGCAAAGTCGTTATCTGACTTGGAGCGGCGAACATGTAAGTTTCTCTAGTGTGCAAAAACATAAAGATAAGAAGCGGTCAATGGTTGGTAATATTCTGTCTCCATCCTGATGTTGATCTTGGTGATCACTTTGACCCGCGTTTTTATCAACGGCTCAAATGTTTCACGAATGGAAAGTGCCCCATCAACCAACCGGCACCATAGTGGCACTACCATCGAATATAAAGCAACTCGGCGACTCACAATGTCCGTAACAGAGCCCTTGAAGCGTCCTTCATGGCTAATGAATTTCCATTCGAAGCTATGTACTCCATGAAAGGTGTTCTGTTGGCACCTTTTTTGCTCGTTGGGGTGAGTGCTCCGTTCTTTGTTATTCTATTGATACTAATTCTTTGTGAATAAGTTGACATTCTTTCTACTCGGTGAGTTTCCAGGCATGGTTTTCATACTTGCTTCGCAATACCAATGAATATTCGCAGGGTTCTACGTCCTACTCTTTGGGTTAACTGTCTACTTCCTATGCGCACGTCCAGCCGTGGTGAATCGGAGGCTTCATTTGGCTTGGACTGCTGTGCTTTTCGTACTTTCCATTTCAGCCTCCCTTTGTAAAGCAGCAGAAGTCATCAAAGAGGCAGCTTTGGGCTTTCAAGTGGCGGTAACACAAGATTTTGATATCCTATTGAATTGGGTCGGGAGTAGCAATACTGGCCACAGCATCTTTGAGTAAGTCCTTTGATTGCATTTAGTTGAGTAAGTATACTGATGATATACACCAGAGTTTTGATAGATTTGCTTTATATCCTCGCCAAGTGAGCCGCAGCTTGCAACTCGTGCCAAGAGAAAGCTCAATTCTGAAATATGTTAGCTGCGTTGCGGATGCTATCCTTGTGAGGATCTGTTTCCCTTCTAGTCGACGATACCTGATTTTCCGCAGCTTTATCGATATTCTACGCTCTGGGATTCAAGATGGCGTGCTTGCATTATTCCTATGATAGCGCTTTTTGTCGCAAACGGTATTTTTCCCTGTCTTAGGTCCTTGAGCATGATGTTTACATTCTTCCAGCAATTGGTATAGCTGGCGTCTTGATGTATTCCATCCCCCTGATCCTTATGCCTCCCAATTTCATGAAGGTATATCAGACGGGGATTAATTTTCTCACTGCATATTATGTTATGAATGCGGGCAACAGCCTTCTTCTCTCACTAATTATTGGTAAGTGGTCGACACCTAGTCAGTCCTGAAATCAGCTGCATAGCATACGTTTCATCTATAGGGGGTCGAATATGGTGGATGAGCCGTGATTCACGCAAGTTGCTGGGTCATGAAATTAACCGCAAGTATAACAAGGTCGTAACAATAGTGTAGGTTTTGCAATTTGGTTTGGTGATTATTTGTTGATATGATTTCAGTATTGAATCCGGGGCCATGTACTCTGCCAGCCTCATCGTTTATGCATCGATTCGGCAGTCTGTGAGCACTTTTGGTTTCTCCCTAGACCTATTTCCGCTTATATCCCTGATGGTCGTACGTGCTACAAACGCTGAGACCGTAATGAATTGCTAACTCACGCGCGTCTCTTAGGGTATCGCACCAACGCTCATTATCCTGCGTACCAGTCTGGGCTTATCCCGTAGTGCCGTGCCTGACACCCAGATACTCTCTACTCTACGATTCGGAGAGCCACCCCAAGCACGAGCAGCCACCGACACTGTTGAGCGTTCTGAAGTACACACCGTGGACATTCAACCCGAGGAAGGATCAACAAATGAAAGTGGTGATATCGAGGCGCAGAAACATGAAGCCTCCTCCAAAGCTACCGCGAGCAAAGCGTGATTACACCGTAGTAGAGCATCCTGTTCGAGGTTTCGGACACGGGGATGGAAACGACGAAAGATGGCTGGTATTTATTGATCTCTACTGTTTCTCCGTGTATCGTCTGTACAACACTTTTGACTAGCGTAGATTATGAACGGATTTCTTTTTCTGGACGCTCGAAGTCAGCAAAAGCAAAACGGGAAGAATCAAAGCTCGCTCACTCTCTTCCGAGTCCTTCGTGAGCGATCAGACGAAGGCATAGATTCTAATCCGAGGCGGACAAAGAAGAACGACGTCGAACACATGCACGCATTTCCAAGTTTCGCGCCCCAGCCTTCTCCCTAGGTCATCAGCCTGCGAACCTTTAAGGTTCAAACCGCAGGGTGCCTGGAATCGCGCTAGCAGAACTGAAGGTAATCGGTGTCATGATTACTCGGCCGAGGAACACAAAGAAAGGAGAGCAGACCATGTCCACGTAAGGAATATCACATCCTTCCAACACTGGGCAGGTGGTCGTGAGGGCTTGCTAGTTCGTTGTTTCATCAGCCAACGAGGGCACAGAAAGCTAATTTTCGATAGCCATTGCAAAAACTGGCTGCAACAGTCCGGGTGAATACCAACGAAGATATGGACGTTGGCTATCCTGTATGCATAATGACCTCTTCAGTCGAACAAATCAAACCGGGAGGCACCACGCTGTCCTGCTTACGGTGACGAGAACGTGGAAAGTCGGATTGAAGTCTTTGGACGCTCGATCTGGAGGTAATAAGTATCGGTGAGCCGAGGAACACGAAAGAAGGAAAGAGAGCATACCAGTATCCCAACTTGAGAAACATTGCGTCAGCCCTGTGAGAACTTGCGCTGAACCCCGATCCGCCAACCATCGAGATTCCTAGTCGTGCGATGAACATGAACAGAGGTAGTGACTCGGGGTCTAGCATATAAGCTTGAAAAGACACGGAGAGCGTGATTCGTGGAGAAGGTTGAGTCATCAAGCTTCAAGGATCATTTCGTTTTCGACCAAACTAGCTAAAACAGTCCAGTTGAGTACCTTGAAGAGCGAAGAAGACGAAAGTTGAAGACACTTGCATCTCCGAGTTCGAGCCTTCTCCCTATGTATCGAGCGAGCAGCTCGCGAATGTTCAAGCCCGAATTAAACAAAGCTGGAGGCATAGGTATCAGTGACTCTGCTTTTGAGGAACACGAAACGACGACATACCGGCAATAGATCCACAAGACGTTGCCTCAATCCTCCTTCCAATACCAAACCCGTAGTCGCTAGTGCTTGCTTTCATTCTACCCCGCTATCCATGAAACGAGAGCGACAGACTACGCTCCATCGGGATTTGGAAACTCCAAAGACATCGTGATTCCAGGCAAACGAAGCCAGCCGTGTTTCGAGTGCGATGATGAAGCTTGAAACCGACCGAGTCACACGGAAGCACGAAAAATGTGAAAAAACTGCAACGGGCTGGATCTTGGGACCGAAAGAGACTGAAGATAGGTTCTAGCGCGAAGAACACGGAGGGTACCAGAACGTTCACGGTTTTGACTCTCGAGTTGTGCTGGAGACAAAGGCATTGAGAAATTGTGACTCCTGGTGGTAAACGAAAAACATACCAGGATGCGATTCAACAAGGCCTGCTTTGTACGCTTCGAGCTTAGGCGTCGTGGTCATGGCTGTGGACAGCGGAACACGAAATTTAGGCGCCCGCCACCGAAGAAAAAGATAGCTTGTCAATGAACAAGAGCAGTATACTTACGATTGCAGAGGAGTAGATACATGTACAGGATCCTACGATAGGTAGCGTATATAGCCCAAAGCCTAGCGCCCCAACATTAATTGCCTCTGCTTTACCTCGCACTTCCACCACGGAACCTGGTCTTTCTAGAAGGACCACGTGCCGGTTTCCTTCCTTCCTTCCACCGGTACCAACCTGCAGTGCCCTCTCTTATCCTATCCAGCTTCCATACGCTCCGTTGGATGAGGGCTTCGACAAAATCTCGTTGGATACTAGCTTCTATTCCGCTGCACATTTTGCATTTTCAAGTCAAGGCTGAAGATCTTAAGAGCCGAGTTGGTATGAGCCCGCCATATTTGACCTGTATAGAAGACTGAAATGACATTTCCCTAGCTTGAACTTCTGTCTTTTCACCACCAATTGACGTTGCTCCGTTGTATGGCGTGCTGTCCATTGTCACCCAACAAACGCATCATTTGAGGTCAACCTGGAGATCCCCAAGTCACAGCCTGTGCGTTTGGATATCATCACGTTCTTCCCAATTGTGTCTATCTGATACGATTTCTTAAGGCACCTTGTAGCTAGCAATGCATCGGGCTCTTTTGAATCACCATCAAATCTTGAGGACCCGCAAACTCTCTGTCAGTGATATATCCCGCGCAAGACAGCAGACCGAGGCCCCAGTATCGACCGAAAGTATCAGCTCTCAACTTACTTCAATGGCAGGAAGAAAACATTCAAGAGTGAGGATAATGGGGTTTGGACGAGGACAACAATAAGAGAAATTTGTGTGGGAATTCGGTGGGAATGTCAGACTCGGATATAAAGCAATTTCTCGCCTTCAATTTCACTACCAAGCACCATCATGACATACTTTCCTCCACCTAACTCAACCAACCTCAAACCGCGGCCACGTACGGAAATCGTTGGTGGAATAGTTATCCCCCCTTCCGAAGCGATCAAATGGGCTTCAGCAATACTTGATAGACCGCTTCCTGACGATGGCTATGCCGACATGACTGCGTATATTCATATAAAACGCGTCGCCAAGAAGTTTGGAGCTGATCTTGCCCGCGTTGGACAGAACCCTGCGCTTCGAGAGGGAAAGAAATTCAATCGTCAACCGTATATGGTCGTCACGCAGAGGCGTAAGGGCCAATTCTGGAATCGGTGTCTGACGGATTGTGAAGAGGTTACTGAAGAGGATTTGAAGATGACACCCGGGGAGAATGAGGAACTAGTGAAGCGGAAGCTCGAGGAATTAGGTGAGTAGCTTCGTACAACTTGGACCTTCCTTATTTATGTCTGATCCTTCTCTGACAACAGGGATAGAATATATCGGATTTAAGACATATTTCTATTAGCTGCAATCTCGCATCGCCAACGTCAACGGCGTTCTGCTATTCTCCAGCCTTGATGTACTGTATTCGCACATTGTTCACGATTCGTCACGAAGCTAATCGAATCATGGTTTGAAATCTATATGATGATAATTACCTTGGAAAAGCTTTCGCAGAAGCTGCCAAGTGCGCGAACTGGACCTTCAAACAACCTTCAAATATCATGTCTGTCGAAGTTCTGTTCAAGCTGTCCTTGACGCGAGGTGCAATACCAACACATGGGCACAGTCGCACTTCAAGCCAAGGAATCGAGCACGCTGTTCGGAATTGCCATGTCAGGCGAATCTCTGGTTCTGGATGTTCAGCACATTGGAGATGCTATTACGCCTCTTTTCGTCGTTGTTGGAGGTGCTTAGCGTCAAGGACAGTTTTCCCAACACGGCGCCGCCGGCCTGGCAAAGCCTCACATACTTAGCTCGACTGCTCCCCAGTTCTTCCCTCTGCCGGGTTCAAATAACCTAGAACCACGCCCACGCTCACAGATAGTTGGTGGAATCCTCGTCCCCTTCAGAAGCAGTCAAGTGGGCGAACCAACTTATCAAAACTGAAGTTCCGAACTTGAACGTACTACCATACCAAACGCGCAGCAAAGTCATTCGGAGCCGACGTAGTACGTTGTGGAAGAGACGTTTACATTAGAACCGAACCACTCGCTGCTCGATGAATCCGGGGTCTTACCCTACTCCTCGGCACCGAGGTTCGATCGACTGACATCGAACGTCGCAGCGCTAAGCGGGTGGTTAAGCTTGTTAAGTACAAGTCTAAAAAACATGAGAATATTTACATGTAGGATAGAGGATACAATGTAGCGTGTTGTGGACAAGAAAAACAGCATGAGCTAGGCACGAACATGAATTTTTTCACTTTCTACTTTTGCCCTGTGCAACCCGTCCGAGGCCCCTTCCTTTAGACAGTCTGTCCCCGACCTCTACCTCCGCCAAAGTCCTCTTCCAGCATAGCTGCTTCTTTGACTCTCACTTGCATCCTTCCTTTCCTATTCTGAACGTTATTCTTGCCCCCAGCTGAGTCGGCAGTGACTTCGTAGCGTCCGGGAGGTGAATTCAACGAACGCGAAGGCTTCATATTTGACGAACTTGGGACCTTCGAGGGAGCTAATTGTGGATAGGGACAGGCAAAGGGAACAAGTTGGTGTGTCGGACGTTAATTGAGGCGGAGGAACATTCTGTTCAAAGTCTATGTCGTTAGTATTTCTGGTGAGGAGGAAGGGAAGAAACACACCTTGACCAGCGCCTGATCATGCCCAGGGCCTTGTACACGAGCTCGATGCATCTGGGCACGCATATGTGGAAGAAAAGTCTGTTTGCCCAAAGACGACTGGAAGTCAGCATAAAAGAGACAGGAGGCAAAATCCAAATGTCTTGCCTCACCCTATCGTGTCTCCGACACTAATTCCAATGAGAGAATCATATAGCAGCGGCTAGCAACCCAAAGTCTTCGAACGCTGAACATTGTGACCCCAAAGTCTGATCATCCGAGGGCGGGGCAGAATCGGGATTGGCGAACTTGGCGAACTGGGAATTTGACGAACTCGGCGAATCAAGTGAACTGGGTGAACTTTCAGTTTAGTAGCTAGATACAGGAGTAGAGATGTTTTTTTGAGTGGTAGAAGACGGTGAACCGTTTTTATTAGTAGAGCCTGAATTGCCGGAGCACCTGCGGTCCGGCAGTTGACCTGAGCGCGACTTTCAATGTTGTCCATCCACGCACTTGTCGAGGCTCTTGACAACGCTACCGGGAATGATATCCTATCCAAATCCCTCTCGGTTTCTCAGTTTCTCCTTCTTATTCGTGTCGGAATTTCATTGAGAAACGACATCCTTCTCTCTCAGTCCAACAAGCATTCCCCAGATGTAGCTCCCCGGATACTACCACCCAGTGTTCAGACCTTTTTGGCGCGGTCATGTTCACTTTCACCTTTGGACATTGATGAGATATGGCTGATTTTGAAGGATATAATATGGAGAGCTGAGGGTGATGTTTGGTTGGGACCGTTGATAGACGAAGAGAAATATGATGGTCTGTTTCGAACGCATGGGTCTGATTTGGGCTTTGGTGCGTGTTTTATTCCCTTTCAGTCATTTACCTTCTCTCAAGACCATTGAAGATTCGTCATATGTTCTCTGGCCTCAAGAGTCGCAGTGTACCACCCACAATTGTGACCATGCTGCAAAGGGCTTGAAGCTTCATACGGTTACTCAGAAGCAGGTCATCCTTTTGACGGTTAAGGGACCTAAGCCTGCCTGGGCCATCTCCTTCACATGCAATGGGTGCCGTACAACATACCACCATGACTATCACGTCGTCAAGGGTCAGCGCGTCTACAGCTCCACCATACCATGTGCAATTGAAGTCGGTGAACACCATTATGCTGAACCGAAAGTCATTGAAGGTTGGAGGTGGTCAATGTGCCTCAGCCAGTACGTCTGAACTGCTTTGTTATCAGATTTAGTCACTAAACACCTTCTTTCCAGTGTATCTGCCACTAATTGCATGAAGATATATCTACGGCAACACCATTGTGAAGAGTCTCCCCTACCTATATCCTGGGCTGTTCAATTGAACGGACTTTCACATCGCCTTGTATACCACGCATTCTTGTTGTACAGCCTATGGCTGGATGGGAAGCGTAGCAACATGACTGTGACGGTGGAGGTGAAGGTGGAGCCTGCGAAGACGAAGGAGGTTGGTTACATCCTTTGTGGGATGGCAGATTGCAGCCACCCGATTCTTTACAATGTTTCGCGCAACCTATGCGAGGGCAGTTGATGTTACGAGCCTTCTTGCAGTGAGGAATAGCACACTCTCCAGGCTCTCCAGGGGTTGATAGAGGAAGCTGTACTGTAGTGCGTGGGGTACTCGAAGGTACAGAAGGTTGAGTTGATGCCAAAGGTGGCCGCGCGGGAGCAGGAAGTCGGATTGTAAGAGGCTGGGGTGCTGATGATGAAGGAGCGGGATTGGAAGGAGTGGTGTCGTTCACTGGGAGCACCTTGCTAGCAAGGTATTCCTGACGCTTCTTGTCGCTGGTTTTGCGAACAGCGAAGTTGCACTTAACGCCAGTGACAGGATTGATGTTGAAACACTGGTAGATGCACAAACATAAGCTCGCCATTGAGGAAATCAACAAAATGACAATCAAACACACCATAGCCATTATATTCCCTCTATTTCCATTGGCGTTGGACTTCACTTCACGATAATCAGCGAAGAGCCCACAAGACTTGCAGGTGCGACCATTTACATGGGATATCCTGGCATGCATATCGTCAATTTTTGCCTAAGATAGAATTATTATCTCTTACTGTCTTTCTCGCTTCTCTGTCCGGGTCATTGTACACGTCTGGGGAGGTGTCGCCAAGGTATCGCTGGTGATGGAGATGCGGAAAGACGTAACTTGAGGCGCGCCGGATTGTGGTCCTTTTAACTTCTATATATGGTAAATGCCGGTCACGGGCACTCCTTCTTCGTCTTTGTTCAGCTCCTCGCCTCCTGCCTACCCATTTGCACCATTCCCCCCATTGCTTAAGGAAAGTCTCTGTTCACCCAGTTCATCCAGTTCCCTAGTTCCCGCCAGGTTCGCCAAGTTCGCTGATCGCGGTACCGCCCCAGACTGGATCATCCTTCGACTTGCTGCAGAGAATGAAGCGAGTGTGTCTGTTCTGAGTTGCACGAGGCAGAATCACGATGCACAGACTTGATAGAGAGCTTGAATGAGCACGCGAAACAGACCTAGATCCAGTGGTCGAGTGGTCTGAGAAACTCGGAGTGTGGTCGTGGTCGTGGTTCGGGTCAACTTCGGGCGATCCGGCAAGCGCTGCCCCACACCGTTTTGCCTCACACAGTCACCATCCACCGACCCAATCTACAAGGTTTCCACCTCGTTCTCGAACTCTTCGGCTGGGCGTATATTTAGATATTTTACGATGGGTACGAGTATCGAAGGGGCCTAATCTCAAAGCCAACATCGAGGGGTCGTTCTTCGCGAATTTCAGAAGTTGGCATGGTGTCAGATTCACTGGGTATGTTGTTCTGAGAACTGTTGCCACTGTCGCTGATTCCTTCGCTTTTCTTAGCCCGGATCACTGTCGACCACGGAAGAAAAAGCGCTATGTGTTCCATCGCAACTCCGGCGAAATGAAACTCGAAGCTTGAAGGACATACGGCCGCTTGGATACCAAGCCTACGAAAGAAAAAGGAATTCCCGATGGCCTGATGCGTTGGGACTAAAATAGCCATCCTCACAGTGACTGGTGCGTACCTTAGCGCCTTTATCTCTTCGTTCTATCATTCAACTTAGAGTTCGCCTCATTGCTTTTAGAACAAAAAAACCCCGTATCTGGCCGAAGACGGGGTGACGGATGCTTTCACTTCCTCCTATGTTCGATTGCCTTTCCTTCTCAATTCTCAGCAGTTTCTCCAGGTCTTTGGCTCCAGAAACCTTGGGCACTGCATGTCTAGTACGGGTACCGGCACCAGCAGATTCATCTATACTATTCAAGCACCATCTGTTGGGAGTAGGACACTTGTCTGAAGGTTTGATGGTCCACGGGTAGCGCAGAAAAGGAACCCTGTTGATAGCGGCGAGTGGAGATGTATGCGATGTTCCTATAGCTATCCATCATACAGTTGCTGATATATTCTCAAGTCATCAGACAGCCTTTCGTCACTTCAATGAACATGTAACTGTGATCTCAGATAATTCTATCGAATTACTGTTCTTATGCAACAGTCTGAATGATGGGACAAGTTCATCTATACGTGCCTTGAACAAGTCGAAGATGGAGTCAGTTACCCGATACCGTCGACGTTACGTTTATGGAGAGAAGAATCTACTGGGCTAGACTCGAAGGATGCTAGCGTTTACCTGACATTGGGCCGGCAAGCATGTAATTCACCGCCGACATATGATCAAACATAACAGTAGTTGACGAAGAGCTGTTCTAGGGCCCATGGCATTCCTCTACACAAAGAATACTTGCTCATAGCTGGCTGTCTTCCGAGCTCCAATGATGCATCACACGAACAAAGTCTTGTTGAGCCCGATCACGCACGGATTAGACGCAATAAGACGCGATGCAGAAAATGAATGCAGCATCCCGCGGTGATCACCTGTTTTCATCCCCTTCCCAATCCAATAGTTCTGCTCTGCGTTTCTATCACGACTGTTGGTGGGTGATTTCGGTCGTCGCCAGTGCAAGTCTTCGAGCAGCTCAATGGTGCTGTCCTCCACCATTCTCGCGTGGCTCTTTCGACAGTCTCTGGTTGGAAACTTTAGGTAGAAACATCCTACGAGACGTTTCGTGGTCTTCACAGGATTGTATCCGGGTTCATCGGATCTCGATGTGGCGCAATTCAAGCCATCAAGATGGGCTACACCTATTTCAAGATTAGTATTGGTCCTCTTCAGTACGATACCTCTCACGGAGTATAGGTTGTGCATGTTATTGGTTGGCAAGTGGCTTCTATCACCGCTTTGAAGCTCGGTCAATCCCTCAAAGATTCAGATATTGGGATCTCTTATCAAGCTATCAACATTTTTTGAGTATAGAAATACCCGCTGAGCTGGGACATGTACCAAGGCTTACTTCCTCCATCTCACATTATGTCCGGTGACTTTCCGTTCGAGGCCTACTATTCTATCGAAGGTGTTCTGTTGGCGCCGTTTCTGACCGTTGGTGTAAGAGCCTAACATTTTATAGTCTTAAATTGATACTTATTTTGAGCGGAAAAGCTAACGCTCTTTTTATGGGGTGAGCTTTAAACATGATGTTCAATGACTGTTTTGAGGTACTTATTATTATAGGTTTTTATGTGCTGCTCTTTGGGTTGACAATCTACTTTCTCTGCACACGCCCCGCCATCGTCAATCCAAAGTTACATTTGGTCTGGACATCGATAATATTTACGCTATCCACTTCAGCCGCTCTCATTAAAATGGCTTTAATCATCAAGGAGTCTGTCTTAGGTTTTTCGGCGGCAGTATCACAGGACCTTGAACCTCTTTGGTATTGGGAGGCATACAGCATTCCGTTTGCAGTACTTGAGTATGTTGCTATTCGCCTGATGAGATAAAGCTGACTTTACTAACAACATCCTCAGCACTCTCAGCACAGCATCATATATTTTTTCGAAGTAAGTGAAAAGAGCAAGTGTTACCATGGAACATCCTGTTGAGTTGTATTAGCTGTCTCGCAGATGCCGTTCTCGTAAGTGACTTACCTTTTTCCACCTTATATGATACCTGATACTTGGAAGCTCTATCGTTTTTTCATTCTCTCGGGTTCGAGTTGGCGTATCTGTATCATCCCTTCATTTGTCCTTATCGCTACAAATGGTGGTTTCCTGTCTTTTAGGGTGCTAAAGACTTTACTAAACTGTTTTAGCAATTGGCATGGCCGGTAGCCTGATGTACTACATAACCGGTATCACCAAGTCGCCCGAAGTATGGGCAGTAGGAGGCAACCTGAGGGATATATATTATTTCATGAACGCAGCAAATAGTCTTGTATTGACGTTGGTAATTGGCAAGCACCTACCTCACGCCCCCGGATTCGTGTTGGCTGACGGTTCCTAATAGCAGGACGAATATGGTGGCTGAGTCGCGATTCACGCATGTTTCTAGGTCGTGAAGTCAGACGAAAGTATAAAGGAGTCATTGCAGCAATGTGAGCTCCAAACTCGCCATATCTTTTCCCATGATATCTCATTACACTGTCAGCATTGAATCTGGACTCCTATACTCTTTCAGCCTCATCATTCACGCATCGATTAGACAGTCTCTGAGCACTTTTGGTTACTCCCTAGACCTATCTCCGCTTATATCCTTGATGGTCGTACGTGCTACGAATACTGTGACAAGAAATTGCTGACTCACGCCCATCTCATAGGGTATCGCACCAACGCTCATCATCCTGCGTACCAGTCTTGGATTATCCCGTAGTGCCGTGCCAGACTCTCAGATGCTCTCTACTCTACGATTCGGAGAGCCACCCCAAACAGCAGCAGCTACGGGTAATGTCGAGCGCTCCGAAGTGCATACCGTAGACATTCAACCCGAACAAGGATCCACAAATGAAAGCGGCGACATCGAGGCACAGAAGCACGAAGCCTCCTCCGAAACTACCGTGAGCAAGGCGTGATTACGCCGTCGGAGTATAAAGCTTCTTGTTCATTTGTTCAACATTTCGGACACGGGAATTTGAGGCGACGAAAAATAG
The DNA here is from genome assembly GCA_037176845.1 of Paramarasmius palmivorus. Taxonomy (NCBI): domain Eukaryota; kingdom Fungi; phylum Basidiomycota; class Agaricomycetes; order Agaricales; family Marasmiaceae; genus Paramarasmius; species Paramarasmius palmivorus. The sequence continues at coordinate 53,233 of JAYKXP010000034.1, read as the reverse complement.
CTGGTATTTATTGGGCTCTACTGTTCCTTCGTGTATCGTCTGTACAACACCTTGGCTAGCGTAAATTATGAACCGATTCCTTTTTCTAGAAGCTCGAAGTCAGTAAAAGCAAAAGGGGAAGAATCAAATCACGCTCACTATACTCGCCCTTTGCACAACCAAGGATCCAAGCGCTGCTATAATCCTTGTCATTGGCTTGTTGTTTTCGAACCCATTGCCCCAACTTGAAAAGCTACCAAAAACCAAACCTGAACCGTAACGAATGAAGGCCCTCAAAGAAACGCTGATGAACATATCTAACTCGAGATTGACCGCTTGAACGTCGAACATCCCCTCGAAGCGTCATTTCAGGACCTGTGAATCTGATTTGCACCTCTTTAGGTCTTTGACTCGAAAGGTTGTCCAATATGTGGGGCACCATGCGTCATCTTCAAGAGCCAAAACCGGGGTCGGTTTGAATCCAAGCGTGGCGAAAGCCCTGGTTCATGGTGAGTGCCAAGAAGAAAGCACTGATTGCCGAGGACGTCGAACACATACTCGTTTTGACCTAGTAGGCGTCGATTCTCCCAACTCCGCGTTTCCCTGGCTCTGGCCTTGAGGTGCCAGGACGCTGAGACCTGAGATTGAACAAGGAAGTTATCCGAAACGCCCCATGCTTGCCTTCAAGCTGAAGAACGTCCGAGCGAGGAGACATGCCGAGAACCATTCCTGACGCTATTGGAGGTGGATGGGCTTGGCCTATCGAATTCGCTGAGTCGGTCAATAGCTGAACGTTGAACGCCGAAGCCTGAACTCCCGGGCCCTGCACGTCACGTCAGAGGGCAGACTCAACCAAGGAAGAGAACATACCATATACGGGCCTTGCGTCGAGCCTCCTTCCAATACCAGACCCTGCCAAGGACGGAGACATGGACCTTGGACGTTGAACGTACCCATCCAATTGAAATACGCATCTGGGCTTTTGCATCCTATCATGACTCTGCCTAAGTCGAACAAGCTGGCCAGTTCAAGAGTCCTAGATAGCGTGTAGTCTCCTGTAAGCAGACGGAATGTATACCCTTTTTGAGGTTTTACTCTCGAGTTGTGCTGGAGACAAAGACATTGAGAGGTCGTGACTCCTGGTATCAATGTCAAGAATAAACGTACCAGGATGGAGCTCGCTTGCTTTGAACGTTACGAGCCTAGGCGTCGTGGTCATGGTTGTGGAACACGAAATTTAGGCGCCCGCCACCAAGAAAAAAGACAGCTTGTCAAGGAACAAAAGCAGCATACTTGTGATTGCAGAGCAGTATGTACACATGTACAGCATAGAGTATACGAGAGGTAGCGTATGTGGTATAAAAGGCATTGCAGGAAAAGAAACCATAACAAGCTTACAGTAAGGGTGCCAAATTGAACACGGTCACCAAAACCACCGATTCACCTTGTACTTCTGCGTCACTTCAACCCAACACCGGCACCTCTACCACCCCTAGACCTCTAAAACCACGTTCCCTTCCCCCTCCTTCCCCACCGCCCCTACCTTCACTTCTACCGCCTCCGAATCCACGACCTCTTCCAGCATCGTTAGAAACACGTTCACGTTCACTATCGCCGCATTCCTTCTTACTCTCCACATTCGACTCCGCCGTTTCACTCCCAGGTAACTCTACTGCGACTTCATTCTGGGTGATAGCTCGATGCGCGGCGTCTGGAGAAGCGGATTCCATAAACGCGCATGCTTCGTGTTTCACGATCTTCAGAGACTTGAGGGATCCGAGTTTGGATGGAGAAAGGTGGAGTGGATGGGTTGGTATGTCAAGGATTAGTCGTGGTATATTCTATTTCGGGTTGTTAGCTCCACTAAAAAGGAGAGGAAGAAGACACACCTAGGCCTCATCAACGCCCGTCGCCTGCCCATTCCCATTCCCAGCCTGTACGCGTGCAAAAGGCGTCTCTGTACGTGGTAGCGTGGGCACCGAAGGAGGTGTAGACGAAGAAAAGGCCTGTGATGTCCCACGAGATTCAGAGCCGACTGCTAAACGCCATTTCTTGGAGTTTACGGATGCGAGCTCGGCCCAGGTTCTTAGTTGAGGTTTTGGGTGGTTATTGTTGGACTTATTGTTGATGTGGTGCGGGTGGTGGGGGCTATTGAGGGGTTGTGGTGGCCATGGGGTGGAGACGATGGCAGGAGCGACCCGGGAGCGACAACTGTAAGTCAGTAAAAGAAGTGGAGAAAAAGTTAAAATATCTCGCCTCGCCTTATCCTTTGTCTGACAACGACTTCAACGAACCCGTCGTGGCGGCTGGTAGTCTAAATCCAAAGTCCTCGAACGTTGAACATCGTGACCCCAAACTCTGAACATCCAACTTGCTGCAGAGAACGCATATTGGAGGGGAGAGAATAGAGAAGTGGTCCGAGTCGCACAGCGCACTATTACGACGGACAAACTCGGCAGGAGAACTTGAATGAGGAGACGAAAGAGAGTTAGATTAGTGGCATGCGGTCGTGGTTCAGAACGGTTCAGAACAGTCCAGGTGTCAGCGCTTCAGCAAGCGCCCACACTTTGCCTCACACTTTCACCTGCAAGCTGCAAGGGTTGACCCATCTCGTTCACGAAGGCTCTTTCAGCCAGACATTATTCAGATCTACGATGGGTATGAGCCTCGAATGGTTATAAGGTTTTATAAGGTTTCAACACAAAATCAAAGCTGTTGACGCTTCGCTCCTCATGTCAACTTCCGAAATTTGCGAATTCTCGTCCACTAAGTATGTCGTTCGGGATTCTTGGAATTGGTACCATCGTCATTCATCATATCCCTTCATTTTCTTATTTTTTTACCCCAGCTCCCTGACGAAAAGGCGCCAAAGCACCCTCACAGACTGGAACTCTGGTGCGTACCTTACTAACGCCGTTATCTCTTTGTTTCTTGAAGTTCGCCTGGACATGATCATTCAATATACCTTTTCTTCTCGACTCTCAGCAGGTTCTTCAGGTCGTCGGCTCCAGAAACCTTAGATGTTGCATCTCTAGTACGGGTACCGGCACCGAAAGATTCATCTATACTATTCAAGCTCCATCTGTTGGGAACAGGACTTCTGGGCTAGAGGAAGTCGTATGAAGGTTTGATGGTTCACTTAGATGAGCAATGGGGAAACGGAGACCCGTTGATTGTGGAGAATGGAGATGTACGTGTTGCTCCATCATACAGTTGCTGATATATTCTGAAGTCATCGGACAGTTTTTCGTCACTTCAATGAACATGCAGCTGCGATCTCAGATGATTCTATCGGATTGCTGTTCTCGTGCAATCCGACAAAGTTCATCCATATGCGCTTCAAGCCAAGTTGAAGAGGCGTCCTTTGGAGTCAGATGCCAATACCGTCGACAGAGTACGTCGATGGAGAAGAATACGTTGAGCTGGAATCCAAGGATGATGCCGTTTACTTGACACTGGGTCGGCGAGCATGTAAGTCACCGCCAACACATGCTCGAATATCTCATAAATTGACCAAGAGCGGGTATAGATGATATTCCTCGATAATCATATTCACATCAAGGCTGGCTATGCCTGGCTATCTGTAGCGAATTTCCTTCCAAAATCCATGATACTTTGCACGAACCAACTATCTCGTCGGAACCGATTATTCATAGACTCGATGCGATAAGACGTGATGAACAATGTCGCCACATCCCGTGCTGATCACCTATTCATCTCTTCCCCACTCCATCAGTTCTATTCTGTGTTTCTCCAATCACAACTGTTGGTGCCTGAACTCTGTTGCCACTAACAGTGCGGAGCCTTCGAACGGTTCATCATGGTCATTGGCATTGCCTTTCACCATTCTCCCCCGGAGCATCAATAACTTCCAATTGAAACATATCTCGGACTGCGTAGGATTGTATCCGGATTCATCGGAAATCGAAACGGTGGCTACTCTCGCTCAAGTTGCCGTCAAGGTGGAATCGCCATGCTTTGCCGAAGTTATTTCAAGACTGGACCTGGTATCGCTCCTCTTCAGCAGGATGTCTCACGGAACATAGGTTGTGTTCAAGTTGGTTGGCTTCTATCGCCGCTTTGAAAAGAACTGTCCGAGATGGTGCGCAGTCAAGATCGAGGACGACTATTGCTGGTGGACAATCTCCCCGCTACACTGGTCCCAAAGCAGGCGTCTGGATGATCCGAGTCTCCGCATCGGAGAAGTTTCCCAGCGTAGAGCATCAGTGCATGATCGGTAACGTTTTGCATAGCACGTTGCTTCCACCTTGATCTTGTTGTCAGAGACAGCTTGAATCCAAAGATTGCAATGAAATATCAACAGGCGCCTCTCCGTGAGTATAAATTCACCTATAACGGAGATCTAAGCCTATACCTCACGCCCATGTCGAACTCTTTTCCGTTTGAAGCCGGGTACTCGATCAAAGGTGTTCTAGTGGCACCTTTATTCCTCATAGGTGTAAGTCCTCTACTTGAATTTTGAGTCAGGATATACTCATTTCAAGTGAGACCAGTTGACGCTGTTTCTTCTAGGTGAGTTCATAGACGTAATGTTGAATATCTGTTTAGCATTAAGTGGCTAATTTTGCAGGGTTCTACGTTCTACTCTTTGGGTTGACAGTCTATTTCCTATGCACGCGTCCAGCCGTTGTCAATCGGAGGCTTCATCTGGCTTGGACTACTGTGCTTTTCGTGCTTTCTATTTCGGCTTCTCTTTGTAAAGCGGCAGAAGTCATCAAAGAGTCAGTTTTGGGCTTTCAAGCAGCTGTAACACAAGATCCTGATTCACTTTGGGATTGGGCTGCGATTAATGAACACCACATAATCTTCGAGTAAGTTGTCTGATATGGTTTGCATTTAGTTGATGATGCTAATATGATATGCTAGGATATTGATCGTTTTACTCCACGTGTTCGCAAAGTGAGCTTCAGCTTGCAATGAAAGAAATCTATTAAATATCTGAAGCATGGCAGCTGCGTCGCAGATGCTATCCTTGTGAGGATCTAATTTCTTCCTTCATCGATTATGTCTGATTTTCGCAGCTTTATCGGTATTTTACGCTTTGGGGTTCAAGTTGGCGTCCTTGCATTGTTCCCACAATAGCGCTGTTTGTCACCAGTGGTATTTTTTTTTCGCGTCTTAGGTGCTTGGCATAATATTTACATTCTGCCAGTGATTGGTATAGCTGGCAATCTAATGCAATGGATGCCCATCATTCTAGACCCTCCCAACTTCCAAGAAGTACAACAAACGGGGGTTAATTTTCTCGCTGCATATTATTTTCTTAATGCAGGCAACACCCTTCTTCTGTCGCTATTTATTGGTAAGTGCTCAGCGCCCAGTCACTATTGAAATCAGATGCACATCATGCATTTCGCCCATCTATTAGCGGGTCGAATATGGTGGATGAGCCGTGATTCACGCGAGTTACTGGGTCACGAGATTGACCACAAGTATAACAAGGTCATAGCAATAGTGTGAGTTTTGCCATTTGTGTTAGTAATCACTTGTTGATATAATATCAGGATCGAGTCTGGGGCCATGTACTCTGCTAGCATTATCGTTTATGCATCGATTCGACAGTCTACGAGTACTTTTGGGTTTCCCCTGGACCCATTTCCACTTATGTCTCTGATGGTCGTACGTGCTACGAATACTGTAACAATGGATTACCAACTCACGCCCGTCTCTTAGGGTATCGCTCCGACGCTCATTATCCTGCGTACCAGTCTCGGCTTATCGCGTAGCGCAGTACCAGACCCCCAACTCCTCTCCACTCTGCAATTTGGAGAGCCACCCCAAACAGCAGCAGCTACTGGTACTGTCGAGCGTTCCGAAGTGCATACCGTGGACCTTCAACCCGAGCAAGGATCCACAAATGAAAGCGGCGATATCGAGGCGCAGAAGCACGAAGCCTCCTCCGAAACTACCGCGAGCAAGGCTTGATTACACCGTAGTAGACCTTCCTGTTCGAGGTCTCGGACGCGGGGAATGGAAACAACGAAAGATGGCTGGTATTTATTGGGGCTCTACTATTTCTTCGTGTATCGTCTGTACAACACCGTAAATTATGGACCAAGTTCGTTACCTAGAGGCTCGAGGTCAGTCATAACAGAAAGAGAAGATTTGAATCTTGCTCACTATCCTTCGCGAGCGTTCTGACGAAGGTGTAGACACCAACCCGAGGTTCAGTCGACTGCCGAAACTGGCTGAGGTAGTCTGGGTGAGCATGTGCCAAGAACGACGGAGACGGATGTCGAACACATACATGTTCCACCAGCCAATGAGGGCTCGGAAGGTCAATTGTCGACAGCCATTGCAAAAACCAGCTGCAATAGTCTGGGTGAGCGCCAAGGACGAAGACACTACCCATGCAATTGATATATGCATCTCCGAGCACAGGCTTTGCACCCTATCATGAGTCGAACAAATCAGCCCGGGAGACCGCCTGTTTCCAGCTTGCGGCGACGAGGACATGAAAAGTCGAATCGGAGTCTTCGGAGGCGATAGGTATCGGTGATTGGTCGAGTAACATGAGGGAAAGAGATTGTACCAGCTGCAATATCCCGTTCCCAACTAGTACTTGAAGCGAACGTTGCGTCGATCCTGTTTGTCCTTGTGCTGAATCTTGATCCGCTAGCCGTGGTCCAACGAACATGAACAAAGGAAGTGACTCCAAGTCAGCCTTGGAAACTTGAAGAGGCACGGAGAGTGTGATTCGTGATTCGTGGAGAAGTTTAAGACTCCAAGGACCAATTTGAGGAGACTTGAGGGCTTGCAAGACAGTGTTCGGTAGCCGCCACCACAACTAGTCGAAATAGTCCAGGTGAGTACGAAGAACGAAGGAGACGGATGTTGGACACATACATGTATCTCCCCAGGCCCTGAAACTCCAAAAAGTGAGACATGGAAAGCGTGTTTCACGCTGAGGGCGCCGACTCTTTTCAGTGACTGTGATTGCAAAAAATAGTCGAAATAGTCTATATGAGTACCTCGAACAATCAAGGTAACACATACCTGCATCTCCGAGCTTCGTGTTCCGGCCTTCTCCCGAGTCCCTTGTATCGAACGAGCAGCTTGCATACTTTCAAGTCTGGGCTTGGGCTTTGAGTCCAGTGGATAAAGCTGGAGGTAATGACATATGTATCATTCAGCACAAATTGGAGGAAGGTGAACAATGAACGCACCAACACCAGATCCACCAATCGTCAATCCCACTGGCACCGCGCTGTCCAGACTCCAAACGGCCAAGTAACACGGAGCATTGCGTCGTAGTGTGAGTCTTGAGCCGAAAGAGGTACAGTGAAATCCAAGCGAGGATATCCGATACCAAACATAAGCGAAAAAAACTGTTCAAGACTAGAAATTAATCGTGCTTGTGCGGAATTTGAAGGCGAGGACCGTTGAGTTTAGGTCGTGATTCCTGGTATCGATTTCAAGGTCTAAAGATGCATTGATGAAAGCCTGAGAAAGAAAAGGATAACGGGAAAACATACATATATACTAGGATCTGTTGCCTGCGTTTACATCCACTGTTGTAGGCCATGCGTCGTGGTCATGGTCGAAGCACTAGCCGTTTCAATTAAGCGCCCACAACAGAAGGAAAAAACATTGACATTGAACTTCAAGAGCACTGACAGTACGGCGTAAAGTATGATATGAGGTAGCGTAAAAAGGTATTGTGGGAGTTGACAAGAAACTTGTAAAGCCACAACAGCGAGCGTGAGTTGAGCACGACTACCACAACCTATTCATTTCTGCTTCTGTCCTGCACTAGGCCTGTGACATGCCCCTACGTGACGCGTAAACTCAGTACGTAGTACATGCTTGTCATCGTCACTAGGGATCGGTTACAGGTCTAGTCCTGCACCGGCACTTCTACCACATCCGCTAGGCCCACCCCGACCTCTAAACCCATTTCCACCACCTTTCCCTGCACCCCTTCCTTCCCCAGCTCTACCACTGCCACATCCGTATCCGGCATCGCCACTCATGCATTCTCGATCCCCACATTCCTTCTTCTCCACATTCACCCAGACTCTCCCCACCAGGTGACTCAAAACCACCGGCTCGTTGCGGGTGATAGTTCGGCATACAGCGTCAAGCGGAACGAATTCCACAAACGCACACGTCTTGTGTTCCAAGATCTCCAATGACTTGAGGGATCCGAATTTGGATGAGGCTAGGCGCAGCCGCGCAAGTCGTGGGTTGGGGTGTCGGGGGCTAGGAGTGAGGGAGGTATATTCTGTATTGTAGTGATGGTGGTGGGTGCAAGCTGTTGAGTGGTTGAGGTGGCCGGGTGGAGATGGCAGGAGCGACGACTATAAGTCGGCGAAAAAATGGAGAAAAAGTCAAAATGTCTTGCTTTACCTTATTCTATCTCTGATACTGGCTCCAATAAGACAGTAGCAACGGCTAGCGATATAAATCCAAGGTCCTCGAACATTGTCTGAATATCCTTCGACTTGCCCCAGAGTACGCACATTGGACGCGAGTGCCGAGAAGTAGTCTGAGTCCCACAAAGCGATATCACAACGCAGAACCTCGATGGAAGGACTTACATAAGGAAACGAAAAAGAGACTGAGCTGTCCGAGCATGGCGATATTAGATATTGCAATGTGTGGGCGGTTGCGATTCAGGTCAGAGATTCCACAATAAGCGCCCAGAGTGATACTTTGCTTTGTACATCCATCCACCCTACCTGCGAGGTATGTCGACGAAACTATCACTATCATCGCTCATTCATCATTCATAATACACCTTCGTTTTCTTATTCCAGCTCACTGACGAAAAAGCGCTATGTCATGCACCGGAATACGGCTGCTTGGATCTCAAGTCTACGAGACGCAAGGGGATCACCTATCTTTACGGTATCTTGGATGAGGACTAGAACAGAAGCGTCTTCACAGAGACCGGAACCCTGGTGCGTATCTTAACGACTTTAGCTCTTCTTTCTATCACTCAACTTGAAGTTCGCCTAGGTATGAAAGTCATTGATCCATGTTCCAAACAAGAAAGCCTCGTGTCTGACCGAGAACAGCACGATGAACGCCTCCGCACTCTCTCGTATGTGCGATTACCTTTCCTTCCCTCAATTCTCAGCAGTCTTTCCAATTCTTTGGCTCCAGACGCTGCATGTCCAATAAGGGTACCGGCACCAATAAATTCATCTATACTATTCAAGCTCCATCTGTTGTAGAAGGACTTCTGGGCTGGAGGAAGTTGTTTGAAGGTTTGATGGGTCAGTAGCGCTGAAAAAGAACCCTGTTGGTGGCGAGCGGAGATGTATGTGATACCATTCCTACGCTATTCATCATACAGTTGCTGATATATTCTAGTATCATCGGCCAGTTTTTCGTCACTTCGATGAACGTGTAGCTACGATCTCAGATGATTCTATCGCATCGCCATTCTCGTGCAATAATCTGAATGAGGGAGCGAATTCATCTATACGTGCCTCAAACAAGTTGTAGAGTCGTTCCTTGGAGTCAGATACTGACACCGTCGACCTTACGCTTACGGAAAGCAGAACACATAGGTGAAGATTGAATTTGAAGGACGTTGGGGTGGCAAGCATGTAAGTTACCGCCAACATGTGATCAAATATCTCAGTGATTGACGAAGAGCCGTTCTAGTTCACACAAAGGGTATTCACGGCTGGTTATCTTTCGAACTCCATGATACTTCTCGTCGGAGCCGATTATGTATCAGCCCGACACGATAAGACGCTATGCACAGAACGAATGCCGCAGCATCCCGCGATGATCACTTATTTCCATCTCCTTCCCACTCCAATAGTTCTGTTCTATGTGTCAAGATGTTTTGGCGATTCTATTCGAGGCTGGTATCGCTGCTCTCACAGAGCATAGGCTATGCTGTGAGTTTTATTGCCGCTACTGAAATTCTATCCTAGTCAAGAGCAGGGACAGCTACTGTTGCTGGACCTTCTCCCTGGATCCTCGGGTCGGGGCTGCACTGTACTTGGAGTTGAAGCAGATGTCTCCCTCGTCCGAACCTTCACCAGAGAACTCTCCAGTGCGTAGAAACATCAAGAAGTGATTCATGATTGGTAATATTCTGCGCCATCTTGATGGTGATTTCGACTTTGACCCGCACCTTTATATATCGGCTCACTTTATAATCAAAGTACCCGCCACCATCCCATTGGGTATAAAGCAAATTGGGGACTCACAACATCTGTAACAGAGCCCTTGCAGCGTCCTTCATGGCCAACAATTTTCCATTCGAATCTTTATACTCTATTCAAGGTGTCCTGTTGGAACCTTTTTTCCTAGTTGGTGTGAGTGATCCGTTCTTTGTCATTTCATTGATACTAATTTTTAGGAATAAGTTGACATTGTTTCTACTCGGTGAGTTTCCACGTATGGGCTTTCATATTTGCTTCGCAATACCAATGGATATTTGCAGGGTTCTATGTTCTACTCTTTGGGTTGACAGTCTACTTCTTATGCGCACGTCCAGCCATTGTTAATCGGAGGCTTCATTTGGCTTGGACTGCCGTACTTTTTGTGCTTTCTATTTCAGCTTCTCTTTGTAGAGCGGCAGAAGTCATCAAAGAGTCAGTTTTGGGCTTTCAAGCGGCTGTGACACAAGATCCTGATCCACTTTGGGATTGGGTTTCGATTAATAAACCCCACGCAATTTTTGAGTAAGTCGTATGATATGGTATGCGTTATTTAGTTGAGATACTGATATCGCACTACGCCAGAACTTGTATCGTTCTATTTTACGTCTTCGCAAAGTGAGCTGCAGTTTGCAATGAATGAAATCTAGTAGCTCTGAAACATGGTAGCTGCGTTGCGGATGCTATCCTTGTGAGAATCTACTTTCTTCCACAATCGACTACGCCTGATTTTCGCAGCTTTATCGGTATTTTACGCTTTGGGATTCAAGTTGGCGCGCCTGTATTTTTCCTACAATAGCACTTTTTGTCACCAACGGTATTTTTTCCCGTCTTAGGTGCTTGTTGTAATGTTCACATACTCTCAGCAAGCGGTATAGCTGGTGCCTTGTTGGAAAACATCCCCTACATTCTTGGGTCTCCCAATATCGGAGAGCTTCGCCAGCTGGGGACTAAATTCCTCACTGCATATTATTTTGCGAATGCGGGTAACAGCCTTCTTCTGTCACTAATTGTTGGTAAGTGCACAATGCCCAGCTAGTCCAGAAACCAGATGCGCATCATGTATTACGTTCATCTATAGCGGGCCGAATATGGTGGATGAGTCGTGATTCGCGCGGATTGTTGGGTCGTGAGATTAACCGCAAGTACAACAGGGTCATTGCAATGGTGTGAGTTTTGAGATTTTGTTCAGTATTTACTTGTTAATAGAATTCCAGTATCGAGTCTGGGTTCATGTACTCCGCCAGTCTCATCGTTCATGCATCAGTGCAACAGTCTGTGAGCACGTTTGGTTTTTACATAGACCTATTTCCACTTGTATCGCTCATGGTCGTACGTATGGAGATTTTCATACAATGGCAGTCGCTTACTTTAATTTAGGGTATCGCACCGACGCTCATCATCCTGCGTACCGGTCTCGGCTTATCCCGTAGTGCGGTGCCCGACTCCCAGATGCTCTCTACTCTACGATTCGGAGAGCCACCCCAAACAGCAGTCGAGCGCTCCGAGGTGCATACCGTGGATCTTGAACCCGAGCAAGGATCCGCAAATGAAAGCGGCGACATCGAGGCGCAGAAATATGAAGCTACCTCCGAAACTACCGCGAGTAAGGCGTGATTACGCCTCAGTATAGCGCTTCCTGTTCAAGTTTTTGGACGGGAGAAATTGAAATCGCGAAAAATTGCTGGTATTTATTGGGCGCTACTATTTCTTCTTGTATAGTCTGTACAACGCCTTTGACTGGCGTAATTTATGAACCGATTTCGTTACCTAGAAGCTCGAAGTCAGTAATAACAAAAAAAGAAGAGTTGAATCGCGCTCACTGTCTTCTGGGGCGTTCCGGTGAAGGCATTAGTTCGTCGATAAAACTGGCCGGAACAGTCCCGGTGAGTACCAAGAACGAAGGGAACAGACGTCGAACACATACCTAAGCCTTCCCCCTAGGTTGCAGCTCGCGTACCTCCAAGCTTCAAGTTGAAGAGTGTCTGAATCTCAACAAGACGACGCTGGAGGCAATGCCATCAATGAATCGGCCAAGTAACACAAAGGAAGGTGAACATACTTAAATCGCATCTAACCACCGTTGCGTTGATCCACTTTTCAACACCAGACCCATGATCGCTAGTGCTTGCGCCGATTCGCCAGCTATCAAGATTCCTAGTTGTCCAATGAACGAGAACAGAGGAAGTGGCTCTGCGAGACTGGAAAACTCGAAGAGGCACGAAGAGCGTGTTTCGCGAATCGTGGAGAAGGTCGAGATTCGAAAGATCGATCGGGGCTGAAATAGGCCAGGTGAGTACCTTGAAGAACGAAGGAAACGGACATCGAACACATACACGCACCTCCAACCTTCACTTCCCAGCCTTCTCCCAAAGTTCGCAGCCTGAGAACCATCAAGCTTCAAGCCGAAGAGTGTCCGAAAGCTAGAGGTAATGACATAGGTATCAATGATTCAGCCAAGTAACACAAAACAACCCGAACATACCGATATCACGTCCAAACACCCTTCCAACACCAGACCCATGGTCGTTAAGGCTCGCACCAGTGCTGAGCGAGGTTCGTCCAATAATGAAATTTGAACAGAACAAGATTCAGAAGGTCGATTGAGATATGAAACTCGAAGATACAGAGAGCGTGTTTCGTGAGACCAATCCTCAATAGCCATCAGAAAAATTCAGGCCTGAAAAAGTCTAGATGAGTAGTATCTCGAAGAACGAAGGGAACACATACAAACATTTCCGAGCTCGAGCCTTCTCCCTATGTATCGAGCGACCAGCTTACGAATCTGTCTGAAAGCTGGAGGTAACAGGTATCAATGACCCGGCTCGTGAGGAACACGAAGAAGAGGGACATACCCGTCGCGTTGATCTTCTTTTTCCTTTCAACAGGCACCAGGCGTGTGGTCGTTGGTTCATCCAAAGAAGGCTTAGACGTCAGACTTCAATTGCAGTCCGAGGTTCAGAAATCTGGCCTGAGAAAAGTCCAGTTGAGTACCGAGCACGAAGAAGACGGATGCTGTCGGAGCTTTCTGAGCTCGAGTGTTCTCCCTAGGTCATTGAACGAGCAGCTCGCAAACTTTCAAGCCTGAGTAAAGTAGATAAACCTGGAGAATAGGTCAGCTAAAGAACACGAAAGAAGCCTGAGGTGAACATACAATTGCCAACATTGGGCCCGAAAAACCGCTGCCAGTGCAACTCGTCCTTTCAACACCAGAACTCGTGCTCGTTAACTTAGGCCTATCCCGACGCGCTGTCCAGCTAAGTAGTGTGACAGTCTTAGTCTACGTCCCATCCAGCCTTCACGTTGCTCGAATGTCTCGATTCCAAGCGAACGAAGCCATCCGAGTGTTTCGAGTGCGATGGTAGAGCTTAAAACCGGCCAAGTCTGTAAAGGCCTAAGGTCTAAGGAAACGATGACTTAAAAGGCAAACATACATACCAGGATCGTTGAATATTACGAGCCTAGGCCAGGCGTCGTCGTTTGGTCATGGTTGCAATTGTGGAAGACACAACGTTTGGGTTAAGCGCCCACCACCGCAACAAAAAAACACCAACAAAGAGCAGCATGCTTTTGATTGCATTGGCAGAGGATTATGTACGCATGTAAGGCATAAAATCTATGTATGATTTAGCGTAAAAGAGCATTACGCGACCGAACTTCGACAAGAAAACCGCAAAACAACAAGCGTGAGCTGAGCACGCCAAAACACTTTTCTTCTTCACTACTTCTACGCCATACCTCTACCATCGCCCCTAGGCTCACTACAATATCTAAACCCACTTCCTCCCCTTCTCCAGCCTTTCCCTGCACCCTTCCGTCCCCGCTTCTACCACCACCGCCGAACCCACGTCCGTGTCCGGCGTCGCTACTCACGTTTTCTCGATCCCCACGTTCCTTCTTCTCCACAACTCTCTCTACCAGATAACTCAAAACCACCGACTCGTTTTGGGTGGTAAAGCGTCAAATGAAGCGAATTCCACGAACGCACACGCCTTGTGTTTCACGATCTCCAAAGAATCGAGGGATCCGAATTTGGATAGGGCTATAGGCGCAGGAGGTGGAGTGAGTGAGGGAGGGTATATTCCGTATTTTAGTGGTGGTGTTGGTGCTTGCTGCCTGTTGTGGGGTTGAGGTGGCCGGGTGGAGATGGCAGGAGCGACGACTTTAAGTCAGCAAAAGAAACGGAGAAAAAGTCAAAATATCTTGCTTCACTTCTGACACAGACTCTAGCGAGACAGTAGCAACGGCTAGTAGCCTAAATCCAAAGCCCTCGAACGTTGAACATTGAATATCACAACCCTAAAGTCTGAATATCCTTCGACTTGTGGCAAGTTGCTGCAGAGAGCACGCACACTGGACGCGAGTGCCGAGAAGTCGTCTGGGTCCCACGATGCGATATCACAACGCAGAGCCTCAACCGAAGAACCTAAGTGAGGAGACGAAAGAGATTGAGTTGTCCGAGCATGGCGAGCAGTGTGGGCGGTCGCGGTTCAGGTCAGAGATTCCGCAGTAAGCGCCCAGAGTGACACTTTGCTTCGCACACCCATCTGGTGACGTCTTGCCATGGTTTTGCGGTGGAGCGATTGCGATGGGCTGAACGGTATAGGGAGTTGGTGCCAAGGTCGTGGAGACTGTGCAGATTTTGTAGGGCTTCAGTGGAAGACGAGAGTCATGTGCTTCTAACATGCGTAAAGAGCATTCAGCTGTTGATGCTACGCGACTGTTTCTTGCACAAACTTTTCTCAGATGTCCCACAACTGAAGGAGAGGTACGAGAGGAATTCTCCGTCAGACTTTCTACTGCAGATTATTCATAGACACGCAGTACTACCTTTAGTAGCAAAGTATGTCTATGAGGTGTCGCAGATTTACGAGTCAGCGGAAATGTATGTACCAGCACCCTACTTATATCAGTCTTCATAAAGTACTTCTTCTGTATTGAGTTAGGGTTGAGCCTTATCTGTCGGGCTGCATAGAGTGTTGGGAGACTGCTAGCTTCCTGCATGTTCGGACCAACATTTGATGGTAGCCCCCGCGGCACACATTACTTTTCTGGATGCCATGTGTGTAGCGCGGAAAGCGGCCGTTTCTGAATGGGACCATGTGCCGTTACCTCCTCCTCCTCCTCCTCCCATCAACCGGTATGTCGTTGAAACTGTCACTATCGTCACTCGTTCGTCATTCACCATACGCCTTCATTTTCTTATCCCAGCTTACAGACGAAATAGCGCTCTGTCATGCACCGCCGCTTGGATCCCAAGTCTACGAGACAATAGGAGATCGGCTCGTGGCCTTACGGTATCATCTTGGATGAAGACTAGAACAGAACTTAGAAGCACCTTCACAAAGACCGGAACTCTGGTGCATATCTTAACGACTTTATCTTCTCGTTCTATCACTCAACTTGAAGTTCGCCTAGGTATGAAAGTCATTGGTCTATCATTGTTGTTCCGAACAAGAAATCCCCGTGTCTGGCCGAGGACAGCGTGATGAATTTTCCTGTTTCCTCGTATGTTCGATTACCTTGCTTCTTCTCGATGCTCACCGGTTTCTCCAGGTCTTTGGCTCCAGAAACCTTCGATCCTGCATGCCTAACACGAGTACCGACATCAACAGATTCATCTATACTGTTCAAGCTCCATCTGTTGTAGAAGGACTTCTGGGCTGGAGGAAGTTGTTTGAAGGTTTGATGGGTCGGTAACGCTGAAAAAGAACCCTGTTGGTGGCGAGCGAAGATATATGTGATGCCATCCCTGTGCTATTCATCATACAGCTGCTGATATATTCTGGTATCATCGGACAGTTTTTCGTCACTTCGATGAACATGTAGCTGCGATCTCAGATGATTCTATCGGATGACCGTCTCGTGCAATGTGAAAAGGTTCATTCATATACTTACGCTTCAAGCAAGTTGAGGAGGCGTTCCTTGGAGTCAGATACTGACACCGTTGACTTTACGCTTACGGAAAGCAGAACACATAGGTGGGGATTGAATTTGAGGGATGCTGGCGTTGACGTTGGGGTGGCAAGCATGTAAGTTACCGCCAACATGTGATCAAATTCATGGCTGGGTATCTTTCGAGCTCCATGATGGAGTCCATGATACTTCTCGTCGGAGCCGATTATGTATCAGCCCGACACGATAGGACGCAATGCGCAGAACGAATGCCGCAGCATCCCGCGATGATCACTTATTTCCATCTCCTTCCCACTCCAATAGTTCTGTTCTATGTGTCAAGATGTTTTGGCGATTCTATTCGAGGCTAGTATCGCTGCTCTCACAGAGCATAGGCTATGCTGTTAGTTTTTATCGCCGCTACTGAAATTCTATCCTAGTCAAGAGCAGGGACGGCTACTGTTGCTGGACCTTCTCCCTGGATCCTCGGGTCGGCACTGCACTGTACTTGGAGTTGAAGCAGATGTCTGCCTCGTCCGAACCTGCATTGGAGAACTCTCCAGTGTGCAGAAACATTAAGAAGTGATTCATGATTGGTAACGTTCTGCTTCATCGTGATGGTGATTTTGACTTTGACCCGCGCCATAGGTCTCATGAGAGGAACGTGCTTTATACTCAAAGTACTCGGCACCATCCCATCGAGTATAAAGCAAATTGGTGACTCACAACATCTGTAACAGAGCCCTTGTAGCGTCCTTCATGGCTGACGTATTTCCATTCGAGACTATTTACTCTATTAAAGGTGTTCTGTTGGCACCTTTTTTGCTCATTGGTGTGAGTGCTCCGTTCTTTGTCATTCCATTAATACTAATTATTTATGAATAAGTTGACATCGTTTCTACTCGGTGAGTTTCCAGGCATGAGCTTTCATACTTGCTTCGCAATACCAATAAATATTTGCAGGGTTCTACGTTCTACTTTTCGGGCTGACAGTCTACTTCTTATGCGTACGTCCAGCCGTTGTTAATCGGAGGCTTCATTTGGCTTGGACTACCGTGCTTTTCGTGCTTTCTATTTCAGCTTCTCTCTGTAGAGCAGCAGAAACCATCAAAGAGGCAGTTTTGAGCTTTCAAGTGGCAGTGACACAGGATTTTGATATCCTGTTGAGTTGGGTTGGGGGGAATACTAGTCAGATCATCTTTCAGTAAGTCCTATGATGTGTATTTGTTTGACTATACTGATGGTAGACACCAGACTTGTGACACTTTTACTTTATATCTTTGCAAAGTGAGCTGCAGCTCGAAACTCGTGAAAGAACTCTCAACTCTGAAATATGTCAGCTGTGTTGCGGATGCTATCCTTGTGAGGATCTATTTCCCTTCTCGTCGACGATATCTGATTTTCCGCAGCTTTATCGATATTTTACGCTCTGGGATTCAAGTTGGCGCGCTTGCATTATTCCTGCAATAGCGCTGGCTGTCACCAACGGTATTTGTTCCCGTCCTGGGTGCTTGGCGTAATGTTCACGTTCTCTCAGTAATTGGTATAGTTGGCAGCTTATTGTTTTACATCCCCCTGATTCTTCTGCCTCCCAATCTCGGGGAGGTACGGCAGACGGGAATTAATTTTCTCGCTGCATATTATTTTGTGAATGCGGGCAACAGCCTTCTTCTCTCACTAATTATTGGTAAGTGCCCAGCGCCCAGTCACCCCTGAAATCAAACGCACATTATGCATTTTAACCATCTATAGGGGGTCGAATATGGTGGATGAGTCGTGATTCGCGCAAGTTTCTGGGTCATCAGATTAGCCAGAAGTATAACAGGGTCATAGCAATAGTGTGAGTTTTGCGATTTGGTTTGGTGATTACTTATTGATATAATTTCAGTATCGAGTCTGGGGCCATGTACTCCGCCAGCCTTATCATTCACGCATCGATTCGACAGTCTTTGAGCACTTTTGGGTTTCCCCTAGACCTATCTCCGCTTGCATACCTGATGGTCGTACGTGCTACAAACACTGTGACAATGAATTGGTGACTCACGCCCATCCCTTAGGGTATCGCGCCAACGCTCATTATCCTGCGTACCAGTCTTGGATTATCCCGTAGTGCTGTGCCTGACACCCAGATACTCTCTACTCTACGATTCGGAGAGCCACCCCAAACAGCAGCAGCAGCAGCTACCGGTACTGTCGAGCGTTCCGAAGTGCATACCGTGGACCTTGAGCCCGAACAAGAATCCACAAATGAAAGCGGCGACATCGAGGCGCAGAAAAACGAAGCCTCCTCCGAAGCCACCGCGAGCAAGGCGTGATTACGCCGCAGTGTAGCGCTTCCTGTTCAAGTTTTAAATTGAAATGGCGAAAAATAGCTGGTATTTATTGGGCGCTACTATTTCTTCTTGTATAGTCTGTACAACACGTTTGATTGGGCGTAATTTATGGATCAATTTCGTCACCTAGAAGCTCGAAGTCAGTAATACAGTAGCAGGAAGAGACCAAATCGCGCTCACTATCCTCTGAGTCCTTCGTGAGCATTCCGACGAAGGCGTAGACTCCAATCCGAGGTTCAACGTTCAGGTGCAAGATAAGGCTGGCTGAAACGGGTCTAGATGAGCGTGTACCAAGAACGAAGGGGACGAACGTTAAACACATACACGCACCTCTAAGCTTTCTCCCTAGGTCGCAGCTCGCGAACCTCCAAGCTTCAAGTCGAAGAATGTCTGAATCTCAATAAGACAACGCTGGAGGCAATCCCATCAATGAATTGGCCAAGTAACATAAAGGAAGGTAAACATACCAAAATAGCGATCCTCCTTCCAACACCAGACTCGTAATCGTCAAGGCTCGCTGAGTATCGAGGTTGGTCCAATAAGGATGGAGTTTGAGCATAACAGACTGTAGAAGCTCGATTGAAACTCGAAGATACGGAGAACATGTTCAATCGAGAAAGTAAGACTCCAAGGCGCTGACTCCTTTCAGTGACCACGATTGCAAAGACTAACCGAAATAGTCCCGGTGAGTATCAAGAACGAGGGAGACAGACGTCGAACACTTACATGTCTTGTCCAATGGTGATCCGAGTCACCGTACGTGTCCCAGCCTTCTCCCCAGGTTCGCAGCTCGCAGATTTGAAAGCTTCAAGCGTCGAGCAGAAGAGTGTCTGAAAGCGAGAGGTAACGGGTATCAACGGCTAGGGCGAGGAACACGAAGAAAAAGGAACATACCCGTCGCGTCGATCCTCTTGCTTGAGGCTTCCATTAAGGCTTGCGTTGATAGACTGTACTTCGATTCAGTGCTTTACGTCGGAGTGTGTTTCGTGTAGAAGGTTGAGACTCCAAGCCCCAAGGACGAGAAGAGCAGGCTTGAGGGTTTGCAAGGCATCTCCAAATCTCCGCGTCGAACCAGAAAAGGTCTAGATGAGTACCCTGACAAACTCGGAAGGGGATACACCTTGCATCTTCGGGTCTTCTCCCAAGGTCTCGATAGCTCACGAGGCATCAAGCCGAAGAGTATCTAAGGCTGGAGGTAAATAGTAGGTATCTTAGCTCTCTAGGGACACGAAAGAAGCCTGAGGTGAACACACCAACACGATCCATCATTCCACTGGCACCGCGCTGTCTGGTGATAGCCTACGTTTCATTACGTGGGGTTTGGAACCCTTCCAGGAGAACGGCCAAATGAGTGCGAGTCTCGAGTCTCGAGTCTTGCGGAGACACGATTCAAGCAGGGATACCAAGAACAATCCGTTCCAGTCAAAGAGGATGAAAGGGAGAGTATACCAGTAACCATCCGTTGTGGTTCAACAAGGCCGTGGTCATGGTTTCAATTCGGGAGACACGAAATTTAGGCGCCCACCACCGAAAAAAAACACATTGAACAAGAACACTGGCAACACCCTTTTCAATTGCATTGACAGAGGAATATGTACACATGCACGGCATAGAGTATGAGGTAGCGTAAAAGACAATGCACGACCGGACAAGAAAACCACGGCAAGCGTGAGTTGAGCACGACCACTAAAACTTATTCATTTTTACTTCTGCGGCGCACCGGCGCACCCCGACAAACCCACTTCCTCTTCCCCCACCTCCTCCTGCAGCACCACCTCGACCGAGTCCACGACCCCTTCCGGCGTCGCTACTCACGTTCTTGATCCCCACGTTCCTGCTTGTTCTCCGAGTTCGTCTTGACATTCTCAACTCCAGGCAACTCATTTTGGGTAATCGCCTTACGCGCGACATCCGGAGAAGCAAATTCCATAAACGAGAATGCTTTGTGTTTCACGATTTGAGGGTCTGAACTTGGATAGGGAAAGGTGGAAAAGATGGGTTGGTGTGTCGGGGGTCTATTTCGTGGCTGTTAGCAAACTAAAAAAAGAAAGAAGACACACCTTATCAAACGTCTGCTCAAGCGCTCATTCCCAGCTTGCACACGCGCAGGAGACGGCTCTGTACGTGGTGGTGTAGGAACTGATGGAGGTATGACGAAGAAACCGTTTGCGATGCCCCACGACCCCATGAGATTCAACATTCACTGGCAGAGACGACTGCTGAACACTATTTTCTGGAGTTTGTGCTTGCTCAGTTGGCCTAGGTTTTTGGTTGTGGTTGAGGTAGTTGTTGATTACATGGTGGTGGTGGTGGTGGTGGTGGTGTTGGTAGTGGTGCCGCAGGTTGTTGAGGTGCTGAGCGCTGAGGCCTTGAGGTAGAGATGGCAGGAGCGACAACTCGACGACGACTGTTAGTTCTTCAGCAAAAGAAAAAATCAGAATATCTCACCTAACCTTTATTATATCTTTGACACCGACTCCAACGAGACTGTCTTGGTGACTAGAAACCCAAATCCAAAATCCTCGAACGTTGAAAATCGCGACCCCAAAGTATGATCATCCTTCGACTTGCTGCAGAGAACGCATATTGGACGCGAGTGTCGAAAACTGGTCTGACTCGATGCAAGATCACAACCTTGACGAAAGAACCTGAATGAGGAGACGAAGAAGAGCTGAATTGAGTGGTCTGAGTGTAGTCGCGGTTCGGTTCAACTTCGGTCGATAGGTTCCAGCGAGTGCTCACGGTGGGAATTTACTACCTCCCTGTTTCACACTTCCACCAACCTGACTTGCGACTTGCGAGCGTTGAACGTTGAACGTTGATCCATCTTATTCTCGGACTCTCCAGCTGGACGTATATCTGGATACCCTGAGGTGGGTATGAATTTCTAAGGGGTAATTTTTAACCTCAAATCATTTCAGCGGCGTTCTTCGCGAAGTTGCGATGGTGTATCAGCTCTTTTCTAGGTATATTGTATTCTTGAGATTGTTGCTATGGTCGCCTTTCACCCTACCCCTTCACTCACCCAGACCTAAAAGCGCTATGCATTTCATCGCAGCGCATGCACCAGAATGAAACTTGAATATGTCGTACAGGCGCTTGGAAGGAATTGTCTATGTCCGGACCGGGTGTCTTGGATGAAGACTAGAATAGAAGGCATCTTCACAGACCGGAACTCCGGTGCGTATTTTAACACCTTTACCTCTTCGTTTCACCTAGATATGAAACCATTCATTTATCACTGCCGTTCACAACAAGAAAGCTTGTTGCCTGGTTGCCTGGCGGAGGATAGCACTCCGAACTCCGAACCCTTCCATTCCCTCATATGTTCAATTACCTTTTCTTCTCCTGAGTTTCAACCGTTTCTCCAGGTCTTTGGTTCTAGTAAACTGAGATATCGCGTGTTTAATACCGAGCTCCATTGCACACCACACGAGCCTGTACCAGTTCTACGCGATAAGACACGATGCACGGAATGGATGCCACTGCACCCGCGATGGTCAACTGTTATCATCCGCTGCGTCTCTTCCTATCCTCACTCCAATCATCCTGCCCCATGTTCTACAATCACGACTATTGGTGGCTCAATTCTGTCGCCAGTAGAAGGACCAAGCCTCGCAGTTTGTCCTCTACCATTATCCTGCGATGCCTCGATATTCTTCAGTTGAAATGTGTCAAGGAAGACGCATCGGTTAGGCACGTCGCGGGCTTCGTAGGCTTAATATCCGAACTCTACGAAGATAGGCGCGGTCATCAAGTTAATTTCAAGATCAGCTCGCTTTCGCTTTGATCAGTCATTCCGAGCGTGGCGCCACTAAGGTGGCTCTCGTGCAGAATATGTTGTTGGTTGGCGGCTATCGCTACGAAAATCGATCCAAGTGGATGTGTGGTCAACAGCAATGACGAAGTAGGCTTCCGCTGGACAATTTCCCTGGTTGCATTGCTCCCGAAGTAAGTGCCTGGCCATGTGGAGTCTCCACTGTAGAAATTTCCCGTGAGCAGCGTAGGTGTATCAGTGTATGATAGGTAATGTCTACACCATGCATTGCTACCATTTTGATCTTAGTTCTTTTCAGCGATAGCTCGAATGTCCGGAGATTGCAATGAAATATCAAGCAACAGGCACCTCTCTGTGAGTATAAATTCAGCTATGACAGACATCTAAGCCTATACCTCGTGCCCATGTCGACGTCTTTTCCGTTTGAAGCTGCGTATTCAATCAAAGGTGTTCTATTGGCACCTTTTTTCCTCGTCGGCGTAAGTACTCCACTTGAATCATGAGTCAGGATATACTCATTTCAAGTGGGACCAGTTGACGCTGTTTCTTCTAGGTGAGTTCATAGATGCAATGTTGAATATCTGCTTAGCATTAAGTGGCTAATTTCTGCAGGGTTCTATGTTCTACTCTTTGGGTTGACAACCTACTTCCTATGCGCACATTCAGCCGTTGTCAATCGGAGGCTTCATCTGGCTTGGACGACTGTGCTTTTCGTGCTTTCTATGTCAGCTTCTCTTTGTAAAGCAGCAGAAGTCATCAAAGAGGCCGTTTTGGGCTTTCAAGTGGCAGTGACACAGGATTTTGATATCCTGTTGAGTTGGGTTGGGAATAATACTAGCCACCTCATCTTTGAGTAAGTCCTATAACATAATGCTCATTTGTTTATTCGAGATACTGATAAAGTACTACACCCAGAGTTTTGATCGTTTTACTCTACGTACTCGCAAAGTGAGCTTCAGCCTGCAATGAAAGAAATCTAGTAACTATCTGAAATGTGATAGCTGCATTGCGGATGCTATCCTTGTAAGGGGCTATTTTCCTCCTTTGTCAACTATGTCTGATTTTTTTCGCAGCTTTATCGGTATTTTACGCTTTGGGGTTCAAGTTGGCGTGCTTCCGTTGTTCCTACAATAGCACTGGTTGTCACCAACGGTATCTTTCCCCCGTCTTGAGTGTTTGGCATGATTTTCACATTTATTCAGCAATTGGTATCGCTGGCGTCTTGATGGGAAACATTCCCTATAATCTTGAGCCTGCCATCAAGGAAGTGGACCAGGTAGGGACTGATTTTCTCACTGCATATTATTTTATGAATGCGGGCAACACCCTTCTTCTGTCACTAATTATTGGTAAGTGGTCAATGCTCAGTCAATCCTAATATCAGATGCACATCATGCGTTGCATTCATCTACAGCGGGACGAATATGGTGGATGAGTCGTGATTCACGCGAGTTGTTGGGTCGTGAGGTTAACCGCAAGTACAGCAGCGTCATTGCAATGGTGTATGTTTTGAAATTTTGTTCAGTATTTACTTGTTAACATAATTCCAGCATCGAGTCTGGGGCCATGTACTCTGCCAGCCTTATTATTCATGCATCAATTCGACAGTCTACGAGCACTTTTGGTTTTCCCTTAGATCTATTTCCACTTGTATCACTCATGGTCGTATGTATGGATCATTTTCATGCACGGCACTTGCTTACTTTGATCTCAGGGCATTGCTCCAACGCTCATTATCCTGCGAACCAGCCTTGGATTATCCCGAAGCGCAGTACCAGACTCCCTGGTCATCTCTAGTCTACGATTTAGAGAGCCATCCCAAGCAGGAGCAGCCACTGATACGGCTGAGCGTGCCGAAGTACAGATCGTGGACCTTCAACCCGAGCGAGGATCCACAAATGGAAGCAGTGACATCGAGGCGCAGAGGCACGAAGCCTCCTCCGAAATTACCGCGAGCAAGGAATGATTACGCCGGAGTATAGAACTTTCTGTTCAAGGTTTCGGATGCGGGAAATCGAAACAGCGAAAGATGGCTGGTATTTATTAGGCTTTACTATTTCTTCTTGAATCGTCTATACAACGCCTTTGACAGGCCTTATTTATAAACCTATATCTTTTCCTTTTCCTAGAAGCTTCAAGTCAGTAAAATCAGAAAGAGATGAATTGAATCGTGCCCAGTATCCTCTGAGTCCTTCGTGGGCGTTAGTTTGTCGATAAAACTGGCTGGAACTGTCCCGGTGAGTACCAAGAACGAAGGAGGCAGACGTCGAAAACATGCATGCAACTCCAAGCCTTCTCCCTAGGTGCCGGTTCGCGAACTTTCAAGCGTCGAGCTGAAGCTGTCTGAATCCCGATTATACAAAGCTGACAGGTAATAAGTACCAACGATTCATCCGAGTAACACAAAAGAAGGTGAACGTACCGATATCACATCCAGACATCCTTCCAACACCAGATCCTTGCTCATTAAGGCTGAGCATCGAAGTTTGTCCGATAAGAATGGACAGGCTGCAGAAGCTCGATTGTGATTTGAAACTTGAAGACATGGAGAGCATGTATCGAGAAGGTAAGACTCCAAGGACGAGGAGAACCGGGCTCGAGCTTTCTCCTCATGTATTGAACAAGCAGCTCACGAACCTCGAGGTAACAGATATCAACTACTCGGCTTGTAAGGAACACGAAGAAAAAGACCGTACCACGAACTTGACTGTCTCCGGCCTCTGAATTGGACAACAAAACGCGAGACGATAGCTGAATGTTCACGAGCAAAGGAAAGAGGTTGAATCCTTATCCGTTGAAGCCTAAAAACAGAATGACTCGGGGAAACACGAAGCGAAGAAACTTGAAGGAGAACATACCTAGCCCGAGTCTGGATGGCTGAACATTCGAATTGAACGAGTTGAGTAGCGCTGAACGTCAAAGGTCTAGCTGGAACGACGTTGCTGACAACGAAAGTAGCGAGGAAGTCGATTGTCTTTTTTCAACACCAGGCCCGTGGTCCGGGGTTCGTGTTGATCGAGATCCACCACGAGAACAGGAAAAAAAAGGCTTTTGCACGTTGTGAAAACTTGAAAGGTCTTGAATTCAAAGACTATCAAGACAACGTTTACCCAATCCTAGCATGAAATCCCGCATCGAGATGTCCGAAGGGGTTAGATTTCAAAGTCGAATATGCAGCTGGTGAAAGACGAAAGATAGACGATGGAGACGACCTGTAAAAGGATGAAAGCCTGAGGAAGAAGAAAGCGGAAACACCCAGACTTCAAACTGCCGCATCGGCAATAAATAATTCAACATTCAACATTTGATGACGTAATCTCATTGCCCTTCGACCACTGCGCCCACGTCCGAAGGCGTCAAGCCCGCTATGTTCCTCTCACATCCTTCCTTCCAAGTTCCCATCTATCTCAAACGGTTCCAATTATGAAATACTGCACCCTTTTTGATACTTCTAGCCGCTCGACGCTGAAAACACGCCCCAATGCAATGCGACGCGACGAGTGATACTTAGGTGCGTACGAAATTTTCGAAGTAAAGGACCTTTCATTAACGCCCTCATTCATGCAACATGCAGGTGAAGAATAGAAGGTGAGGCATGTCTCGCTATCTCCAGAGTGGCATTAACAAGGCCAAGAGGGAGATCACAGACAAAGAGGAAAACAAGAACTGTAGTAGTACGTCTTTGTTTATCAAGTACGCAGCATCATTTTAACGAGATGCCTACAGTCGGCTTATGACTCATGGATTGGAATGCATAGACTACAGACCGTCATCCAGCTTCGCCGAAACCAGGATGACCGTGCGACTCGAGCACCAGATAGTCCAGCGGTCACTGGTTTGTCCCCAGTGAACCTTAACCAGTATCACCTTGTGTGTATAGTATGTAGCCAAAAATATTAATCTGTTCCCTATCCCCACGTTCCTTTTTGTTCTCCACATTCACCTTAACGCTCTCAGCCCCAGGCAACTTCACAGACACCTCGTTTTGGGTAATCGCATGCCTACATAGCAGCGTCAGCCGAAGCGAGTTCCACAAAGGCGCATGCTTTGTGTTTTACTATTTCGAGACTTGATGAATCCGATAGGGCTAGACGCAGGGATGGGCTGGGTGTGAATATACTTACTGTTGGCTGGCGTTGGGCTGGCGAGTGGCGGCTATCGCTACGAAAGTCGGTCCAAGTGGCTTCTACTGGACAATTTCCCCGGCTGCACTGCTCCCAATTATTAGGGATGCGCACTATGCCTTCGGGGGCTAGTTCAAACCCATCCGTGTCACGGAAACGATCAAAAACGGGATGCCGTGGTTTAGTGAGTGTGTTCAACCATGAAAAGGAGCCTCAAGTGCTAAATTTGACACTGAATTGCCCCAGAAAGGACCATTGTACCTGGCAGGGTCGGTCCATTCACTATCTCAGCTCGCAGGAGCGCTACCACAAGTAGTGCTCATTGAGCACCCACAAAACCGTTAACCCGTCAAGTTACCGTTTTTGCTGGGTACACAGCCGTGCCGTTGGCCATATCCCTCCTCTCCTCGAAATTCTTGACGGGATGGTCACGGCTACCATCTGACGACACCCGTTACCCGTCAAGAACGGGTACCTGGCCATGCGAAGTTGATGCGGAGTCTCTGCACTGTAGAAGTCTCCCATGAGCAGAGTAGGTGCATCAGTGTATCATCGGTAAAGTCTACACCATGCACTGCTACCATTTTGATCTTAGTTCTTTTCAGCGATAGCTCGAACATCTGGAGACGGCAATGAAACGGGCACCTCTCTGTGAGTATAAATTCATCTTCATCTATAACAGACATCTAAGCCTATACCTCACGCCCATGCCGGACTCCTTTCCGTTTGAAGCTGGGTACTCGATCAAAGGTGTTCTATTGGCACCTTTTTTTCTCGTCGGTGTAAGTACTCCACTTGAATCATGAGTCAGGATATACTCATTTCAAGTGGGACCAGTTGACGCTGTTTCTTCTAGGTGAGTTCATAGATGCAATGTTGAATATCTGCTTAGCATTAAGTGGCTAATTTCTGCAGGGTTCTATGTTCTACTCTTTGGTTTGACAGTCTACCTCATATGTGCACGTCCGGCCGTTGTTAATCGCAGGCTTCATCTGGCTTGGACCACTGTACTTTTCGTGCTTTCTATTTCAGCTTCTCTTTGTAAAGCAGCAGAAGTCATCAAAGAGGCAGTTTTGGGCTTTCAAGTGGCAGTGACAAAGGATTCTGATATCCTATTGAGTTGGGATAGTAATAATAGCCACATCATCTTCGAGTAAGTCCATAATATGATGCTCATTTGTTTAGTTGAGATGCTGATAATGAACTACGTCCAGAGCTTTGATTGATTTACTCTACGTACTCGCAAAGTGAGATTCAGCTTGCAATGAAAGAAGTCCAGTGAATCTGAAATATGGTAGCTGTGTTGCAGATGCTATCCTTGTAAGGGTCTAATTTCCTCCTTCGTCGACTATGTCTGATTTTTTTCGTAGCTTTATCGGTATTTTACGCTTTGGGGTTCAAGTTGGCGCGCTTCCATTATGCCCACAATAGCGCTGGTGGTCACCAATGGTTTTTTCCCATCTTGAGTGTTTGGCGTAATGTTAACATTCTTTTTTTAGCCATTGGTATAGCTGGTATCATGATAGGTTTCATCCCCCCGATTCTCAAGCGTCCAAATTCCGAGGTAACGCAGACGGCGCTTAATTTTCTCACTGCACATCTTTTTGTTAATGCGGGCAACACCCTTCTTCTGTCTCTAATTATTGGTAAGTGCTCAACGCCAACTCAATCCTGAAATCATGCACATCATGCGTTTCACCCATTTATTAGCGGGTCGGATATGGTGGATGAGTCGTGATGCACGCGAGTTGCTGGGTCAACAGATTAGGCGGAAGTATAGAAACATCATAGCAATAATGTGAGTTTTGCGATTTGTTTTGGTAATTACTCATTGACATAATTTCAGTATCGAGTCTGGGGCCATGTACTCTGCCAGCCTTATTATCTATGCATCGATTCGACAGTCTACGAGCACTTTTGGGTTTCCCCTAGACCTATCTCCGCTTGTATGCCTGATGGTCGTGCGTGCTACAAACACTATGACAATAAATTACTGACTCACGCCCGTCCCCTAGGGTATCGCACCAACACTTATCGTCCTGCGTACCAGTCTTGGCTTCTCCCGTAGTGCTGTGCCCGACTCCCTGACGCTATCTAGTCTACGATTCAGAGAGCCACCCCGAGCTGCGGCAGCCACCGATACGGTTGAACGTGCCGAAGTACATATCCTGGATCCTCAACCCGAGCAAGGATCCACGAATGAAAGCGGCGATATCGAGGCGCAGAGGCACGAAGCCTCCTCCGAAACTACCGCGAGCAAGGAGTGATTACGCCGGAGTATAGACCTTCATGTTCAAGGTTTCGGACACGGGGAATTGGAATGGCGAAAAATTGCTGGTATTTATTTGGCTCTACTATTTCTTCTTGAATGGTCTGTACAACGCCTTTGACAGGCCTAATTTATGAACCGATTTTTTTGTATTTTCCTAGAAGCTCAAAGTCAGTAAAAGCAGAGAGAGAGATGAATTAAATCGCGCTCACTATACTCGTCCTTTGCGCCAGTCACCACAACCAAGGACCCAAGCGCTCATAGAATCCGTGCCATCGGCCTGTTTCCGAGCCCATTACCCCAACTTGAGAGGCACCAAACGCCAAACCTCAATCAGTAGCCAACGAATACCCTCAAAGGAATGCCGATAAGAAGATATAGCTTGAGATTGAACGCTCGAGCGCCAAACATGTCAGGGCCGTTGAACGTGCACCTCTTTAGGTTTTTGAGTCGAAAGGTAGATTTCCAACATGTACGGGCACCACGCGTTATCTTGACTCCGATCCGGCTTTCAACGTTCAGTTGCTTGAAGGCGCTACTTGTCAATAAAACTGGCATCAAACAGTCCGGTTGAGTACCTTGAAGAACGAAGAAAACGGACCACGTCGAATACATACCCGCATCTTCGAGCAGGCCGCGAACTTCCCGCAGGGTCTCTGAATCTGAATTTGACAAAGCTCATGGTAATACCATCAATAATTCAACCAAGTAATAACGAAGGTGAACATACCGGTATCGTATCCAATGACTGTTGCGTTGATCTTCCTTCCAACACCAGACCCGTGGTTGTGTTGATCCGCCAGCCATCAAGATTCAGAATTGTTCAATGAACAAGAACAGAGGATACATTGGAAGCACGGAGAGCATGATTCATAGTTCGTGTTTCGTGGAGAAGGTTATCACTTCGAGCTTCGAGGATTAAGGATCAAGTTCGACGAAATCGAACCTGCATGGCGTTGGCTGCTGAAAGCCGGCCTGAAATAGTCCAGATGAGTACCTTAAAGAAGGAGACAGACTCCGAACATACATCATATATTTGCAAGCCTTCTCCCCAGATTCGCAGCTCGCAAACTTTGAGGCTTCAAGCCGAAGAGTGTCTAGATCGGATAGTAAAGCTGGAGGTAACGATATCAATGACTCAGCTCTTGAGGAACACAATAGAAGAACATACTACCCGTGATCGTCAAGGCTCGCACGAGCATCAAGCTTATCCATTGAAGGGTGAAGTTTGAACAGGCCGCAGAAGCTTGACTGGAATTTGAAACCCGAAGACACGGAGAGCGCGTTTCGTGTCCAAGGACGAGGAGAATAGAGCTCGAGCTCTCCCCATGTATCGAAAAAGCAGCTCACGAACCTAGAGGTAGTAGGTATCAATGGCCGGGCTCGTGAGAAACACGAAGAAAGAGGAACATACCATGCCTATTCGAGAACTTGACCGTCTCCAGCCTGAATTGACCAACAAAACATGAGACGATAGCTGAATGTCCACGGGCAAAGGAAAGAGGGTTGAATCCTTATCTGTTGAAGCCAAAAAACGGGATGACTCGGTGAAACACGAAGCGAAGAAACTTGAAGGAGAACATACCTACTACGAGCTACGATGGTTGAATACTCGAATCCGAGTCGAATTGAACGAGATAAATAGCGCTGAACGTCAAAGGTCTTGCTGGAAAGACGTTGAACCCAAGTCTCAGCACGAAAGTACCGAGAAAGTCGATTGTCTTTTTTGCCAACACTAGACCCGTGGTCCGACGTCGTAAGGGTTCGCGTTGATAGAGATCCGCTACGAGGGCAGAAAAAAAGGCTTTTGTGCGTTCTGAAAACGTGATTCGACTTGAAGGGTCTTGGAGTCGAAGAGGAACAAGACAACGTTGAATCTGCAGCCGAAAGACAGAAGATGAAGACGACCTGCAAAAGGATGAAAGCCTGAGGAAGAAACGGGATTAGAAAGCATACCTTGGCCAGGTTCATAGGTCGACAACAACAGCAAGGCTTGCGTTGACAATGAATGTGCGCAGGATTCGATATTCAGAGGTCGTGGTTGTGCGCAACAGAGCCTCGAAATAAGCGCCCACCACCGCCAACCAAAAAAAAACACATCAAACGTTGGACAAGAGGACTGGCAGCATACTTTGGATTGCATTGGCAGAGTATGTACGCACTTACAGCATAAAATATACGTATGAGGTAGCGTAAAAAGTATTGCACGACCGAACTTTGACCACAGGCATGAGTTGAGCACGAACACCAATTCCACTTCTTAACTACTTCTGCGGCACACCTCCCCTTCCACCTCCAGTTCCACACCGACCTCGAAACCCACTTCATTCTCCTTCTGCACCTCCTCTGCCCTCATCTCCTCCTCCACCGCGGCCGCCGAACCCCTTACCGCGTCCAGTATCACTGCTAACGCGTTTCCTATCACCACGTTCCTTTTTAGTCCCCACATTCTCCACATTCACCTTAACCACCTCACCACCAGGCAACTCCACAGACACCTCGTTCTGGGTAATCGCACGCCTACATAGCAGCGTCAACGAGTTCCACAAGACGTATGCTTTGTGTTTTACTATTTCGAGACTTGATGGATCCGAATTTGGATAGGGCTAGACGCAAGGATGGGCTGGGTGAGGAAGGGATGTTCTATTCATCCATATTCCTTGTCAGCATGCAATTAAAAACGAGAAGGAGGAGGAAGCACCTTAACAAACGCCTGCCCATTCCCACTTTCAGGCTGCACCCGGGAAAGGGGCGTCTCGGTACGCGGCGGCGTAGGAACAACGGTCTGAGAAGTCCTACGAGTGCAGAGGCGACTGCTGAACCCTATTTTTTTGCAGCTTGCGGCTGTGAGGTTGGCCCAGGTTTTTGGTTTTGGGACTTGTGGGATTATTCGTTGTTGATATCGTTGTTGGGATTCTTGTTGAGGTACTTGGAGTGGTGGTACTGCGGGGTTGAGGTGGTCATGGGGCAGGAGCGACGACTATATGTAAGTCAGCAAAAGAAACGACAGAAAAATTCTAAATAGCTCACCTCGCCTCATTCTATCTCTGACACCGACTCCAACGAGACCGTCGTGGTGGCTGTTAACCTAAATCCAAAATCCTCAACCGTTGAATATCGCGACCCCTTACTCGCATTAGATACGAGTGCCGAGAAGTGGTCTAAGTCGCACAACGCGACATCACGACGCAGAACCTTGACGGAAGAGCCGAAATTATTGGTGAAGAAGGAGACGATTGAGCCTGAATGTAGTCGCAGTTCAACGTTCAGGACAGTGCATCCTGGGAACTTACATACCGGGAACAGGGAACACGATGACAAAGCTATCAATCGTTCTGTCTTGTTGCTAGTACTACAACCCCATCAACAAAACACGGAGTCGTCTCCATTCAAGGATCCATGCAAGTAACCTCGTTTATGCAAAACGGCGCTTTGAGCTCAGAGCTCCGACTATCATCGCTCACATACGCTCACACCTTGGTGTTTTGGAGATAACATGTAGGCGGATGTCGAAATTGAGTGGTTAACAGGTGCGTACCTAATGGTATATACGTATCCTAGCAGCGACCGATGCATTATTTTCGTGTCAGGGATCCTCATGCACAGTAGTGGAACGCCTATCTATGGCCCCTTGAGATATCAGAGACCGGAACTCGGGTGCGCTATCTTAACACCTTTATCTCTTCGTTCTGTCACTCAACTCGAAGCTCATCCAGGTACGAAAGTCATTGATCTATCATTGTTGTTCCGAACAAGAAGGCCCCTTTGTCTGGCCGATGATAGCGCGATGAGTACTTCTGTTTCCTTGTATGTTCAATAGCCTTGCTTCTCCTCAATTCTCATCGGTTTCTCTAGGTCTTTGCCTTAGACACTGCATGTCTAGTACGGGTACTGGCACCAACAGACTTATCTATACTATTCAAGCTTCATCTGTTGGAAACAGGACTTCTGGGCTGGAGGAAGTTGTTTAAAAGCTTGACGGGCCGGTAGTGCGGAAACGGAGCCCTGTTGGTGGCGTTGTATGTGATGTTCCTGGGCTATCCATCATACAATTACTGATATACTCTGGAGTCATCGGACAGTTTTTCGTCACTTCAATGAACGTGTAGCTGCGATCTCAGATGATTCCATCGGATTGCTATTCTCGTGCAATCTGACCAAGCTCATCCGTACACAAGTTTCATGCTGCATGCAATACCCTTCCCAACACGAACTTCGGAGTCCCTCGTCGGGCTAGGATGTCAGTGGCCATTTCTTGCCGCATCCCGATTGTTCTGACAGCGACCTGCGACAGAAGCAGATCGTTCTTGTGCAAACTGAATGATGGAACAAGTCCATCTATACATGCCTCGAACAAGTTCAAGACGGACTCGATCGACACCATCGACGTTACGTTCACCCGGAGAAGAACACACTGGACAGTGTTGGACTAAGATCAAAGGACGATGTGGTTTTCCTGACGTTGTGGCGGCAAATATGTATGTCACCGCCAACATAGTACATACAATAATTGAATAACTCATTATTTGGCGAAGAGTTGTTCTAGGGCCCTTGTCATTCCTTTCAAATCGCATGAAGGCTATCTGTAGCCTATTCCTTCCGAGCTCCATTACACATCACACAAACCAAGTATCTCGTTGGAGCCGAACATGTACTAGTTCGGCGCGATAAGACCAAGATAAGACGCGATGCACGGAATGGATGCCACAGCACCTGCAACGATCAACTGTTTTCATCTCTTTCCCGCTTCAATAGTCCTGTTTAGCGTGTCTTTAATCACTCTATCCTCGCTCTGATTATCCTGCTCTAGTAGCTCAATTCTGTCGCCAGTAAAACGACCGAGCCTCACAGTTTGTTAATGGCTTGATCCTCCACCATTATCCCAGGATGCCTCGATATTCTTCGGTTGAAGTGTGCCAAGGACGACGCATCTGTTGGGCACGTCGCGGGCTTCGTGGGATCATATCCGAACTCCACGGAGGTCGACGCGGTCATTCAAGTTATCGTCAAGATCAAGATGACTCTTGTGGAGCACAGGATGTTATTGGTTGACGAGTGGCCTCTGTCGCTATGAAAATCGGTTCGGTGCGTGTTCAGCAGAGTACTTCTGCTGGACAATCTCCCCGTCGCACTGTTCCCAAAGTAGGCGCCTGGCTGGTCGAAGCCTCTGCATTGTAGAAATTTCCCATGAGCAGAGTGGTAGGTTGTTAGTATGATCGGTGCCGTTTGTGTCGCATTGATGCCTCCATTTTGATCTTAGTTCTTTTTGCCAGTGATAGCTCGAATGTCCAAGGGGGATGATGCAAGATCAGCAGGCATCTCTCTGTGTGTATAAATTCACCTATAACAAAGACCTAAATCTACAACTTGGATGCCCATGTCAAATCACATTCCGTTCTCGTCGATCTACTCGATCAACGGAGTTCTGTTGGCACCTTTTTTCCTCATCGGTGTAAGTGCTCGGCGTTAATTATGTTTCATGGGATACTCATTTTGAATGGGACCAGTTGACGCTCTTTCTCCTAGGTGAGTTCATAGACGCAATGTTGAATATCTGCTTAGCATTAAGTGGCTGATTTTGCAGGGTTCTATGTTCTACTCTTTGGGTTGACAGTCTACTTCCTATGCGCACGTCCAGCCGTTGTCAATCGGAGGCTTCATCTCGCTTGGACCACTGTACTTTTCGTGCTTTCTGTTTCAGCTTCTCTTTGTGAAGTAGCAGAAGTCATCAAAGAGGCAATTTTGGGCTTTCGAGCGGCCACAACGCAAGATACTGGTCCACTTCGAGATTGGATGACGAATAGTATACCCCATACAATCCTTGAGTAAGTCGTATGATATGGTGTGCATTATCCAGTTGAGATACTAATAGTGTACCACACCAGAAGTTCGACCAGTTTACTCCACATACTAGCAAAGTGAGCTTCAGCTTGCAATGAATCACGAAAGAAACGTCTGAAATATGGTAGCTGTGTTGCGGATGCTATCCTTGTAATGGTCCATTTTCCTTCCTCGTCGACTATGTCTGATTATTTCGCAGCTGTATCGGTATTTTACGCTTTGGGGTTCAAGTTGGCGCGCTTCCATTGTGCCTGCAATAGCACTGGCTGTCACCAATGGTATTAAATGTTTGGCCGTAATGTACGCACTCTTTTAGCCATTGGTACAGTTGGCATTATGGCGTATACAATCTTCCTCATTCTGAGGCCTCCAAATATCATGGATTCAGTGCCGTTGGGGAGTAATTTTCTCACCGCATATCATTTTGTGAATGCGGGCAACACTCTTCTTCTGTCACTAATCATTTGTAAGTGCTCAATGCTCGGCGATCCTAAGATCAGATGCACATCATGTATTGCGTTTATCTATAGCGGGACGGATATGGTGGATAAGACGTGATTCACGCGAATTGTTGGGTCGTGAGGTTAACCGCAAGTACAACAGGGTCATTGCAACGGTGTAAGTTTTGAGATTTGTTCAGTATTTACTTATTAACATGATCCCAGCATCGAGTCTGGGGCCATGTACTCCGCCAGTCTTATCGTCCATGCATCAATTCGACAGTCTGTGAGCACTTTTGGTTTTGGCATAGATCTATTTCCACTTGTATCGCTCATGGTCGTACGTGTGGATCATTTTCATGCACGGCACTCGCTTACTTTATTCTCAGGGCATTGCTCCAACGCTCATTATCCTACGAACCAGCCTTGGATTATCCCACAGCGCAGTACCAGACTCCTTGGTCATCTCTAGTCTACGATTTAGAGAGTCACCCCAAGCAGGAGCAGCTGCTGATACTGTTGAACGTGCCGAAGTACAGACCGTGGATCCTCAACCTCAGCAAGGATCCACAAATGAAAGCGGCGATATCGAGGCACAGAGGCACGAAGCCTCGCCCGAAACTACCGCGAACAGGGCGTGATTACGCCGGAGTATAGAACTTCAAGGTTTCGGACACGGGGAGTCGAAATGATGAAAGATGACTGGTATTTATTGAGCTGTACTTTTCCTTCGTGAATCGTCTGTACAATGCCTTTGAGAGGCCTAATTTATGAACCGATTTCGTTACCTGAAAGCTCGAAGTCAGTAATAACAAAAAGAGAGGAATCAAATCGTGCTCATTATCCTCTGGGTCCTTCGTAGGTGTTCCGATGAAGGCGTTAGTTCGTCGATAAAACTGGCTGGAACAGTCCCGGTGAGTACCAAGAATGAAAGAGACAGATGTCAAACACATTCATTCATCTCCAAGCCTTCTCGCTAGGACGCAGCCTGCAAACCTTCAAGCTTCGAGACGAAGAGTATCTGGATTCGCATTAGCAAAGCTGGAGGCAATACTATCAATGACTCCGCTGAGAGACACGAAAGAAGGAGAACATACCGATATCGCATCCAAAGACCATTGCATCAATTCTCCTTCCGACGCCCGTGGCCATGACGAAACCTGCGTTAATACCAGGTCCAGCCACCGCGCCAGTCTTTATGTTCGTCAACAACCAAGAACGGTGTTCCAAAGGAGACTAAGACGTCAGAATTCAGTCGACTCGGACTGTCGAACTTACTGACCTGAAAAAGTACATCGAGAACGAATGACTCGACGGTCTACGTCAAACATATACGCGCCTTCTCCCAAGGTTCGCAGCTCGCGAACTGTGTCCGGATCAGGTAGTAAAGCTGGAGGTGATATTACCAATGATTCAGCCAAGTACCACGAAGGAAGCTGCCACCATACCAATATCGGATCCGAAAGCGTTGCATTGATCCTCCTTCCGACGTCAGACCTGTTTCGTCAAGGCTTGCGCTGAGCGAATAAGGATGAAGTTCGAGCAGAACAAGCTGCAGAAGTTCGGTTCGGGAACTTGACGTCTGAAATCCGAAACGAGAAGGCACAGCCCGCGAACCTTCTAGCTTCGAGCCGAAAGCTGGAGGTACATAGCAGGTATGAATGACTCGGCTCGAAGGAACACGAAGATAAGGAACATACCAAAGCGAACGTCGTGTCGAGCCTCTTTTTCTTTTTAATACTAGGCACCAGATTGCCATGCCAGCCATCGAAATGAACAAAAACAGGCTGTAGAAGCTCGATCCAGCAGCTTCTCACTGAGATCTTTGAGCTTTCCAAAAAGGTTAAGACGCCAGGAGGTTCAGTCGACTGCGAAAATGGCTGAAATGGTCCAGGTGAGTCGAAGAACGAAGACGGATGCTGAACAAATATTTGCATCTCCTTCCCCCTGGGTATCGAATGTGCAGCTCCATGCATAAATCAAGTAGAAAAAGCTAGAGGCAATGGGTCGGCTGAACACGAAAGAAGCCTCAGGTGAACATACCGGATCCAAAAAACGCTAGTCTTTTCAACACCGGAACTGGTACTCGTTAACTTGGGCCTATCCCACCGCACTGTTCAGCTATAGAGACAGTCTAAATTCCACCCAGAGGCTTCACGTTGCTCGGTTGTCTCGATTCCAAGCGACAGTGTGTAACTGTTTCGAGTGCGATGTCACCACGAAAAACACTAAGACTGTAAAGGCCTAACAACTAAGAATAAA
This sequence comes from Paramarasmius palmivorus, assembly GCA_037176845.1. NCBI lineage: Eukaryota > Fungi > Basidiomycota > Agaricomycetes > Agaricales > Marasmiaceae > Paramarasmius > Paramarasmius palmivorus. Next base: position 16,167 of record JAYKXP010000034.1, on the reverse strand, counting down.
AGCCTCAGGAAGAAAAGGATAACTGAAAAGGCAAACATACATACCAGGATCCGTTGCCTGCGTTTGCGTTGAACGTTACAGCGTCGTGGTTGTGCGCAACATAGATTCGAGTTAAGCGCCCACCACACTGACCAAAAAAATACACACGTTAAACAAGAACATTAGCAGCATACTTTTGATTGCATTGGCAGGAGGAGTGTCTATGCATGTACGGCATAAAGTATGAAGTAGCGTAGAGAGCATTGCACGACCGGACAAGAAACAACAAGCGTGAGCTGAGCATGACCACCTTTCCACTTTTACTTCTACGGCACACCTCTACCTCCTCTAGGCCCACATCTTCCTCTAAACCCACTTCCTCCGTCTGCACCCCCATCTCTACCTTCCCTGCCGCCGTGGCCGCCAAAGCTTCTACCCCTTCCGGCGTTGCTGCTCGCGCGTTCTCGATCACCACGTTCCTTCTTGTTCTCCACGTTCACTTTGACGATCTCACCCCAGGCAATTCCACTACAACTTCGTTCTGGGTAATCGCACGCCTAGCGACATCAGCCGAAGCGAATTCAACGAAAGCACACGTTCTGTGTTCAACGGTTTCCAAAGACTTGAGGGAGCTGAATTTCGCTAAAGCAAGGCTCAGGGGGTGGGCTAAGGTTGTCGGGGTTAGGCCTTAGGAGTGGTTATGGGATATTCTATCCATCCTCTCGTCAGCACACACGCAAACAAAAAACAGAGGAAAAGGAAGGAGCACCTTTATAAATGCCTGCCCATTGCCCACCCCACGCGCAAGGGGCGTCTCAGGAACGACACTGACACTTCGAGAAGTCCCATGAGATTCAGAGGCGACGGGTGAACCCCATTTTTTGTAGTTTGCGGTTGCGTAGATTGACCCAGGTTTGGTTTTGGGGCTTGTGGGATTACTCGTTGTTGGGGTTCTTGTTGAGGTTCTTGGAGTGGTGGTACTGCGAGCTGTTGAGGGGTTGAGGTGGACATGGGGCAGAAGCGACGACTGTAAGTCAGCAAAAGAAACGAGAGAAAAATTCCAAATAGCTCACCTCACCTCATTCTATCCCTGACACCGACTCCAGCGAGGCCTTCGCAGCGGCTAGCAACCCAAATTCAGAGTCCTCAATCATTGAACTTCGCGAGTCTGAAGAATCCTTCGACTTGCTACAGAGCACCCACATTGGATCCGAGAGTGCCGAGAAGTGGTCTGAGTCGCATAACATGGTATCACGACGCACGACCTTGACGGCTTGAATGAGGAGACGATTGAGTGCATGTGGTCTGACACTGGGACTGCACTGGGAACGAGGGACACGATCAAGTCGTTCCCGGGCCGTCGCTCTTGCAAGCGCCCAGAGTGACACTTGGCTTCACACTTCCATCAACCCGACCCGCCGAAGTATGTCGTTCGGAGTCCTAGAAACTGTCGCCATTGTCGCTCATTCATCATCCATCATACCACTTCATTGTTTTATTCTAGCTCACTGGCGAAAGGGGGCTATGTCATGCACCGGAATGAAACAATGAAACTTGAAGTCTAGGGAACGCCTATCTACGGCCTTGACGTATCTTGGATAAGACTAGAATAGAAGGATCCTCACAGAGAACGGAACTCTGGTGCGCATCTCAACACCTTTATCTCTTCATTCTGTCGCTCAACTTGAAGCTCACCTAGGTACGAAAGTCATCGATCTAAGTATCATTGCTGTTCCGAACAAGAAAGCTCATCTGTTGGAAACAGGATTTTTGGGCTGGAAGAAGTTGTTTCAAAGTTTGACGCCGTTAGTGCGGAAAAGGAACCCTGTTGGTGGCGACGTATGTGATATTCCTGGGCTATCCATCGTACAGTTGCTGATATATTCTGGAGTCGTCGGACAGTTTTCGTCACTTCAATGAACGTGTAGCTGCGAACTCAGATAGTTCTATCGTTCTTGTGCAAACTGAATGATGGAACAAGTCCATCTATACGTGCCTCGAACAAGTTGAAGACGGACGCGACACCATCGACGTTACGTTTATCCGGACAGGGTTGGACTAAGATCAAAGGATGGTGTGGTTTACCCGACATTGTGGCGTTAAATATGTAGGTCACTGTCAACATAGTACAATATGATTGAATAACTCATTATTTGGCGAAGGGTTGTTCCAGATGAAGGCCATCTATCCCCAATTCCTTCCGAACCCATTACACATCACACAAACTAAGCTGAACATGTACCATTTCGAACTGTGGTGCGATAATACCGAGATAAGACGCGATGGACAGAATGGATGCCACAGCACCTGCAACGATCAACTGTTTTCATCTCTTTCCCGCTCCAATAATCCTGTCCCGCGTGTCTTCAATCACTCTATCCTCGCTCTGATTATCCTGTTCCGTGTTCTACATTCACGACTATTGGTGGCTCAATTCTGTCGCTAGTACTAAAAGGACAGAGCCTCGAACCGTTTGTTAATGGCTTCAATGTCCTCCACCATTATCCCGCGATACCTCTATATTCTCCAGTTGAATTGTGCCAAGGAAGACGCATCCGTTGGGCACGTCGCGGGCTTCGTGGGATTATATCCGAACTCCACAGAAGTCGACGCGGTATCGTCAAGATCAAATTGCTTTCCTTTGATTAAACAGCTTCGATTTTGCCTTACTCGCATCATTGAAACTGGGTCTCCACCAAGATGACTCTCGTGGAGCACAGGAAGTTATTGGTTGATGAGTAGCCTCTATCGCTATGAAAATCGGTTCAAGTGGGTGCGCGTTCAACAGACTACTTCTGCTGGACAATCTCCCCGTCGCACTGTTCCCGAAGTGGGCGCCTGGCTGGTCGAAGCCGATGCATTGTAGAAATCTCCCACAGTGCGCAGAGCATGGCATCAGTATATGATTGGTAATGTTTGTGTCGCACTGTTGCTTCCATTTTGATCTTGAATTTTTCTTTTTTCAGCGATAGCTCGAATGTCCAAAGAGGATGATGAAATATCAACAGGCATCTCTGTGTGTATAAATTCACCTATAACAAAGACCTAAACCTACACCTTGGACGCCCATGTCAAATCTTGTTCCGTTCAAGTCGCTCTACTCAATCAACGGCATTCTGTTGGCACCTTTTTGCCTTGTCGGTGTAAGTCCTCTACTTTAATCGTAAGCCATGAGATTAACATGGGATACTCTTTTCAAACGGGACCAGTTGACGCTGTTTCTTCTCGGTGAGTTCATAGATACAGTCTTGAATTTCTGCTCAGGATTACGTGGCTAATTTTGACAGGATTCTACGTTCTACTCTTTGGGTTGACAGTCTACTTCTTGTGCACACGTCCAGCTGTTGTAAACCGGAGGCTTCATTTGGTCTGGATAAGTGTTCTTTTTGCACTTTCTACTGCAGTTTCTGTCTGTAAGATGGTAAATACCATCAAAATGGCAGTTTTGGGCTTTCAGGTGGCAGTGACACAAGATCTTGATATCCTGTTCAGTTCGTTTGATGCTAATACTGGCTACTTAGTCTGGCAGTAAGTCCTATAATTTGATGCCCATTTAGTTGAGATACTAATGATGTACTATGCCAGGACATTGTTGGATTTGCTCTACACACTAGCAAAGTGAGTTGCAGCTTCCAATGAAAGAAATCTAGCAAATCTGAAATATGGTAGCTGTGTTGCGGATGCTATCCTTGTAAGGGGCTATTTTCCTCCTTCATCGACCATGTCCGATTTTTTTTTTTGCAGCTTTATCGGTATTCTATGGTTTGGGGTTCAAGTTGGCGCGCTTGCATTGTTCCCACAATAGCACTAGTTGTCACCAACAGTATTTTTCCCGTCTTGAGTGTTTGGCTTAGTGCTTACATTCTTTCAGCCATTGGTATAGCTGGTGTCCTGATGTATACCATCTCCGTCACTCTTTTGCCTCCCAATCTTGGAGAACTAGCCCAGACGTGGACCAATTTTTTCACTGCATATTATTTTGTTAGTGCAGGCAACACCCTTCTTCTGTCTCTAATTATTGGTAAGTGCTCCGAGTCAACGCCCAGTCAGTTTTGAAACCAGATGCACATTGTGCGTTTCATGCATCTATAGCGGGTCGAATATGGTGGATGAGTCGTGATTCACGCCAGTTGTTGGGTCATGAGATTAACCGGAAGTATAACAGGGTCATAGCAATAGTGTGAGTTTTGAGATTTTGTTCAGTATTTACTTATTGATATAACTCCAGTGTCGAGTCTGGGTTCATGTACTCCGCTAGCCTCATCATCCATGCGTCAGTACAACAGTCTGCGAGCACTTTTGGTTTTGGCATAGATCTATTTCCACTTGCATCACTCATGGTCGTACGTATAGGTCCATTTTAGTGCACGGCACTCACTTACTTTTACCTTAGGGTATAGCACCAACACTCATCGTCCTGTGTACCAGTCTCGGTTTATCCGGTAGTGCCGTGCCCGACTCCTTGTCGCTCTCTAGTCTACGATTTAGAGAACCACCCCGAACAGCAGCAGCCACTGATACCGTCGAGCGCTCCGAAGTGCATACCGTGGACATTCAACCCGAGCAAGGATCCACAAATGAAAGCGGCGATATCGAGGCACAGAGGCACGAAGCCTCCGAACCTACCGCGAGCAAGGAGTGATTACGCCAGAGCATAGAGATTCCTGTTCAAGGTTTCGGACGCGGGGAATTGAAATGGCGAAAGATGGCTGGTATTTATTAGGCTCTACTATTTATTCTTGAATTGTCTGTACAATGAACCAATTTTTTTTCTTTTCCTAGAAGTTTAAAGTCGGCAAAAGCAGAAAGAGATGAATTCAATCGCGCTCACTCGTCCTTTGTGCCAGTCGCCACAACCAAGGACCAAGCGCTCGTAAAATCCGTGCCATTGGCCTGTTGTTTTCGAATCCATTACCCCAACTTGAAACGCCACCAAACGCCGAACCAACGCTGATAAACATAGTATATAGCTCGAGATTGAACACTTGAGCGTCAAACATCCCCTTGATACGTCTAGTACATTGTCCAGGACGTCGAACACATACTCGTTTTGATCTAGCATGCGCCGATTCTCCCAGCTCCGCGGTTCCCTAGCCCTAAGCTTAAGGTTCCAGGGCCATGAGATCGAACAAGGCTGTCCAAATCCCCCCTTCCGACACCAGACCCGCGGTGGTGATAGAACCTGCGTCAATCCCAGGCCCAGCCACCGTGCTGAACATCTTGTTCGACAAGCAAGAACAGAATGGCAAAAGTTCGGTCCAGCAGCTTGGAGGCTTAGGCGCCAGACTCCAATCTGAGGTTCAGTCGACTGCCAGTAAGTCGAGTACCTTGAAGAACGAAGGAACCGGTCATCGAGCACACACACACACACACACACATCTCCGAGATCGAACGAGCAGGTCACGAAGCTCCAGGCGTCGAGCCCAAAGCTGAAGGTAACAGGTACTAATCAATGACTCGGCTGAGGAACACGAAGGGAAGTGATATACATGCCGTATTTGAGAGCTCGTATCTTGAAGCGAACGTTGCATCGATTTCCGGTATCTTCAACACCAGACCCGGGGTCATCAAGATTTATATTGCAATTCGGTGAAAGAGAGCTGCTTTACGTGAGTCAGAGCGTATTCCATGGAGAAGGTTAAGATTCCAAGGCGTCGATTTGCATCGTTCGATAGCCACTGGCAGCCGTCTCCAAAACTCAGGCCTGAAATAGTCTAGATGAAACGAAGGAGCTGCAATTCAATCAAGCCTACCTTCTCCGCCCGAGCAGAAGAATATCTGGATTTGCACTAGCACGACTGGAGGTAATTAGGTATTAACGATTCGGCCAAGTAACATACCAATATCGGATCCAAAGAACGCCATATATTACCTATTCTCTTTTCTCCAAGGCAAGCCTGAGAGGGCAAGAGCAAACCCCATTCCGATCCAGCAGCTGTATGTTAAATTGAACCTGAAAGTGTTTCGTGGAGAAGGTTGAGTCTTGAGCTTCAAGCGAGGCCCGCGAAAGTGGGGGTGAGTCTCAAGACGGACGTCGAACACATACATACATCTCCGAGCTTTCACATCCCAGCCTTAGGTTCGCAGCCCGCAAACTCACGAGTGTGAAAGGGCGGCTTAGAAGTAACATTCGGCTCGAAGGAACACACAAGAAAAAGGTACATAACTCAAAGCGAACGTTCAATACCGGTCTTTTCAACACCAAGAGACTTGCATTTCGATTTGGCGGAAGAGCTGCTTTACACTGGGAGAGGGGAGAGCGAGCTTGAGAGGTTGAAAGCTGAGCCGTCTCCCAAAACTCAGAGTCAGGCCTGAAATAATCTAGGCGAGTACCCTTAAAACGAAGGAGACTCGGAGGAACGTCGAATATATACATGCATCTCCTTCTCCCTATGTATCGAACGGAGGTAACAGGAAACAGGTATCAATCAGTCGGCCAAGTAACACAACTTGAAACAATGTCAACTCCAAATTCCAACACCATCGCGCTGAGATAAAGATGAAGTTTGAAACATAACCGTGACAGGCAGCAAGGTAAGACTCCATTCCCATTCCCAAGTTTAGTCGAATGCCGAAACTCCAGGGAACACATACACACATCCCCATGTTCGGCTGAGGAACACGAAGAAAGGAACATATATACCCGCGTATCGATTCTTCTTTTTTCTCTTGTTAACACCCGAGGCTTGTGCTAGGCTCCCGAAAACAAAACAAAAAAAAAGGCCAGACGAACAGAGAATAAGTAGATCAGCTGTGACTCGAAAAGAATTCAAAGGTCATACACACCAAAAGTTGAATCGCGAGTCGGCCGCCTTGTCCGGATTCCAACGATGAACGCGAGCTCGAGCACCTCACAAACTTTGAAACTTGGGCGCCGGGCTCTGATGGCCGGATAGACGTCTCTTATTAAGCCCACGAAAATATGTGGAACGCGGCAGAAAAAAAATGTGAGCGGGCCCACATTCACACGCATTTGTACCGTATGTAAATAGAAAAACAAAGTCATTGGCGTCTAAATAATGCCTCGTGGGAGGTTCCCCGGAACCGAGACCGAAAGAAACAAGTCACGGTGCAAGGGAACTGTCGTCTCTAAACTCTAGTCGGTATAGAGCAGTTCTGGAGAACTGCTCCTCATCGGATGGACGGCATGCATTGATGGTGTGTATCTGAGCACCGACCTTTATTGAGTGCTGATATACCATCTATTTACAGGTGTAAAGACGACAATTCACTGGAACTGTCGCTGTTATCCAGAGGGCAGTTCTCCAGAACCATTGACCGTCCAATACATCTACTATCCGACACAGCTACCTCTCCACGAAATCTCCTCAATTCCAATGACCCTGGACCAGTTACTTTCATCCATCGATGTGCAGTTCTCGGGAACTGCTGGTGCTTCCAAGGGTAGCTCATGGTTCTGGGGGACTGCGTCGCCACACTCAGTGCAGTTTTCGGGAACTGTAACTGACTGGATAGTGTATGGGTGGTTCCCGGGAACTGTCGGTCATTTTACTACTCAAGGACTCATCCATCACATCTTCATCGGTCATACAAGATTCCAACTCGACTTCAAGTAGACAGCCAATATCTACCTCAACCACACCACGGTTCCCGGGAACTGCAGCTGACTCCGAATCTCTCTGACAGTTCGGGGGAACTGTTACTACGAGTAGCAGCGGCAGGTGGTTCCCAGGAACTGTCCCTCAGTTCGCCACTCAGTCATTCATATATTCATCAGTCGTGCAGGATACACATCAATATTCAAGAAAACAGTCAATACCTGCCTCAACCACATTGCAGTTCTCGGGAACTGCAGCTGACTCCGAGCCTCTGTACCGGTTCAGGGGAACTGTCATTTCGGGTAGCGGCAGCAGGTGGTTCCCCGGAACCGTCAGTCAGTTCACCACTTAGCTGTTCGCATTTTCATCAGCCATGCAGATTCCAACCCAACTTCGAGCAGGTGGTCAATGCCTACCTCAACCATATTACGGTTCTCGGGAACTGCAGTCGACTCGAAACCTCTCTGACGGTTCAGGAGAACTGTCGTTACAGGTAGCGGCAGCAGGTGGTTCCCCAGAACCGTCAATCAGTTCACCACTCAGCCACTCATACCATTCATATATCCATCAGTCATGCGGATACCAGCCCAACTTCGAGTAGGCGGTCAACATTTACCTCAGCCGTATCGCGGTTCTCGGGAACTGCAGTCGACTTAAAACCTATCTGACGGTTCGGGAGAACTGTCGTTACAGGTAGCGGCAGCAGGTGGTTCCCCAGAACCGTCAACCAATTCACCACTCAGCCACTCATACCATTCATATATCCATCAGTCATGCGGATACCAGCCCAACTTCGAGTAGGCGGTCAACATTTACCACAGCCGTATCGCGGTTCTCGGGAACTGCAGTTGACTCGAAACCTCTCTGACGGTTCAGGAGAACTGTCGTTACAGGTAGCGGCAGCAGGTGGTTCCCCAGAACCGTCAATCAGTTCACCACTCAGCCACTCATACCATTCATATACTAGCTTGAATGGGTCGGCGGTTTCGCCGACCAGAACGAGTTCAAGTTCGCCTGTGGTGCGTTTTTTTTTTAGTTGTAATCGTTCGGGCCTAGATAGCTAGAGTAGTAAATAATACAAATCTTTTGTTTGACGCATGGGTTACAAGATACACAAAAAATACTGCCCAACGAAAAGCTCCTCAATCCCGGCCGTAGCAAAGCGAAAGTATGTCGTCAATCAAGACGCTCAAATCGTCCAGTTGGGTTTCCGACGCTTTACTGAGAGCGAAAAGTTCGGTATGCTTGGCCGAACCTGGGTTAGGAATGAGAAAAAACCGTAAAACGGCCAAAAGCGACACACGTACATCGATGATTGAAGCATCGACGACGTACTCGCGTGTCTTCGTGAATGATATGTAAAATCCTCTCTGTATATTGTTAGAAACCCGAACGGAAAAAAGACAGAAACGGAAAAGCTACTCACCGGTCCTCCTGATGTAGTTGACTCGAACCCAGCTCATGTTTTCGATCCGGGAACGAGCGTAGTGCCCTTGCCAGTACCGGATTCGCCCAGCAACGTCGTCAGAGCAGCCGATTTTCACTAGAGAAACGCCCCTTCTCGTTTCGGTGACTCTGAAGTGGTAAACCCAGCCGTCGGTTTCATCCGCGTGAAAAGCAGTCGTTATCTCCATCCCAATCTTGAAACGAGTGCGCCAGGTAAGAGAATTGAAGATCTTGATCGCGAAGATAACTTTAATGAGGAAGAAAACTCCCTTGACCGAGAGCAGAAGAACGAGGAGGCCCAAACCGACACTGAAAAATGAGACCATGATCTAAGTGGGCGCTTAGAGGGCGCGTGGGCGTGACGAGAACCGCGAGAGCCTAGTTAGTGAGTATTCAACGATATTGAACAACCCATATCGAGTACTTACCGATGGCCGTGACAACTAATGTGATTGAAGCGTGTTGAGGCGACAATTGAAGCTGCGGTTGTTCTGAAAGTGTTGAACACCAGCAGAACTAAACGATGAGTAAATGCCCGACTAGGAAGGACTGAAACGCTTCCGGCGGAGAGCCTACACCTTCGTACCTCCTTCAAAGAAAATTCGTAAGAAAACAGTTGAAAATTTTTGGAAACACCAAAACAAACCTGATACAAAGGCTAGGTATAGAATTGGAAGAGTTGCCTCCAAAATGAAAGCCATTGGTAGTACTTAGCGTGCATAGACTTGAATTGTGCTTAGGCGTGGTAGGAGAAAGCGAAGGAAGGATAACAAGTCATGGTGTTGTCGAGGTCGAGGCTCCGTAACATCCATATCTTCGTATTTCGTACCCAGGATCATCTGTTCTTCGGAAGTACGACAGAGTTGACGTCTTGGTTATCGGGATCGAGATTCGAAGCTTGAATATGGATTGATTTTGTGTACGAACGGGACGAGATTAGAAAGAGCATTCGCTGGATATGTTTTGCCAGGCAGAATGCACATGTACACCATCTCGGGTGAAGTTTTCAAACACGGAGAGAACATACCCCTACTTCTGCATCTTCAATCAAGGATAAGAAAGGGAAACAGAAACCGAACGCACCTGCCAGGTTCTGGTTCTATCCAGTAAACATGGAAAGGTCAGCTCAAGGGCCGTTTGACATTGGAAAGGAAATTATGAACAGACTTGACGTTCCAGCGCACCAAAGGGGCAGATAGACACTGTGGAGATGGTTTGCGTGCTTTGCTGAACGAACGACCACTCACTGGGATTGGGTCCACGAGGCCAAGAAATTACAGGTGAGGTAACTTCTGACATGCGAAGACTCCGACACAAAAGATGAATATAAGAAATTATTAGAGCTAGACTAGGTTCAAAGGACAGTGAAGAGTGTCGCCATGCATCGTGGTGGAGGAAAAGGAGAGAGTAAGTGTACACGTGACAAGATCACAATGGAACTTATCTCAGCTGGGAAAAAAATACCTAATGAGGTGATCACATTGGCTGGTAGGCACCCTCAAGAGCAAACGAAAAACAATTCATACAAATTTGATTGGAGCAAGATGACAGAACACAAGATGACATCTCAAGATTTTTATTTACTAATATGTCACGAAAGCTAAGCAAAACCAAGTGCTGTAAACGCTGCTCTAGGGGAACAAGCAGCCGTCTTCGAAGGGAATAGGGTCGTATTCCAAGGCTCTATCGGTAGAACCAAGCACCTGAACTGTGCCTCCGATGAGGGCAGCCACGAAGGCTTTGCGAGCGTCTTCTTTGGTTGCATAAGAAGTATACTTGTTTCCGGAAACGTGCAAAACCAAACTCTTCACCGTATTCCTGTCCAAAAACAATCAATAGCTATCGAGCACTATCACAAGAAGCACTCACCAGGTTTTAACCCAGCCCACTCTAAGGCCAGCAGAGACACAGTACCAACGATCTTCCGGTGGAGGAAGATTCACTGGCAAATCGCAACGTGGGCAAACGACCGAAAGGGTAGGAGGAGCCCTAACAGCAGCCGCGTTCCTGACAGATGACTGATAATCAGCGTCCACAAAGGACGCAAAGTACCCTGAGCTAGTGTAAGCCGCCTAGTAAGCAAGCCAAAGATGGACCATACCTTTCATAATTATCATCTCAACCACTTTATTGAAGATATGGTTCTCAGCATCACCAAGCTGGTCCAAAGCAACGACCTCTCCTTCTGCGAAGTAGTCAGATAGATATCGAAAACATGAAAACGAAAAGAAGAAGCTTCTCCTACCAGACCAGTTCCTACCGACGAGGCCTTGAAGCGTACGAAGAAGGTCGTTATTGGCAGCCATTGAAGGAATCGAAAGAGCGAACGGGATGTCGTTCAGGAGAGTTCAACAAGCCTTTTATGTGGCTTGAGTTTCCGGCACGATCGGTGCATCGAAAGGGTGGGGTGACCACTTGCCGCAACCCGAAAGAATTCCTCGTGAAAGGCGCCACACTTCGTCCATTGAAGCATTGATTATGGCGACGTGAACGTGATCTACAAAAGGCATCGAAGGAAAAAGAAATTGTATAAAAGACCTACGTGATGTAAGCTGGCATGATCCACATCCCTAGCGGTAAATTTTCAATTCCAACAAGGCAAGCGAACAAAGAACGGGAATAAACACTGCCATATTGCATCGCGGTACTTTAACACGGCGTCTAGATAGGGCCAATCAAAGCCGTCGCCGAGAGTCTAGTGATTAGCTCGAGTACCCCGTTAGCTTCGTGACTTGCGGCTACTGATTGCCAGGTGGTTGCCAACATTACAGGGATAAAAGCTTCTTATGCTGTGAGGAACGAAAAAAGGCAACTTGGAGCTGAACATGAGATTTAGATCAAGTTGAAAGGCTCGTGACAGGACAAGCGACTGACATAGATCAAAACCGAAGGGTTCTTCTTCCATATCAAAGAAATCGGACAAGTCGAGATTGTTTTTGTGGTCCTTAGCTTCTTCGATGGGCATGGAAAGAGCCACCAGCGTCCATACTACAATGAGCCGCTCATGACCGCTTGTCTTTGCTTCGAAGTTTATCGTAGCCTATAAACCGAATACTCAATATCGGGCTTCTGAGAAAGGAAGAAAAAGATCACCTTTCCAGTTCCTGACCATAGAGATGGAAGTCCAAGGAAAACACTGTATAAAGCTGCAGCTATAGCAGCCGAAGGCTGAACAGCTGCAGGCCAAGATCGATCTGCAAGCGAAAAGCCATGCTGAAGCTGAGCAAGGAGAACAGAAAAGCGACTCTCGTACAACCCACTGCACGCTTCGCTGATAAGGCTAGACACGACGTCATCCTCGACCACTGGAAAGCCTCGACGTCTACCAGCGCGAGGCCCAAGGAGCTCCAACAACGAAGAATAAACTGAGTTGAATATAGGTGGTGCGAGGAAGTAGTCGTAAGTAAGTTCTGGTAGTTGTAGGTGAACGAAACGAAGCTGCGGTGGTCCCCGGGGCACGAACCACAGCTGCCACGAACAGGCCATCGTTTGCGAGTAGCGGGTACTGATCGAAGACCCATGTTCTCGGAGAGAAAACATTCCCGACAAGCGGTCTCCAATGAACCTAGGATGAATATTGATCTCCGAAGACCGGTCTAAAGCATTAGCTGCAGTAATGCGAGGATTTACAATGAACAATATGTCTCCAAAGTAGGGCAGTCGAGTCGTTCTCGTTTTAGCAGCCGACGTCGCAAAGTCGAGTATTGTTCGATGTATGAAGGTCGAACGAGGAAACAGACAAAAAAGGTGTTCAGAGTTTGCAATGACCATGTGATGACCTGAGACGGTTTTAGCGAGCAAGCACACGACCGATACTGCAAACTACTTACTGAACCTCATGGAAAGAACTGCTTGCACGGGATCAGAGTCCGTGACAAGAACCTCCAAGTACTTGCCTTTGGAGGTTCGAAAAAGAAGAACGTCAACGACAACCGAGTCGTCCACGAGTGGAGTATGGAACTTGAAGCGTGGACTGGAGGCGCTAGGTCGAGATCCCGAGCATCGAACCATACTCGCACAAGCTGCAAACTTGAAAACTTGCTTCAAGTGCCTCCTCGAAGAATACAACTCCAGTGGATCGTCGCTCGAGTGGCCCAAAAGGATACGAAGACCACTGGCGCCGGCTATAACGACCCCGGTGTCTTTCTGCAAGCACTTCAATCGTTCAAAGTCGCGAGGCGAAATATAGGTGGAGATAACAGATCTGTAGTTGTGGTAAAGGCTTTCTGATTGCTGAACGTAGCCCGATTGCAACTCGACCGGTCTTCTAGGAAGAAAAACCGACGTGGATGATTGGCTATGCCGATTCTTCAGCGCGAGAAAGGAAATAAGAAGACAGATTACACACTTATTCGCGAGCAGAGGCTCCATATCCATCACAGAGTACTTGCGGAGTATGCACCGGGGAAAGCGACAACGAACAAAACACTAAAAGGAGGAAGATCAGCTTGAGCAAGAACGGGAATGGAACAGGGCTTCCCGAGAAAAGCACTGGCTAACCTTGAATGCCGCATATCGACCAAACTACAATGAGTAAAGGGTGGCGTTTCTGGTACCAACTGAATAGAAGAAGGGGGCTGGGAATGCTGTAGAATTGAAACATCTTCGGGCGAAGTGGTTGAGAGTAAGAGGCGCAAGCAAGCGAGGTACCCCGTGTCGGCGAATTTACGTGAAGCAGTCGTCTGACACACTTCCCACGCTAACCTTTGCTAACCCTCAAATTTTTAGCCATACCTCTACAAAAGAAGTACACGGAACACTCATTCGATAGGCAGAGATATCTGCACTTGAGAGTAAAGGGAAAAACGACAAAACCACGGGAAAACATGCATAAAAAATCCATCAGCATAGCCTTGACACGTGGTACCTAGGGTGATGTCACTAAGGAACCGATTCAAGTCATTTAAACGGACTTACAGACTCTTAGCAACTAATGCCTCAGAAGGCCTTAAAACATGTATTCCAAGGATTCAACATAACAATTGCAGGTTTCTTGTAAATGGGGAGGTACTACATACATTGCGTCGTAATCTCGAAGTGCACTTCGAACATTACTTTAACGTTACTGGTCCCGCAGAACTTCCGCTACAACTACCAAAAAAATAACATGAGCTATGACTTCAAAAAGACAGAACGAATGCTCACGAGAGGTGACCAAAGACACCAAAGGCAAGTTTGGCCCAACTTCCACAGACAGCAGGGTAGCGAGATCAGTACACATGTATCGAACCGTGTACAGATGGCAGTCGTTGCTATCCCTGTCGAAGCTTGCATGGTCCGAGAGTTGCACTTTCCCCACCAGCCGTATGAACTGCGTAGCCCACAGTTGAGGATTAGTGGTGCTAGACAAATCCCGTTCCGGAGCATCGTATCCGCCAGGACATGCCATGCACGGCCTGAGGCGGGCTCGAGAATCCTCGTTGGTTAAATGCGACAGGAATGTGTCCACGACTAGCTGAACGTTTCTTCGAAAACGACCAGTGAGCAGGGGCTCTCTCGGAGACGTTCGTTGGAAGTTCATCGGAAAAGACTGAATAGGATCATACTAAAGACATGAAGGAAGGAAAGAGGTCGGAGTACTCACAGCTATCATGTGCAAGGCTACCATCTCCATCTGCAAAGCTTCCTTCTCCGTTGTATTGAGGATGGTTCCTAGAGTGCCCCCTGGTGTACGCGGGTAGGCTTCCACTGCTCTGTTGAAAAACTCTTGCAAAACTGGAAGATGGAAAGCTCGAAGGAGTTGGTGTTCATGATCAGTGAGAGACATCGTCAACCGGAGGATGTAGCTTGCCACGAAAGAGAACAAAAAGCTGATCTATATTGAGTTTGCTGTTCGGTTTAAACGCGCGAACTCCCAGGCGGTAAGCAAATCCAGAAGCCGGTTTTCAAGGACCCTCGCTGAAAAGCCCGTAAGTGAACGGTTGTTTCAAAAGGAGATCAGTGAAAAGGACACACCCTTCGTAAAGATCTATGATTTCTGCAAGACGTTGATCGGACCATTCAAACTTTGCTCTTCTAAAAGCAAACTTCTGTCAACGTATCGTCAGCGGAACAAACCACGGAACACCGAAAAGAGACACTGAGACCAAGAAAGGAAGCCATAAAGAATTCCAGAGCTGGATGAGATCTTGCAAATTCCCAGGGGGCGTGAATCAAACGACTGAGGAAAGAGCGCCTCGGTTGCTTTGGGTCTCAAGAAGATTGGATGTATTCTCACGCTGGAATAGGCACTTCGGCTTTGTCACGTTACTCCTTGTCGATATTTTCTATAACGGAAAGGCTTTCCGTTTTGGTTAGCAGCCGTTCATGTAACTTCGTTGGTGAGGGTGCTTCCAACATTGACCGAACAAAAACTGACCTAGGAACTACGAGATGAGACCATTACGACCTCCGTTGGCCTGTGCGCCATTACGAAGCCATGTGACGCTACAACCAGCGCATTAATAGGCAAGGTCAAATCAAGAGGCTGATTCTCGACGCCATCGCAAACTTTCTCACTCAATGTCATCTAGGCCGCCCGTTGAACCTACACCCGTATGTCCATTCCTTTTTTGAAGATCTGTCGTTAATCACGTCCAAGGTTGTCATTGAAGATTCAAGCCTCGATGCTCTGGCCAAGAAGATAGCGGCTCTGATTCATAGGCAAAGAGAAACAACGGAGGTTAGAGTAACGGAGGGATTTATACCTCGGTGAGTGGTTGAATGCGCCACATGCGAACGCAAGTGTAACGAAGGATGTCTACAGATCAGACGTATTTCTAGTAATCCCATATGATTGTTTCGTCGCTTTATTCGAAATTCCAGGTGTTCGGCGAGAGGACGTCACTGTAACGGTTGCTGCGGGAAAGTAACAATAGAAGGATCGAGAAAGACTCCTTTTAAGGTTTACTCGCCAACACACGAAGCATGGGAGGATTCCGAAGAATACGTGGAGGGATCGAGCGAGACTAGCGAGCCAGAGCATATGAGGCGGCTGCTGAAGGAGCTTCGATATGGCACATTCAAGAGAAGTTTTCACCTCCCGCCTGGCGTAACTGTGAGTGTTGCGATTGTCATTCGAGTTGACTTGTATGGACACTGATATCACCACAGCTCCAGCATTTGGACGTTGTACTCTACAATGGCATACTCCATGTACAGTGGCCGCGATACGTGACCAAGGACCTGGACACACAGCACGAAC